>CM072520.1:18207279-18267279 GCA_036898135.1 Oncomelania hupensis
AGGGAAGTTATAAAGTCCGGTGCTGGGGAGAAGGGGAGGAAGTCGGCTGACAGTTCGGGTTCCGGGGCTTTGACGAAAAATCAAAGGCCCGGACCCCTTTCTTCCAAGCACCATCAGCCTCTCGAAACGGAGAACCGTTTCGGGGGTTGATGGACCATGAAGAGATGGACGAGGGTCCGAAAAGCTAAAGAGACGTAATTGTGCTCTCAGAGATGAAAATTTTAGCATTCTTTTACTTCATTTTTGTGGCCATTTTACAATGGAATATCCGAGGGATAAGGGCAAATTATGAGGAGCTCTGCTGTCTGCTGACGGAGCATCAACCTGAGGTGTTGGCCATTCAAGAAACTCTCCTGTCAGAGAAACATCTTATAGATATTACTGGTTATTCGACTCTAGATTGTACATCTTCTAGAGGCGTTTCACTCTTTATTCATAGAAACGTCCCATTTAACCCAATTTCACTTAATACAAGTTTACCAGCAGTTGCAGCCAGAGTATCTCTTTTTAAATCCCTCACAGTTTGTTCTATATATTTGACCCCATCAATAAATGTGAATAAAAATGAACTTGAGAATTTGACCCAACAGTTACCTGCCCCTTTTTTGTTGTTGGGAGATTTTAATGGACGCTCTCCCCTGTGGGGTAGCGATCGTACCGATTCTCAGGGGAAAATAATTGAAGACATTTTAGACTCGTTGAACCTAGTAACTTTGAACGAGGGTGCTCCAACTTTTTCCTGTTCAAGAACCGCTTCTTTGTCCCACATTGATATATCGATCTGTGATCCCTCCTTACTTTTGGATTTTTAATGGACAGTTTTAGAAGATCTCCATGGTAGCGACCATTTTCCGGTTTTATTACAACATGATTCAGACAACCTTGAGCAAACTCATGGCAGATGGAAACTGAAACAAGCTAACTGGAGTCTGTTTTCTAACCTGTCTGAGGTTCAGTTACGTGCTAAGAAACAGGAATTTTCGAATGCCATAGATCCAATACAGCTCTACACTGACATAGTTATAAACAGTGCTAAGGAGTCCATCCCGCAAACTTCATCAAAACCGTATACAATTAAAAAACCCTGGTTTGATGATGAATGTAAAAAACTTCAGCAAGCCCGTAAAAAAAGCTTTAAGAATGATGTATCTGCACCCAACCTCTGAAAATAAACAGAACCACCAACGGTTGCGAGCGCAATGCCGACAGCTCTTCAAACTTAAGAGAAGAGAATCGTGGAGAGGTTTCTGCTCCACGCTAAATTCGAAAGCGAAACTGTCGAAGGTTTGGAAAGTGGTCCGCAAACTCAAAAATAAAAGTAACAAACAGGTGAGCCCATGCCTTACTGTGCAGGGGGACGTAATCGGAGATAAAAAACTAGTAGCTGACCTTTTGGCCTCTTCTTTTGCTGCAAATTCTTCCTCTGAAAATTATTCTGTCTCTTTTCAAACAATAAAAACTCTTAAAGAAAAACAACATTTCGTTCTCATTAGTCGAGCTTGACGATGCAATTAACAAAAGTGCAGATTCAGCAGTTGGACCGGATGATGTACATTATCCATTTCTCAGACATTTAACAAGGTACTCACGATCTCAACTGCTGGACATCTTCAATCAGATTTGGAACACTGGCACCTTTCCTCCCTCTTGAAGAAAGGCCATTATTGTACCCATCCCTAAACCTGGCAAAGACCATACTAATCCTACAAACTACAGACCAATAGCCTTAACGTCCTGCTTATGCAAGATGCTGGAAAGAATGGTTTATTCCCGTTTACTGTGGTATCTGGAAACAAATAATATATTATCTAACACTCAATGTGGCTTTCGAAGTGGTCGATGTATTGTTGATCACCTGGTGCGACTAGAAACTTTTATCCGTAACGCGTTCGTCCAGGGTGAACACGTCGTGGCCATCATGTTTGATTTGGAAAAAGCCTATGATACCACGTGGAAATATGGCATTCTTTCAGATTTACAAGAAATGGGTTTGAAGGGACATTTACCGCTGTTTATATCCAATTTTCTAACGGACAGAATTTTTCAGGTTAAGGTTGGGGGATCTTTATCAGATACGAGGGAACAGGAGATGGGAGTGCCTCAGGGTAGTATCTTGTCTCCCTTGCTGTTTAATATTAAAATAAATAATATTGTTCGTTCCGTTAAACGGGGAATTGACAATTCTTTGTTTGTTGACGATTTTGCATTAGTAGCCAAAGGTAAAACCTTGGCATCTGCAGAACATCAGCTACAGTTATGTGTCAATGCTGTTGAAGACTGGGTTTTACAAAATGGTTTTAAATTTTCTGAAGCAAAAACTGAATGTATTCACTTTTCCAAACACCGGGGAATTATTCAAGATCCTAATATTACCCTCAATAAAACTCCAATAAAGGTGGTCCAACATGTCAAATTTTTGGGTGTTATTTTTGATCAAAAGTTATCCTTCCTTCCTTATATGAAAGATTTGAAAACTAAATGTCAACAGGCCTGCAATTTGCTCAAGGTTATCAGTGGTACAGACTGGGGTGCTGACAAGAAAACTTTACTGCTGTTATATCGTTCTTTAATTAGATCCAAGTTAGACTATGGTTGCATTGTTTATGGATCTGCTAGAAAATCTTATCTTAAGATGTTAGATCCAGTTGCTCATCAGGCACTACGCATTGCTTTGGGTGCGTTTCGCACCTCCCCTTGTAAAAGCCTTTACGTGGAAGCTAATGAACCCCCGCTGGAGCTGAGACGTACAAAATTGTCACTGAATTATTATTTAAAATTAAAAACTGATCCCATGAACCCCGCTTATGACTGTGACTGTGTCAACCCAGATTTTGTTCAGAAATTTGAAGCCAAACCTAACACAATACCTTCGTTTGGCATCAGAATGCAGACTCATTTGGAAAAAGCAGGCATCGATGTTGCTTCCATCAACGATGATGAGCTTCGGACTGAAGCTCCTCCATGGAAATTATGCACCCCAAACATTAATTGGCAATTGTCCGCTTTCCTCAAAAACAATACATCTGAAACCGTGTATAACCAACTTTATCTAGAACAGTGTGCCTTATACCCAGGATATGAAAAACTTTTTACAGACGGGTCAAAGAAAGGAGATTCAGTTGCTGCTGCGTCGGTCTCCGGGAGACACTTAGACCAGCCTTTGCAACAGTCTGTTTATACAGCTGAGCTCAAGGCAATTCATCTAGCTCTGAAACAAGTTTATCAATCCAAAAGAACCTCGTTTTTAATCATATCCGATTCACTGTCAGCACTCCAGGCTCTTTCCACGAGAAAGATATCACACCCTGTCCTGGCAGAGATCCATGACCTCCATACACAACTTGTTTCTGAGGGTAAAAAGATAGTTTTTATGTGGGTCCCTGGTCACATGGGCATCCGTGGCAACATTGCAGTGGACGAAGCGGCTAAAGATGCTGTGCATCTCGATTTCCCTCCAGAGATTTTCCAGTTTGTGCCCTATTCTGACCTACGTTGTATGACTGGATCTTATTGTAAACGACTGTGGCAGATTGACTGGTCTACTCATATCAACAACAAATTATTTCACATTCTTCCCGATTTGTCAGATTCTTTGCCTAACTTTGCATCCACTCGCAAAGAAGAAACAGTTTTGTCTCGCCTTCATATTGGGCATACTTATGTCACCCACAGTTTCCTTTTAAAAGGAGAAGAACCATCATGGTGCTTTGCATGTGATCAATCCTTTTCCGTTCGCCATTTCATGTCTGAGTGTGCTGATCTGATCGAGGAAAGAGATACATATTTTGGTTCAATACCTTTCAAAGAGATTTTTTAAGTAAGTAATGGTCAGCATCTGTTTCAATTTTTACATGATGTTGGTTTGTTTTATCGCATATAAATCATATCGACATGTTTTCTTTAGTTTGGGTTTTATTGCTAGGACTGAATTTAGTGATTTGATTGAAGAAAGAGAACATATTTTTATTACATCAATTTTAAAGAAGACTTTTAAAGAGGTGTCATGTGAAAGTTTGTTTGAGTATTTAAGAGTAACAGGCTTGTTTTTTAAGATTTGAAACATTTTATAATATTTTAAGTTAACATCTGTCTGGTCCTGATTTGGCTCGGAAGAGTCCACTGGACCTAAAGCAATAACCATGTAAAGTAATGTTATGTTTGTATGGTAGGACATGTGCTTATGAAATCGTGTGATAAACTTTTAAATTTCACTGCTTTTTAAACTTCTTTATGTATTTATTTATTTTAATAATATGAGCTGCTTCTAAATCTTTTAATTGCCCTATGTGGATAAATAAAGTTGTATTGAATTGAATTGAATCTAAGCCTCAATACCTTGGTTACAAAGAGTTTCATGACTCGCTGTATGCCGTTACCATGAAAACCACGCAAGTTAATCTAGACAAAGGGGATGACTATTCTTGACCTTTCTAAAGTACTAATGTTCTAATTTTACTAAGATTACTTTAAACCTAAATACCCGGAGGCCAGAGTTTTATACACAGACACAGATTTGCTTATACTAGACATCCCTACTGAAGACATTTATAAAGACTTAGAATCAGAACTACAACATTATGATACTAGTGACTACCCTGAAACTCACCCTTTGTACAGCAAAACAAACCAAAAGAAATTAGGTTTAATGAAAGATGAAATGAACGGGAAACTAATAGAAGAATACGCAGGACTGCGATCTAAGCAGTACAGTATTAAACATGAATCGGGAGAATCTTCAAAAGCAAAAGGCACCCAAAAAGCTGCAATAAAAAACAGAGATATCAGGCACGAAAACTACCTGGAAGCCTTAGATGGGAAAGAAGTTAAACCATACCCTAACACAACTATACAGTCTAAAAACCATGTTCTATTCACTGCAGTGACGACTAAAAAAACATTGTGCGCCAATGACACAAAGAGAATAAGGGTAACTAAGGAGTTCGCATACGATCTAGGCCACTATAAATTAGAAACTATGAATATGAATACGAATACAAATACGAATCTTTTATTCCAAAAAATTCAGGGCATCGCCCCTTTGGAAGGGTGTGTACATGTGTCCAACAAACATTGAATATATAATAACTTACATATAAATACAAAACAGGTTACGATACTGCCAGTCCCCGAAGTCTCATGGCTTTATATAAATAAATACATAGTTTTCTAACAGTCTCTTCGTTGTCAGAGGCTAACAGTAGAATGAGACGTGCTGCACAAGGTATTCTATAATATTTTGGGGCTATAAACTGTTTCCTTAACTCCTTAGGAATGGACAACACAATACAAAATGTAATTCGTTTTCTTCAGCCACTTTACACATAGGACAAATACTATCATTAACAGCATGCACTCTGTATCTATAAAAGTGGACAAATAATTCTGAAACACCAAACCTAAATTTTGTCATCACAAACTTTAAATGCTTATCAATATTTAATTGCAAATATTTAGGCAGACTGTTGTGTTCAGAGTTACAAAACATATTATACATTTGAAAACGTTCACTGTTATTTACATGCTCACTCCATACTTGCCATCTACAATCAATCAATCTTTGTTTAAATTCTTTTAAAAACACTTTCACACAACCAACTCCTTGATTCATCCATACATGACCAAATCCATTCCTGCATAAACACATACGAATGTTCGTAACCCAATTCTTCTTTCCCCTAGAATCCAAATTATACAGCATAGAATAAGCTCTCTTAGGCAACCTATAACCATCCATTTGCTGAATTTTTATCCAGTAACGAATACAGTTTATAGCAGAATTTATAACAATCGGATATCTATTCAACTCATTATAAACAAAATCATTAGGTGTGCGCATATTAATGGACAAAAATTTCTTAAAACCATACAAATGAACTTTTTCACATTGTTGTGCAGCTTCTTCTAGACCCCAGATTTCTGATCCATATTGCATAATAGACTGCACTTGAGCATCAAAAAGTCTAAAAAAGATATCTACAGAAAAATTGTCATAAACACGAAGTTTATGCATGATAGACAAAAGTGCTTTCTTC
The DNA here is from genome assembly GCA_036898135.1 of Oncomelania hupensis. Lineage (NCBI taxonomy): Eukaryota > Metazoa > Mollusca > Gastropoda > Littorinimorpha > Pomatiopsidae > Oncomelania > Oncomelania hupensis. The sequence goes on from CM072520.1 coordinate 18,213,312, forward strand.
GCTTTGTTTGCAAGGTCTGTGCATGCTGCAGTGAAACTCAATTTAGTAGAAAAATAAATACCAAGGTACTTATAGGCATAAACTATGAATATGAATAAGGAGGAAGGCCGGCAAGACCCGGAAGGCCCGTAAGGCTGGTAGGGCCTGAGTAAATGTTAGCAGTATTTATTCTGAAGCACTGAGCTTTTTCTTCAAAGCATCTAGTTGCTCCTTCCGTCCCAATGGTCTCCCTTCTTTTTTCTTTTTTTTTTTTAAATTTCCTCAACATTAACAGGCATAGACCTAGATTTAGATTGTATGTCATGCTTCAACTTTTTATATTCTTCAAAATCTCGCTGGATAATTACAAACTCTTGGTCTGTAATCTGTGTCTTCTAGAGCTTTCGAAATTATTAAGTTCATGCTAGTAAGTTTAGCTAACGCCAGGCTAGAAATGAGGTCGTGTTTTTCTAGTTTCTTAGATACTTTAGTATTAATTACACCTAGTAGAACTGACATCACTGAAGATAAACTGGCAGCAACCCCTAATCCAATACTAATTGGTATGCCAATTCCAGTCACCAATAATCCCATGCTGATAGCAGCTTCCGCTGTGGTATGGAGGCTTCCGGTTGACGCCAACAGGCTGTACGACCCGAGCTCTGCTGAATTTTGTGATTTTGCGGTGGTTATTGTGGTTTGTTGTGAGTTTTGTATTGTGTAATTGTTGTCTCGTGGATCCTCAAGTAAGTGTAGCGTTGCTTTGCTTCTCTTTTTATGTCCGTTTGTTTACTCTATCATTTTTTCGCTTCGTTCACTGTGCTGTTTCGCACTCATGTAGTCCGCCATTTTGTTCCGAAATTCCATCCACAAGCTACACACGCGATAGTCTATTGTCATTGAAGACTAAATGTACACAGCTCACTCCCGACCTTGTGTTCTGATTAAAAGAGTTATCGATCGGCCGTCATTTGCCCAGAAAACGGACTAATCGTGGAGGCAAACGTAAACAAAACATCTCGTCTATCCCTGTTGTCCTTTCATACAGATTGCCTATGCTTTCCAACTCTGACCCCATGCTCCACATTGCATCACACCCAGAGTGTATCACTAGGCCTGAGACTCATCGCTGTAACACAGACAGTCTCATTCACATCAACCTCTCCCCTCAACCTCTATCTTCACACCTCGATAGCCACAGCCCTTTACTCATTGCATCATTCAACGCTCAATCACTGGGTCCTAACGAAAAACGTACGGCTTTGCATGAATTCATCTTAGACAAGCAGACTGACATTATGTTCATACAAGAAACTTGGTTTCGGCAGACTGGTGACGAGGGTAAATGCTCTGATTTAACCCCTTCTGGCTATTCTGTATGTTCGTTACCTCGCTCAAATCGCGGTGGTGGCCTCGCTATCGTTTACAGAAACAGTCTGTCCCGTCACCTAGGCTTCATTACAGACTTCGCATTCACTCACTCGTCCTTTGAAGTTGTTCACCTCAGTTTGTCCGTTCCACAGCAGAACATTCACTTCGTATGCATATATCGCACCTTTCCAAGCTAGAAAAATAAATTAACTGATGCAATTTTTCACCAAGAATTTCCAGTCCTGCTCGATTATTGCAACACACTGTCAGGAACATACATAGTTTTAGGAGACATTAACTTTCACTTTGACCAACCCCAGCAACCTTCCACCTCAAAAATGATTGAACTTTTAGATCAGTTTAGTCTTTCTCAGTCAGTCACAGAACCCACCCACAGCCGTGGTCACATCATATATTGGGTTATGCATAGGCCTCAGGATAATGTTGTTAGATCAACTTCAGTCACCCAGGAATTAACATCTGACCATTTCTGTGTCGTGTGCGAACTAAACGTCGCAGCCCCCCCCTTCTCCTCCCATGTTCAGGGAGGCTCGCAGCCTGCGTACCATGGATAGGGATGCTTTCAAGCAAGAGCTTACCGCTAAAGTGACCCCAGAACTGTGCCCCACTGTGGATCAGCTGAATAGTACACTTCATGCGGTGCTTGATCGGCACGCCCCCGTGGCCCAGAAAAAGGTCAAGGCAACACGCTCAGCACCCTGGTACGAGTCTATTAAAAACGAGCTCTCCGAGGCGAAGAAACACCGACGCAAAGCAGAGAAAAAGTGGCTTAAATTGGGTTTAGAAGTCAGCAAGCAGATTTTCACCGCTGCAAAAAGGGTAACTAAAATAGTCCAGACTGCCAAAACCCGGTACTTTAGCGACAGAATTAGCAGCAGCGAAACTTGTAAACAGTTGTTCAACATTTGCAATCAGCTAAGGGGTAAGAGCAATGCAACATCACTCCCATCCACCCATCCACCATGTCAGCTCCCAGATGTATTTTGTAATTATTTCACACAGAAAGTGGCTGACATAAGGGCCGCTCTTGATAGCCATGAGATCCCACTCGTTAACCCATTCTCACCTTCCCTCACTACCGCAAAGATAGAAGTTTTTCAACCAATAACAGAGCAAGAAGTCAAGAAAGTCATCTTAAGCTCAAAACCAACATCTTGCTCTCTTGACCCCATTCCTACCCCCATGTTGATAGAGAATCTTGACCCTCTACTCCCGACCATTACCCACATTATCAACGAGAGTCTGTCCTCTGGTGTTGTTCCGTCTGTGCTCAAAGCGGCTGTCATCAAACCCCTCCTTAAAAAGCCAAGTTTAGACAACAATAATCTAAAGAACTATAGACCTGTTTCAAACCTCTCCTTCCTGTCCAAAGTCATAGAAAAAATTGTTCTCAAACAACTGTTTGCCTACCTATATGATAACGCTTTACTTTGCCCCAACCAGTCTGCCTACCGACCCTTCCACAGCACTGAGACAGCCCTCCTAAAGGTAACCAATGATCTGTTGCTGGCCTTAGATAATGGTAACGTCTCCGTTCTCACCTTACTAGACCTCTCAGCCGCCTTTGACACAGTCGACCACCACATTCTCTTTAACACTATTCAACACTACTTTGGAATCTCCGGCTCGGTCCTGCCTTGGTTACACTCATATCTTTCTGACAGATCACAAGCAGTCACTGTCGATGGCTGTTTCTCCAGCACAGCAGACTTGGTGTGTGGCGTGCCTCAGGGTTCCGTTTTAGGGCCGGTGTTGTTCACTCTGTACATCAAGCCACTGCTTCTCCTGCTTAGAAAGCATGCTGTTGAGAGTCAGTCATTTGCAGACGACACACAACTTTATAAATCCACTGCCCCCTCTCTCATTAATTCCACTGTTCAGACTTTGGAGAACTGCATCACAGACATTGAGTCATGGATGACACTCAACAAGTTTAAGCTTAATGACGATAAAACCGAAGCCCTCCTCATTCACAAGCACAACACCTCCTCCTCACTCCCGCCTCTCCCAACATCGCTTACAGTAGGGACAACAAACATTCAGTTCTCATCCTCAGCAAGAAATCTCGGCTACATTCTCTCCGATGACCTGTCCCTCAACAACCACATCTCCAACGTCTGTCGCTCTGCATACACGGCCATACGCTAATGCAGCTCCTTTCGCCACTATCTTACACTCACTGCCATCAAAACCCTAGTCTGCGCTCTCATCCTTTCTCGTCTTGACTATTGCAACTCCCTCCTCCCTGGCTCCCCAAAACACATCATTGACAAGCTACAAAAGGTTCAGAACTCAGCAGCTAGACTAGTATTCCGAGCTAAGAAACGCGATCACATCACACCTCTACTACATTCCCTTCACTGGCTTCCTGTGCAAGCACGCATAGAGTACAAACTCTCTGTTCTCTGTCACAACATCTTCACAGATTCTTGCCCCTCCTACCTTGCTGACCTGCTGTCTGTCTACTCCCCTTCACGCACTTTAAGATCTTCTGCTGACACTCGCACACTCAAGGTTCCCGTCACCCGCACTAAGACATACGGCCAACGTGCATTCGCCCACTCCGCACCTAAGCAGTGGAATTCCCTTCGCTCCCATATCTGCAACATACAATCAACACAAGCATTCAAAAAGGTCCTCAAAACCCACCTCTTCAAACTGCATTATTCAGACTGATTTGTATCCCGCTGCCATTCTCTCCTCTTTTGTCTCTGTCTGATCCGTAAGTGTATACACGGCTGTACATATTTATACTGTTTTTCCTCCTGGGCCTAACCGGGCATATAAATAGCTGTGAATAGGTTTTTGCTATTCTATTTCTGTCTTTTCTGTCATTTGTGTACATAGTTGTAAATATTCTATTTCTGTCTTTTTTTTGTAATTTGTGTACATAGTTGTAAATAGTTTGTACCCTTACTGTTCAGTCTTTTGGTGTATTCTAGCAAAAGCGATGTTTTATCGAGTGCATGTATTTATATGTAATGACTATGTAAAGCGTGGTGAATCTGGTCATAGGCTGGAGTACCCGCTATATAAAAATCCGTTATTATTATTATTATTATTATTATTATTATTATTAATAACATTTAGACCAGTAGACTGTAATTCATTCCGTTAAAAGCGCTGGAATACCGTCGTCTGCATCTAGAGTACTTTTGGATATCTGATTCAATTTGAGTCCTAACTTTTCTTATTTCTTCCAGCCTGAACGTTTGACCATTAGATAAGTCTAACGTTGGAGCACTGGGCTATATTATTGGTTCTTCTTCCACTATAGCAGGATACAATTTTGTCATCATATTTTTAGTGTGAAAAAGGCTTTTTATTAATTAACAATAATTAACCTGATTTTAGTTCATTAGCAAAATATTATATTTGATTATCAGAAAATATCTGATCGCTGAAATAAAATGCTAACAGATCTACATCGTCTAGGTTAATTTGCACTATTCTTTCAATAGGATTTGTGACAGGGACAAAAATTATCTTGGGCGAGGAAGCAAATACAGAGTCAAAAGTAGGAATTCCTTGAACCGTATTACCAATAACTGCAGCAAAATCATCGGTAAAAAGCAGACACCTCTGTGTGAATTGTTTCAGAGAAGGGCCCTAGGCAAAGCCATCAGCATCAAGGACGATTCCACCCACCCTCTCTCTTCTTGGTTTAAAATTCTACCTTCTGGGAAACGCCTCAGGAGCCTTAAGACCCGCACAGTACGTTACCGATCCAGTTTTCTCCCCTCTGCCATGGCCTTGATCAACTCAAACCTGACGCGCTGATGGCTCTGCTTGGGGCTCCTTCCTCTTCCTCTTGCTTGTTGTAATCGGCTCTACAGTGTGTAAGGGTGCGTGCGGTTGTGCATGTGTGGTTTGATGAAGCGGAAGGAGGGGAGGGAGGGAGAGTGGGAACCCGAAATTAGGTTACATGTGTATATAGACGTATGTATCGTTTTTAAAATAAATATTAAATGTGTTGGTTGTTAGTACAGTTTCACTTTAATTTTATCAATTATTGTACGGGACTGTGATATCTTGCACGTAAACCTTTTTTTTGTAATGGCTCTCTGTGATAACTGTACCCTGGCTGAATTTGTGATTGGAGGGAATAGCCTCTTCTGTGTGAATTTGTTTTACATTTTTTATTACATAATTTACTACATAAATTAATAGTGTGGGTGTGTATTTGTTTGTCCATATATAATCGTATTCTACATGTTGTAAAGATTTTAAACAAATATTACTTTATACTATGTTTAATTTTTTACTTGCATTTTTATTTTTATTTTCATTTTTATTTGTTTTATTTTAGTGATCAAGTGCCTGTCATAATTCCTTGTAAGAGGTAATAAAGATTTTGTTGAATTGAATTGAATTGAATTGATTTTCATTTTCTCTTTTCTTCATAAATACTGTAATTCGTCTGGGTTCCTCATCTAAATCGGTCCAACTTAGAGTCACGTGCGGAATTACATGAACATTTTTCTGCGTAGGTTTGTATGTCCAGTACTATCATAGCCGTACTACCTAGCTGTAAAGGAGGCTGCAGAACAACTCTAACATTTTTTCCCGGCTGTATCACGTTTATGTAAAAGATACATAGATTTTGGTAGGTTTTTATTTCTATGTTTTCTCGATTTTTTTCATCCCGCACTAGACTAACTAACATAGACCCGGCGTTAATAATTTTCTTAAATTTATTGTCTGGTCCCATAAAAGTGTAAGGGCTTTCGCACTTGAATTTAATAAGCCAATTTAATTCTGTGTCTACAGGTGTTAAAGACCAGGTATTTTCTCGTTTAGTAAAAGCATACTTAAAATCGGGCTCAGCTTTACAGGCATTAAAGTCCTTTTGCTGATCGACAGATGTTTTTCCTGGCACTGATGGCGGCACTGGTGGCACTAACGGTACAAATGCTCGTTTATAATATCCAGTTGGTGTAAATTCGAAACCGTAAATAGATCCAAGAATATCATTCGAATTAAAAGTCAATTGTGTCTGCTAGGTCTTTTAGTTCAATGGTAGGACAGGTTACTGGAATTATAGGGCCATTCAACATTGGTTTTTTTTAATTAAACTTTATTTTATCTCAAAAATAATTGTAAGATCATCAAAGTTTACAATTTGATTGTTTTGGTTAGTTATTTTGAAGCAGAAACTAGTATGATAGTCCTGACTTAAGTGTCGTTTTTGAGGCAACAATTTTAATGAAACTGAATGTTACACTCCGTTTGATGATGGTGTTTTTCTTTATCAGTATCTGATTCAGCCCCAATGCTGAATTCCTGATAAGGTGTAACTCAGATTCGTTTATCCACGCAGCCTGCTCACTCAGCAACAAGACACGGAGTCGACGTATGAAGTTTTCCACTTTTATTCAGCACACATCAACAACTGCATACAATCGCCTTTTCACTCTCAACTTAACTTTCCAACTCACTATCAACAACAATCAACAACCTCTCTTTTGAAACAGCGCGGTACTTAAATAGTCTCTTGATACTCCCGAACAACCTGGATCAATCTCTTATGACGCAATTTAACCAATCGCTTCTAACTTCGTCATTACTGTCTTACGTCATACATATTTCTTCTCCTTCCGGGGACGTCCTCATACTTCGATATTTATCGGGAAGTTTCCATCGATAGTAAATACTCACATCTAGAAAATTCTCCAATAATATCGACTAACAAAAATTATCAACGTTATACAAAGCTTCTTCTAACAACAATGCAAACTCAAATCAAAGGTAAATACATTCTATTATTGAATACTTTGCAAAACGAAACGATTAGATCTATCGTGCGCGCTTCAGGTATACTATCCTTCGCGTTTCGATGTAACACTGAATTTCAGTAAGATTCTCTCTGAGTTGAAATTATCCTTAGCAATTTACTAGGAGTTCCGTTTACTAAGTTGATGAATGTACACAAACAATCTATTATTAATTAACAAATTCATAGGTTTGTGTCCAATAAATTTTATAGTACTGCCGCTACTACTGCCTCTACTGCTGCTGGTGCTGCTAGTGCCGCTGATGATGGGGGGTTCAATAGTTAAAGATAATTCATTGCCACTGAAACCTAATATTTCTGCCAGCTTTGGCGCAAATGTAACGCTGGTAATGTCTTTATGCTGGGTTTTATTGAAAATTAAAGTTACTATCAAGTTTGCAGGATTCATTTTTCTTCAATTAAATGATGTTTAAACATTTCTTCAGTAAGTCTGCAGAAGTCATAATAGCCAGCATGAATAAAGTGCCTATTTTATTAATCATTATCCAGTTGTTTAGATCATGACTAATATTTACCCATTTAACCGTGTGGAATATTTCGTGTGGGATTACTTTAAGATCACTGGTTGTGTTGTCAATAGGATGACGAAGTTCAATGGGTATGCCTGATTTTACAGATTCAAAAGTTACAAACATATTTTAATATAATAAAAATGTATGCGCCTTATAAATATAATAAAGCTGCAAAGTACTTATACTACAGGGCCCTATTACGAAAAAGCAGGCGACCTAACCAAGCTGACAATAGCTGTGGCGGCCCAGGTTCATTTGGAAACGAGCCCCCATAATATTTTTAATCATTACCTCAACCCAGATATTATGAATGACTTTTTAGCTAACCAATGGCTAAACAATGGGGGAATGCAGTTCTTTCAGAATCAAATTAATTTTGCCGTGTCATGCGCTACAACTGGTTGCGGAGTTTCTTACGTTCATCACCTTAATCACCCAGATCCTATGTTGAAGTCTATTTACCTGTTCCATTTGTATTATCATGTGAGACTAGTGTTGTCTGAACTTCAAGTTCCCTTACCCACCAACAAAAACTTTAATCCCTTTAACAACGGCTTTGACAAAAAAGCGTTTCAAAGGTTGTGCAATGAATTCAAAATTGATACTAAACCAGACTTAGACAAAAACTAGACCTCGGAATGGGGTCTTTATTTAGATACGCTGTATGTAATTTATTTCCGGGACCTTACGTACCTGGATTCACATCATTTAACCACAACAGCCAGGTTCGATTACTTTATATCAGACAAAAACGAAGTGCAGCATACAGAACTTTTATTTTGGATACATCAAACGGAAGTTGGTAATTCGTCTATTCGTTGAAGTGAAGCCACTGCTTGCCTATGCAGTGCTCTGTTATCGGAAAGCCCCAATGATCCTATTACAGTGTAACGGAGGGTTTTTGTGTATTATAATCTAAATAAATATGCTTATAACTACTTATGGTGTAATGAATGAGTGTGTGGGTGTGGCTGTCTGACGTTCAGTATAAAGGTGTGTGTTCTATCTCTGTTTACTTTAACTTCTCATCCTTCACCACACACATGCTTTCAGACAAGGACAAAGTCTACACAATTGTTTCTCTTTGCCCTCTGTTATACTATTCTCATTCAATTATTCACATATACATTAAACCATCTTCACATACACTAAATTCACAGATACATTAAATCATACAATTATTTCCAGCATATAAATAATTTCACACAGATGATAAATAAGTGCACACAGTTAATGTAATACTTTCACCCAGTTCAGTTGATGAGTGCACACCGTTTACTCAGTACGTTCACGCAGTCCTTTCTTTTATAAGTGTACACAGTTTCTCTCAGAATTCAACCTAGTAGAAGTCGTTGTCCCTTTCTAAGGACGTCACTCGACTCTTCTCTTTTCCATTAGCATCGAAGCACAGACTTCATTTCGATGATTTAGATATTCTAAATTTCACAGTTCTTATTTAGGCCTACTGACCGTATGTCGCGGATCAAACACTCCCGGCGCGGTATTCACAGCCGACGCTGGGGTCACAGCCACACACTGAAGACGCTGCAGTTGTCTTCGTGGCGTAGATCCGGAAGTTTACTACTGCACCGTTGTTGCACGTCTGCCCCAGTGATGATGCAGAAGGAGAGCTACGGCGATGATGGCATCCACATCCCGTTAGGTAGATGTTGTCATGTGGATCAGACCCATCCGCCGCACATCAGGGGTACTTCGCTCCGTAACCGCCCCGCTGTATACAACATGTACACAATCGTAAATTTTTGCTCTTATCCTTAAAGAGACTGTATGTCTTTATAGCTCACATTGAGTAAGGATCATTTCCCTTTGTAGAATGTCTCTACACGCCACCACAACACTACAATCACTACTGTCACCATTCCTGTGACAATACCTAGTATAGCCACTTTACACACATTGCATAGGCTACACACAATGGACTATGAGCCAAATATTACAAACACAGCTCACCTTCATTTTATAACATATTTATACCCATTCATTCATCAATAGATATACAAATTACACAACTGAAATACGTTCCTATTTCAGCCCCATCCTATCCTATCCTCCTATCCTGTCCCATAACCCGAGGGTCGTAGGGGCACCACAGATGATCGCTTAACCAGCATACTCCATCTTTCTCTGTCCTCAGCAGCCCTCATGGCTTCGCTCAGTGTCAAACCAGTCCATTCTCGAATGTTGTCCTCCCACCTCTTTTTCGGTCTCCCCCTTCTTCTACCTCCTTGCACTGTGCCTTGCAGAATGGTCTTTGCAAGGCCTGATGATCTGGTGACGTGGCCATACCATCGGAGTTTCCGTTTCTTCACCACTGTGAGCAGGTCATCGTGTTGTCCAATGGCTTGTGTGATGGTCTGTCGGACTTCAACGTTGGTGATGTGTTGGGTATAGGAAATGCACAGAAGTCTTCTGTAGCACCTCATCTCCATGCTTTGTATTCTTCGTTGGAGATCTGCTGTGAGGGTCCATGCTTCGCAAGCATATAGGAAGATGGAGATGACCAGAGATCGCAGCAGTCTTACTTTGGAATGTAGACTGATGGTTCTGTCTTTCCAAATGGGCTTCAACCTTGTCAGGGCAGCAGTTGTTTGTGCGATCCTGGAGAGGACTTCCTGTCGAGACCCATTGTCTGACACAATGGCTCCTAAATATTTGAAGCTGTGCACTGTGTTGAGGGATTGGCCTTGTACTTTGATGTCCGTGTTGATGCCATTGGTGTTGTTGGTCATCATTTTGGTCTTCTCTGCACTTATTTCCATTCCATAAGCTCTGGAGGTGGTGTCAAGCCTCTGTACAAGCTGTTCAAGTTCTTGTTCCTCTCCAGCCAATCCATCAATATCATCCGCAAAACGAAGATTGGAGATTGCTCTGCCCCCTATGCTGACTGTGCCTTCGTGATCTGCAAGAGCATCTGACATGATGCGCTCTAGGAAGATGTTGAAGAGTGTTGGAGAGAGTAGGCATCCTTGACGCACACCGATTGTTGTTCTGAACCAGTTCCCGATGACGCTGTTATGGAGGACTGCACTGGTAGCCTTGTCATACAGGCTTTTGATGACTTCTATGATTTTAGGGCTGATGTTGTACACTTTCATGGTTGCCCATAGAGCTGCATGCCAGACTCGGTCAAATGCCTTCTTGAAGTCTATGAACACATGATATAGATGTTGTTGGTGCTGTAGGTATTTCTCACAGATTATTCTGAGGTTGAAAATCTGTTCAGTGGTACTTCGCCCTGCCATGAATCCTGCTTGTTCTTCAGCTATGATTTGTTCAGCTTGTGGTTTCAACCTGTTGAGTATTATTTTCAGGAGGACCTTGCTGGGATGGCTGATGAGGCTGATGGTGCGGTAATTTTCACACTCCTGAAGGTTACCTTTTTTAGGAAGAGTGATGACAAGCGACTGGGTCCATGGTGTAGGCCATTCCCCACTCTGCCAGATCTTGTTACAGATAGTGGTGAGAGCATCAGTCATCGCTTCTCCTCCTGCTTGTAGCAGTTCCGCTGGTATGTTGTCCACTCCCGCTGACTTCCCTTTCTTCAGCGATTGCACTGCTGCCTCAACTTCTTCCCGGAGAATTGGGAGGATTTCTTCTTCTTCTCTGCTCTCGGGACATGCTAGAACTGATGGGTCTCCATTTGGTGTATGGTTGTAAAGGTCAGAGCAGTACTCTGTCCATCTGTCCAAGACTTCTTGTTCTTCTGTAAGGCAAATGCCAGACTTGCTTTGGATAGTGGAGACTTTGGGCTGTTTAACACTTGTCAGCCGCTTCACAGTCTGGTAGGCCTTCTTGCTGTTGTTCTTGTTCAGATTGTTCTCTATTTCCTGGCATTGATCTTCTATCCAGTTCTCCTTTGCTGTGCGCATGCCTTTTCGGATGTCATTGTTGATTTTTCGGTAGAGATCAGCTCCCTGTGAGGTGTTCTTTTTCTTTTTTAACTCTCTTCGTTTATCACACAGATCCAAAAGTTCAGGTGTGATCCACGGCTTCTTCTTTGGTCGGTGCTTGCCAAGGATCTCAGTGGCGGCATCTGTTACAGCTGAGTTGAAGGTATTGGTCATGGTGTTGACATCTACTTCGCCTGCCCCCAAAATAAGCAGTGGTGCAAATTTCCCTCCAATTGTGGCCTGAAATATTTTTGCCACCTCCGGGTCTTGCAGTTTGTCCAGGTCGAACTTCAGCCTAGTGCACTTTGCTGTATTTACTCTCTTCAAATGGAGCCGGAAAGACATCATCACGAGATCGTGGTCACTTCCAATGTCTGCTCCTGGAAAAGTGCGTGTCCTGCCAATGTTGATGCTTGATCTGAAGCGTTTCTTGACCATGATGTAGTCGATCTGGTTATGATGTTCCCCGCCGGGACTGTGCCATGTCCATCGTCTGGATTTTTTGTGGAGACCAAGCGTGTTTGCCAGTACCAGATTGTTGTATCTGGCAAACTCCAATAGCCTCAGACCCCTGTCATTTGTCTCGTTGTTGCAGTGGGGTCCGCATGTGTCTCCCCAGTTGCGGTGCGCATCTTGGCCAACCTTGGCATTCCAGTCGCCTTGCACTATGACTATGTCCTTCTTCGGCACTTGGTCAAGGACCGCCTGTATATTTTCATAAAAATCCTCCACTTCGCTGTCTTCATAGTCTGAAGTTGGGGCATAGGCCTGGATGATGGTAATGTTGAAAGGGGTTGCTCTCAGACGGATGGTAATGAGTCTACTGGAGACTGGGCGGCCCCATATCTTCACATATGAATGAATATAAAAATGGCATCATAATTACAAACTGAGTCACACATACATGTATACACATGATCAAATAAATATTGACACGAGTTATCGAACTTTGTTTTCAAACATGGGTTCTTCTGTACCCTAAACATACTAATTCATAAAAAGCAATACTCTTCCTTTTTCGTAAGAATAGCTTAGCAGTTCATTATAAATACCACTAATAATAATAATAATAACAAATACCTGTATTCTTATACAGCTAAAGTCCTAAGGAATCAAGTCTTTCCAGAGCACCCACGAAAACGTCCTCTCGCTTAGGCTGATGTATAGTCTCTGATCTAACAACAGCTCAGAAACTAAATTATAATTTCTACCGGAACACACAGTGACGTCATAACGTCTTTCTATATAACTGCGTACAAAACACGTTCGTTACATACAGTCACTGGGAGTTTAGTTTTCAAAGTAGACACGCATAAAATTTATCAGGATTCTTTGACATAGTTAACTGTACTCTTACTTTTTTACCGGATACAATAGTATTTATAAACAATTGATTATTTTTGTCTAGGTCGAAGTCGCCAGGACTAACATAGTCCGGTAACTCGCGCCCGATGTAATTGTAAAATTTATTGAATTTTCTGGCTTTTTGGGTTTCAGTTACTTGACGTAATTCTTCTCATATACTTGGTTTTGTTTGGCTCATGTTATCTCCTACCATTGAAAGCAGTGCAACGTCGTGGTCTTCATTAGGTTCATCAGGTTTAAACACATCATCCGGAGCTTCACCGCCTTCTGCCATTTTAAATTTTTTTTTCGCATTAACAATGCAAAGCTACGGAAACTTGTTAGACCCTACACGCCAATTGAGGATGCCTTTAGGCATCAAAGGTGAGGAAAGCACAATAATTATTACAAACAATCCAAGCAGCATAGAGCCTAATCAGCTACTAACCATAAGATTTCCAAATTTAGGCCCTGATGATGTAATAGTTCCAGGCAGTCCTAAGTTGGGATTTAAAATTAGTCTGGATTCTGACGAAGATCCTAACAGAACCATAGTGAACAATCTAGGCAGAGCTATAATTAAAAGAACGGTTATTAAACTTGATGGGTGAGAAATCCAAAGTATCGATGACGCTGGTGTTTTGTTTTATTAGACAGATCTGTGGCTGAGTAAATATGAAAGGGATGATTTGGTTGGTCAGGGGATTCAAGCCGCCAATGTGGCAAAACTTCGAATCAAAGCTGGCAATGCTATCTCTTCTAACAAAGGCGAAAATGCATTAGCTGCTGTATGTTTATTTTCCTCTTGATTTTGAATTGCTACACAGTCATCTGCCACCCCTTGGGGTCATGAGCAATCTTGCCACTGTAGATTGTTCTAACCTATAAAGGGAAAAGTGAAAGCCCCAGTTGAAAACCTGTCTTGCCTTTGTAGGCATGACTGATTCACTGCGGCAACAATACCCCCGTTGGAGTGCCGGGGGTTTCAGTATAAATAGTATCCCCACTTTCTGGAAATTTAGTGCTTTAAATTCCCACTGTCGCTGTCTTCCTCATTTGCTCTTTCCCATTCCTGATCTGTCCTATCACTTTGCTATACTATCTTCTTCTTCGCTAGATCAATGACCTACCTTTTTTCTTGAAAACTCTTCCTGGACAAGACTCCTTGTTTGTGTATGGGGTCTGTTGGATCAGCTTGGGAGTGTTGGACGCTTTCTGCCGGGTGGTCACTAGGGCTTCCTATGATGTTATTATTTAGCACTATAGGCATTTTATATGTATGTGTTTTGTTGATGATTTATAATGATGTTTGTATTCTATTTTGTTTTTGTAATCGGGGGTTCGAGTAGTTGGGGTAAAGCCTCAACCGTCCCCTGCGTGGGATGTCTTTATTGTAAAGTGACTGGCCGGTGGAGGGCATTCAATTTTCCCACTAGGGTTGTTTCGGCAGATCTTTTATGCGGATTGGGGGTTGTCCGGTCCTGATTTGGCTCGGAAGAGTCCGCCGGACCTAAAGCAACAATCAATCAATCAATCAAACAGTCATCTGCCATTTTATCAAGGTTCATTTAACGATAGGCTGTCTTACGAAATTATTTGTAATGACTACTCTCAAGTAATAATTAGCTCTGACAATGATGCTAGCTATACAATTACAGACATTGAGCTTGCATATGAAGTGGTCACTCACACTGAACTCAGTAGGATGATTAGGGGGCAATATGACAAACTAGCAATTTATTATGATAGGATTGTTCGCTACAGACAATTTAATAAAGATTTATTAGTCGCACTATGGACCATCAACATAAATTCACCTGCTCGAAGTTTTAAAGGTGTACTGTTGCTATTTGTAAAAGAATCTATTTACAATCATGACAGGAAAGCTTTTGTTAACCCGAATTTTACAAAAGTGTCTGTTGTGATTGAAGGTAAGCCTAATCAATTATTCACAAATGGAATTATGGGATTTCAACAGTTTGATGAGATTAGGAAAATCTTGGGTGGAGGCCATTTAAGGACTGACACTGTCAACTTAATTTCTAAGGATCTTCATTTGCATGACACAAGACTGCAAGATTATCTTGTGAATAAGTTTGCATTGTGGATAGACTTTTGAACCATACCCACCAACGAACTTCATGGATCTAAAAAAAGAATTGAAAATGGCACAGATGGTATAGCAATTGAATTGCATAGGGAAGCAAATGCTAGATCAGAAACAGTTACAGTATACATGTATATAATTATGGACGCTCAGCTAAACATTGAAAATGGAAGATTAAAAGATTTAGTACATTAAAAAATGACGTCCTTGTTATCTCGGGATCCTCATTGTGGAATGATCGTTGGCATGATGTCATGTGGAAAGACAGTCTTTGTTCTGGATTTGTTAGAAAAATATTACGCAGGTCACTTTGATTATATAGTTATTTTTTGTCCCACTGTTCAATATAATAAAATGTACTTAGAATGCCAATTTTTGTGGGCAGATGACATTTGTGTTGTTAATCCCAATGGCAAGCTCACTGAGCATTTAAATTATTTTTATAATATGTTTGAAAATGAAGGTAATACGCTATTTATAATTGACGCAAAAAATATATTGTATTAAAACGGAAGTATTGAGCAAGCTAGCTCTCAGCGGCCATGTGGGAATTTCTGTGTGGATTTTAAGCCAGAAATAGTAGTAGTAGTAGTAGTAGTAGTAGTATGTTGAGGACAAAACAGGCCCTCGGGCCTTTCTGAATGTCCCATCTTTCATATGATTTACATGGGTCTGATAGTGCATGCAATTTTCCTGAACGCATTACCGTTCATCAAAGTAAAAGAACAATTTTTTGTACTTAGGCAGCTCATCCAACTGGTTTTTGAAAGAGTTAATTGAAGGTGCATTCTTAAGAGAAATGGGTAGTTCGTTCCAGTTAGTAGCAACACGATTGGAAAAAGAAAGCTTTTTAGTGTTAGTTCTGCAGTGGTTTATAAATATCTTCCCCTCCGCATTTCGCGTTGAATTGCAACTAGGTGTTGAGAAAAAGTCAGTCCAGTACAAATCGTCAATTTTATGGTACATTTTAAAAGTTTGAATCAAGTCTCCTCTCACTCTTCGTCCATACAAAGAGTGTAAATCTAGATTCTTAAGTCTATCGTGATAACTCATGTTACGACACTCTTTAACCAGTTTGGTTGCCCGTCTTTGGACTTTCTCAATGGCTACTGATTGTCTCTTTAGTTTTGGAAACCATATTATGTTCCCATATTCAAGATGGGGTCGAACAATTGCCTTATATAATTTAACAAATACCTGTTTGTCGATATAGGTAGAAGTTCTTTTGATTAATCCGACCATTCGGTTTGCCTTCTTAACACAGGTCTGGATGTGTGTATCAAAAGATAAGTACTTGTCAAAGACAACCCCTAAATCCTTTTCCTCATCACACTTTTCTACACGTGAACGTTCTTCCTTTCTCTGCATCACATACTCATGTTCGGGGTTATTTTTACCTGCATGCAGCACCTTACATTTACCAACATTAAAATGTAATTGCCATGTTTCTGTCCAAGCTTGTAGCTTTGTAAGGTCTTTTTGCAGATCATCGCTCTTACCTGCATCATTATATATTTTGGTATCATCCGCAAAGATTTGAAACATGCTGTCCAAACCCTTTGGTAGGTCATTTATA
Organism: Oncomelania hupensis; assembly: GCA_036898135.1. Lineage (NCBI taxonomy): Eukaryota > Metazoa > Mollusca > Gastropoda > Littorinimorpha > Pomatiopsidae > Oncomelania > Oncomelania hupensis. The sequence continues at coordinate 18,229,927 of CM072520.1, forward strand.
AAGATGGTAAACAGGATAGGGCCCAGGATACTTCCCTGAGGGATACCAGAAGATACTCTTACCTTTTCAGACCTTGCATTACCAACTCTCACCACTTGCTCCCTGTCTGACAGAAAATTGCACACCCAACTGGCTATCTTACCGCACACTCCATATGCTTCTAATTTTTGTAAAAGCCTCTTGTGGGGAACCGTGTCAAATGCCTTCCTGAAATCCAGGTAAATTACGTCAACTGGTTTTCTATCATTTAATAGTTTAGTAATATTTTCCATAACATGTAACAACTGAGTTACACAAGATCTCTTCTTCCTGAACCCATGCTGACAATCTGTATACAGGTTATTTTCAGTAAAATACAATACAATACTATCTCTTAAAATTGATTCCAAGACTTTACAGACAATACAAGTTAGACTAACAGGTCGATAATTACCAGCTTCAGACTTATTACCCTTTTTAAAAATGGCACTTACCTCTGCATTTTTCCAGTCGTGTGGAACAACACCAGATTCCAAGGAAGCTATAAAGAGATTGCAGAGTGGCTCTGCGAGTTCATTATGTAATTCTTTCAACACTCTAGGTGGAATTCCATCGGGCCCTTGGGCCTTATTCTGATCCAGTTCTTTTAATTTCTTTCTCACAATATCGGGTGTTACAACTATGTCCTCAACACACTGTCCATTAGACCATGAACACTTACCAAGTATTGGCACCTCTTCAATCTCATTGACGTATACACTTGCAAAGAAGTTGTTTAATGTTTCTGCTTTTTCTTCATCAGTGGTGGCAAAAGTACCATCCTCCTTTTCCAACGCACTTATTCCTGTGTCACATTTAGTTTGCTCTTGCACATATTTCCAAAACGTTTTTGGACTATCTTTACATTTATCCGCTATATTTTTTTCATGATTTTTTCTGGCACTTTTTATTGATCTATTGCATTCATTGCGCAAATCAATACATTTCTGGTATGCTCTACCTTCTTTAGTTTGCATATATCTTTTATACAATTTATGTTTCTTTTTTATTTTTCTCAGTAACGCTTTGTTCATCCAAGTAGGTGTAGTTTTCTTTTTCTTACACTGTACCTTAGGGATATGTTGCTCCATACCCTGTAGCACAGTACTTCTGATGCGCTCCCAGGCATCCTCAACACTGCTTCCTTCTGGGCTAATTTTCCCGAAGTCAACGTTAGAAACGTACCTTCTCAGCGCATCGTAGTCCCCTTTACCTAAATTATATCTGTACTTCTTACTTTCTGTGACCTTAATTTTAGGAGTGTACAACTTAAAATACAGAACGTCGTGATCACTTTTTCCAACAGGCACCATATGTTCTATTTCAGAAATCATATCCTCATCACTCACCAAAACAAGGTCATCCAACGTAGACTGTTGGCCCTCTCTGTGTCGTGTAGGATGTATGACTTTTTGAGTTAAGAATGCATCATGCACACAATCAACAAAATCGTAATTTTTGTCATCAACCCCAGTTCTATCCCATATTACCTTGGGAAAATTAAAATCACCAAGTACACATATTTTCTTATATTTCTGCAACTCATCATCTCGTAATAGCGTGTACAAATTCTGAATGTGTTCTTCTGAAGAGCTGGGACTCCTGTATATAAGACCAATTAAAACCTTCTCCCCTGAACCATCCTTATATGTACACCACAAACATTCTCTGAATTTACAGCGCGACTCAATGTCACATTCTTTTGCATTTAATGTTTTATTAAAATAAAGAGCAACACCACGATCCCGATCTGTGTTTAAGAAAACGTCATAATTTGGTAGTGAAAACTCGGAGTCCAAGGGCAGATGCTTTATATTTTTAGCATACCGTTCCGTAAAAGCAATTATGTCGGGTTTTAACTCATCAATCCTTGATAAAATTTCATTCTTCTTGTTTAGCATACTGTCCAAGTTACTGTACATGACACTACAATGGTCAAAAGTGTGTGTTGAGTGAGGTTGTACTGTTTCTGTGTTAAAAGAACCTGAATGAGGGTCATCATGTGAAGAGTATAAGTCTTGCGAATCAGAAGATGAAAAGACCTGATCTTCAGTGTATTTACAACTATTTACAATTACATTATGGTACAAAGAGTTGTCTTCATCTGTCTGTCAATGGGACTCTGCTGCAGCAGCAGGAGGACCCAGTGACACGTTGACCCCACTAATGGGTCTGCTCTTTCTTGGAACCACCTTCAGTGCCCTGTAATCTATCATAAGATTTTCTTCCCCTCCCTGAGACCTTGCTTGCATCTCCTCTTTTAACTGCTTTATCTTTTCACGCTCCTTTGGTGTACTATCGTTGTTGATATAGATTCTTTGGGGTGGAGACTTGTTCTTGTTCAGTTCAAAAATGCCCTTCATGATTTTCTTTTTGGTTTCCTCAGTTTTCACTTCAAGCCTCAGCAACCTTGGCCTTACATTCAGACCGATCTTGAATCCTCCCAGTCTCATTGGGTTATCAACTTCCTCAGGGTTCACCTCAGAAATCTTTGCAACTGATTCCCTCACTCTTTCCCTATCGTCTTTCTTCCTTTCTTCTGCATTTTCTTTGGTACTCTCACTCAAATTTGCTACAACTATGTTAAGTTTTCTTTTCTCTTTCTCCACAGTTTCAGTCATGTACTCATTTACCTTCTGCTCAATAGTATTTTCTATACTCTTCTCCAGACTTTTTGCTCTTTTTTGTGCACTCTCAACATCTGCAAGTCTATCCGTCATGATTTTTAGCATCTGGAAAATGTCATCCAATTTGACTTCAATTTGACACTTGACAAAAACTTCTTTTTTACTGCATGGTTCACAGGTCCACTGCAGCAAGTTTGTGCCTCTACAGGCATTGAATTGAGCTGCGGTGAGCCCACAACACTGCTTATGGCAAAATTCTTTGCACAAGTAACACTGAATTGCGATTTCACTTTGATTGTCTATGGCCTGTTCGCAGGTAATGCATGCCCAGGGCAAGTGTTTAGTTTTTTCCTTGTCTCTGGCTCCAGTTGTTGAGCTTTTTCTTTCGAGTTTCGACATTTCAATTTCGAGTGCCTATGTGCGTTCGCCAACTTAAATTCGTGTGCCTGTTTTATTGCAAAGATCTGACAGCTTCGATAACTGTTTAAAAGAGAATGACATAGTTGAATCAAAAGAGGAAAGAATTAAATTAAAAGAGCAACTAAAAAAAGCAGACAGTTAAAATTATTATTAAAAACTGACCAAACAACTGGCTATAAAATGCTTATTAAGTAAGTTCTTTTATAAGTTAATTATTGTAAGTTATAAGTTCTTTTAAAAGTCCACTTAATTAAGTTAGATGTAAGTCACTAGGTGACATGTACATGTAATGTGAAGCCAATAAAAGGTTGAAGGGAAGTAATAATGGTGATGATTATAGTTCCTTTTAAGTTCTTTATAATTCAGTTAAAGGTAAAGCTTAAAACTCATTAACTGCATTCGCATTTACAAACATGATGTTGGTTCATTTTACAGATCTTATGAACCTTGCGGATAAAATTTCCCCACAATCTCTCGAAGTAAAATATATATGGCAGTAAAAGGGTTTTATCATAATTTCCACACTCAACACTTCTATTAAAATCTTTTTCAAATTCTATTTCACATGCAAATTTGAATTCTTTATTAATTTGGTGTTGTTTAGTATAGTTATTATACAAAAAGATGTATTTTGTAGGTAAGCCTGTGAAAAGGGTGGTCCAATATTCATCATTTAATATGGCAAACATCTGTGAAAGGTCTTCCAATATACTTGGCAAGCTCCTTACTGTGTCCGACATTTTTATTTTCTTAATTAGAAAATCTGAATGGTTCTGTGTTGCGTGGAACAATCTGAAGTTCTTCTTTTACAAAATTTATTTGCGGTGTTCTATGATCGCTTTTTGGTCTTAAATAATATACAGGCGGATCAGTAGACAATGCTCTGTCAACTTGGTAAACGCTTAATGACCAAACCGGGTCTGTAGCTCTTCTTCTAGTGTCATTAGCAACTTCTCCAGGCTGATAAAGGTATCTAACAGTTTTGTTCATCAAAGTTAGATCCGGCTGACCAGGCTTTGAAACAGTAACAACAGTCTGTTTCTTGTTAATAGCCTCAACTGGCTTTAATCCTGTAACTCTGGTTCTGAATTCATTTCCCATAAAACTCGAGGTAGCCTAATAACCCATTCTGTATAACCCATTATATTTCAGTAAACAACTCTTTTGAATACTGATAAGTGAATAACCTTTCTGCCAGTTGCCGATTAAAGTTTTCTACAATACCCTGCATTCTGTGTAATCCAACAACTCCTCTTCTAACAGTTACATTATGTTTTAACAAAAGCTGGTTAATGGCTACTTTGAATTCAGGCCCATCATCGCATTGAATAAGTCTAGGGAACCTGAGAGGCCCTCTTGAATAACTCGCATTTAAGGCTTGAGCAACCTCAGCAGAATTTTTAGTCCTAAGAGCATGAGCATCTTTAAACCTGGTAGCTATATCAATAACAGTAAGGGCATACCTATTTTTTTTCTATGTATTTTGTCATGGGGAAGATATAACAGATCTATTTGATGTGTCATTTGGTCTAGAGTTAACAAATTTTGGTCTTATTATTTTTTTGGGGGGTGGAAGATAGATTTGCCATACAGCTTGCTTTGAGAACCATTGCTTAACTGCGTTTGCTGACAAGCCAGTCTTTTCTACTAGTTTATCAACTGCCGTCATCTCTTTCCAATATCCAGATTGAGAATAATATAATCCAGACAAACATGAAGTCATATTTTATTTAGATTTATATTTTTGTTTAACAAAGTAATAAACTACTGTTATTCCAAACACAATTCAAATTAATTCTCCAGTCTGACATTGTAGGTGCAATCCATGAAGGTAGTGTTGTGCCAGTGAATAAATAATATTGGTGCAAAGCTTCATCAACATCGTCGAATGTTTTATCAGCATGACCTTCTTTCAATCTTTTACTAACAAAATCAAGCTGCATTTAGTCTGTTTTTTCTCGTATTCAGCCTAATGTTTTTGTAATTTTTCCTTTGCTAAGTTATGCTGTTCTGATTCTTCTTTACTGTCTAGTTTTGAAAACAAATAATTTGATCCTGAAAAGGCTAAGGCATTCACAGCAGCAGAACTGAGCACCATTGCAGCACCAGCCATTTTTTAATTTAGTTTTTTATTTTTGTTTGTATTTAAAATGAATTGTGATAACTTGTTAACGCAAGAAGCTATTAATGCCACAGCTACAGGTGTTTACAACAAGAAAAGAGGCAGACTGGTTGCATTAGTAGCTTCCAGAAAGTCAAAGTATTATCTTGGCATTGACTAAACAGCTGAACAAGTACAAAGACTGAGGCCTGAAGAGATCATTATATTACATAATAAATATGATAAAGTCCTCCACACTTTAATGGTTAAAAGTTTAGGGCATTCAATTGTAAAGGTTTTTTTTTATAATCAACTTTTTTTAAATTCCAAAACAAGCATGAATACAAACCAGTATTAATACATAACATGAATAAATACAATCATAACTAATATGCACAAAATATGGAAATTAAATCGGAGAATTTTGCATTATTTCAATATTACAGTTTAGTCATTAAATCAAATATAAAGAAAACTTACAGAGTGTACATAGTTATTATAATTTTACAATATATGCTATTCAAGCAAGTTTGGTTTAGGATTTTGTACATAGACATAGACAGATAGGGAGCGAGAGAGAGAGGCAGAGAGAGAGAAAGAGAGAGACAGAGAGACAGAGAAAGAAACATAGGTCATGGAGTACTTTTTTAACAACTTCTTAATGAAGTCAACGGCGCCTTTGAGGCAAACAAACAATAAATGAATTATAAGCGTTCAAACAACGGGATATAGGGATGCCATGCTTGCATACATTTTTCTTGTGTCAACTGTACACAAGCTATATACATGTACTTCTCTATCTCATATCTGTGTTTTATTACATATGTAAATGATTGATAGAGTGGAGTGTTTTTCCATTTTACATCTATAAATATATGATTTAGATAATAATAATATTAAATCCAATATTTTATCAGTTTTTATATTTCTGTCACAGCCAAATATAACCAGATGCTCGCTAAAGTGGAAGGCAACAGAATTATAGCATTTAGAGTTAATGGCCCTTTCAAATTCCTTCCAAAATACTTGAACATACGGACACTTAAAGAATAGATGTTGAATGTTTTCTCTTTCATATTCACAAAAAGTACAGCTATTATCCTGCTCTATTCCCATACTGGATAATACTATATTAGTTCCTAAAATTCTGTGAATTATTCTAATTTGCAGCCACTTTAAATGTATATCCGTAACTCCACATATCTTCTTAAATATTATTTTCCATTCTAATCTTCGCTCAATTCTTTTATCCCAGTTCTTACAACAATTTGGTTTTACTTCATCATTAATTAATGGGTCATAAAATATTCTTGCACCTCTAGGACATTTACCTACAAGTCTCAGCACTTTACTGGTTTTGTAATTAACAGAGTTACTATTTTCTGTCACCAATCCACTCCAACGAATATATTTTTAACAGCATTAACACATCCATAGTATGCCAGGAAATTGGTAGTAACTCCATAATTATCAACAAAAGCTTCATATGTAAAAACATTACCATCATTATTAAGCAGACTTCCAACTGTATATAGGTTTTTCTCAATCCATTCCTGATAAAAAATTGTTTTCCCTTCCACCAAAATATTATTATTACAAAATAATGGTTCAGATAAAAGTTCCTCAACACAGTCAGGTTTAACTTTTTTCTCCAGAATTTCATACGCATTAAAAACATCATACCAAAACGGATTAGGATTTTCTGTGGTATACAATTTAGTGCCAAGCTTATCAAGCAGTGACACTCTTTCTTGTGTGGCTTCAATAATATTTTTCCACTTATGCTTTGTGTTAATCAACTTTCTAATCCAAGTAATCTTTAATGCACTCATATAATGACGTACATCTGGAATCCCAATACCTCCATCAGGTATGCTTTTGACGGAAGAGTTTTTAGAAATTTTGTTATTTTTATTTCCCCAAACAAATTGGAAAATACTTTTCTGAATGGAATTGACGATAGTATCAGGTGGATTAGGTAGTAAAAGCCACAAATATATAATTTTTGACAAAATTAAAGATTTAAGTACAGCAATACGACCCAAAGGTGTTAATTGACGCTTCAGCCATATTTTATACAGTATTTGTATTTCTAGAAATTTTAATTCAAAATTTAACTTTACACACTCCCTCAAGTCATTTGTAAACCAGATTCCAAGTATTTTAAATGTCTCTGGGTTCCAATCCATGTGCAGATGAGGCATGTAGACAGTACGACAATTTTTTTTACTTCCTAACCATATAGCGCTACTTTTTTTCTGTATTTAAAGCTAGGCCAGAGACAGAGCTAAAATACTCAATAGTATTAATGGTTTGCTTAAATGAGTTTTCGTCACCTTCTAACATAATTTCCGTATCATCCGCATATTGAGAAATTTTATTTTTATTTTCTTTAATTTTAATTCCCTTTATCTCCTTATTCTGTCTAATCATAATTGCTAAAATCTCTACACACATAATAAATAAATAACATGAGATCGGGTCACCCTGCCTATAGCCCCTCTGCACACGAAACCAGGATGTTAGGCCTCCATTCACTGTCACAGAAGACTTAATATTATTATAAAAAGTACCTATCCATCTACAAAAATCATGGCCACATCCAAAAGCTTGTAACACCTTAAACATAAACTTCCAACTTAACGAATCAAAGGCTTTTTCAAAGTCAAGGCAAAGCAGAAGACCAGGTTTATTATATTTTTGCAGAAAATCAATAATATCATAGATTAAACGAATGTTATCTCCTATATATCTATCACGCATAAATCCAGTCTGATCTTCATTAATGATAGAAGGTAACACTAACTTAAATCTATTACAAATACATGATGAACCAATTTTATATACTACATTTAGTAAAGAAATAGGTCTCCAATTTTTAATGAACTCCCTAGGTTTATCCCCTTTTGGTATGCAAATAATCACTCCCTCTTTCTGTGTTGAAGATAATTCCCCTTTCCTAAACCCTTCATTAAGCGATCTAACTATGAAATTACCAAGGCTGCGCCAAAAAAATTAAAAAAAATCTACAGTACAACCATCGCTACCCGGACTCTTCCTGTTGGGCAATGTTTTCAGAGCTAATGATGCTTCTTCTAATGTTATTTCCCCCTCTAAGGAGATTTGTTCGTCCTCTGTTAACGTCGGAAGGTCATGAACAATATCATTGATTTCAACCTGTTCAACTTCTTTTTCAGAATATAAATTTGAATAAAAATGATTAACTTCCGTAGCAATATCTTTTTCATTCGTTATAATAGTACCATTTCTATCCAATTTAGATATTCTCTTATTGACGTAATTTCTGTTTTCTAATGAACAAAAATATGAAGTTATTTTTTCTCCGTCAGCAATCCATCTAGCTTGTGAACGAAGCAACACCCCTTCCATTCTTTTTTCCCTTAATGAAACTAATTCTACTTTACTGTTAGCTAATTCCGTTTTTTCTAAATCACTCAATTTCTCTTTCTTTTCTAAACATTCTATCAAATTATCCAAATGCAATTCTTTTTTCGTTGTTCATCCGTTTTTTCATTGTTGCATAAGCTATTGTCTGTACTCTAATTTTCATTAATAAGGTATCTAAAAACAGTTGATCATCTATTATAAATTGCAACTCAGTAAAGGGGACGGTATCCAGGTTTTCATGTAAATAGGGAGCAGCAGCATACTCCTCAATAACATTTTTAATAACTGTATTAATTTCATCAACATATTTTTTATCCTTAAGCAAAGAACTGTTAAACTTCCAGAGCCCTGGTTTCTTGTCTACTTTCATAACACCTACTGACATATAAGAATGGTCTGTTCTGTACCCGGGGTGTATGTCTGCATCGACAGAAAAATTCAATAACGATTCTGACACTAAGAAGAAATCTAAGCGGCTTTGCTGTAATGGACTACCTCTACGCCATGTAAACCGCTTTAGCTCAGGATTAAGTTCTCTCCATACATCTATCAAGTCTAGGTCAATCATCATCGCATGAACTTGCTCTTGAGCTTTACTATTATTATTATGTTTGTAATTACAATAATCTAAAGAAAAGTTTTGCACTAAATTCCAGTCACCTCCAATGATGATATGGTCAAATCTGAGCTCCAAGATACGCTGTTTTAAATCAGTATAGAAGTCTGGGTCATCTCTATTGGGACCATACAAACTTATAATCAAAAACTCTTTATCCATTATTTTTACAGAAATAATAATATAATTCCCGTCTAACCCCGTAATGACTTTATTAACTTTAAACTCTATATTATTATTAAATAACACAGCTACACCTCGGGAATTAGAACTAAACGAAGCAAAATAACCATTAAAGCCCCACTCAGCCCTTATGTATTTCTCTAACTTAGGGTCAAGGTGGGTATCTTGTAATAAATAAATAGAATAAGCCTTTGCTCTCAAATAATGAAACACATCACGACGCTTCTTGGAGTCTGCAAGACCCTGACAGTTCATGGACATCACCGTTATATTGTCACCCATCTAAACATGTGTGGAAAAATTAAATAGTCGAAACCCAGAGACACAAAAAGAAAAGCAAAATCTTAGAGGAGTTCAGCATAATAACATACTAAAAAGCCAATTTCAAACAATGAACGCAACAATAGAGTACTGACAGTTCACACTCTGAAAAAAACATGTATTTAGGCTCCATGACCAAATTGAGAAAAAACAGCAACAACCAAACAAACAAACAAACAAAATTAAAAGAAGAAAAAACATAAATGAAGACACCAAATGCCATATATACAGACAGAGTCAATCTGAAAGCGAGCAAGTGTAACTGGACTAAAGTTTGTGATCTCCAACAAAGAAGTCGGCTAGGCGTACAGCTGATAGAGAGGGAGAAAAGAGACACTAGCAGTAACAGTAGTAGTAGTAATATAGGAGCTAAGATAAATAGGCTCCAAAGGAGAGAAAAAATATTACAGAAAATGAACATGGAATATACAGCGTCAACCGGGCTTATGAAAATATCTCAATATACTCTAATCATTGGAGTTGAGATGGTTAAGTTCAAATTTGCTACCTTAGGCAACATAAAGGTTAGGAGAACCCTCCATTTAAAAATAAAAAGACAGCAGACAGCAAAAACAACTAATATTAGTAGTCAAACATGCATATATATAAGTTTGACAAGTCAACAAGCGTCAAAAAGCAGACAATACAGCGCCATGCATGAATAATTACTTAGAGTTCAGTAAGCAAAGGGTATTTACACAATACTTTCATAAAAATGTCATCAAGGCGAAACCAGAAAACAACATGGGCAAATCAACAAATAAATAGCATAATAAAATTTCTAATCGGTCAAGCCGACATACATAAGCTTCAAAGCTCAGGTATCAAAAAAGCAGTAAGTACAGCGTCATGCAGGGATAATAACATCAAAGTCCAGTAGACAAACAATATTTACTGAATACTTACATAAAAATACCAACAAGGCAGAACAAAAAAGAAACATCAATATGCAAATTAACAAACTAATCATACACATATGCCAGCAAACAATCATGCATAGAAAATTCAATTGTAAAGTTATATACCAAAGCTGTGTCGACATTTGTTACTTTAAATTGTGAGAATGATTTATTTGATGATTTGATTCAAGATCCTGTTATTGTCAATGGGATTAGTGAGGCATCAAGAAATCCATATTATAAGTTTGGAAGCTTGTTGGCACCATTTTCAGCCGGGCTAATTACTTTTCAACACATACATTTCTCTGCTATTAAAAATGAACTCTTCCAATCTGGAAATGGAGAACCAACAGAACCCAGTAACAGTGACTAAACAAAAAAGCCTAGGAAGAATTGCATCTGGAAAGAAGTTAGCAGAATTTAACAAGTTACATAGATGAAACAGACAAACAAAAGCAATCTTTTTTTTTTTTAAAAAGGAGTCACCAAAAGAAGAAACAAAAACGCAACAAACATTAACAACAAACAAAGAAGAACCAATGCAGCCAGCACAATCTTCAAAAAAGATATATTATTTATGTTTAGCCGGTGTAGTAGGTGCAAGTGGGTATATAATATATAAATACCGCCAAGGGAAAAAGAAACAGCAAACCTCAAAACCACTTGTAGAGAAAGAAATTGAATCATCTCCATCATTGAAGCCATCATTAAATTTGTTTTTAATGCAGTAATAATTTATTATTATTTTTCTATTATATATAAAAATGAGTGTACCATATGAACATACAATTGTAAATCTTGGATACCATAGTGTTGTTTTAGTAGGCCTAAATACAGCTTAGCTATGATTGCAAAATCTCTTTTAAAAATAAAACCTATTGAATTAGGGAAAAGGGATCTTTCAGATGCTGGAAAACTGGTTGGTATCTTTTCATTATCCTTATTTACTCGGGACTATATTGTTAAACAAAAGATCATTCCAGCGGACGTTAATGTGTAATGTTACAAACATAATGAAGTGTAATTTTAAAAAAGAAGGGTTTTAATTTTTTTTAAAATTTTAACCATTCCAAACACCTGCAGCACAATTGGTCTGGTACAATCGTTTGGGATTATTGTAACGGACGATATTTTGGGTGCTATTAGTGCATGCTTATCTGACATCATTTCTTTGAAAGTGCGTGTAAGTTCTCTGTTAACACTATAACACAAGGTGGACAACACCAACACAAGGTTATCTTTCCACGCTCTCGCTTACTATATATATATATATATAGATATATAGATATATACATAGATAGATAGATAGATAGATAGATAGATAGATAGATAGATAGATAGATAGATAGATAGATAGATAGATAGATAGATAGAGATATGTATATACTCGCCTTTCCCCAAATCAATCAGGCTCACAGCGCGGCGATTTGTACCAACATACCCGCTCACCTGTCTCATCCACCCTCACACACAACAAATACACATCCGCCACTCAAATAGTGGTGTAAAGACAGAAAGATCGCTATTGGTAGACGGAAAGAAAATCGAATTTAAATTTTTGAAATTTTATATTGACTGCGTCCAGTACCATTATTGATTAGAGTGCACGGAGAAAACCTTCGGTGATCTAAATAGTCTCGCACCTAAGTCACATACGTTCGCCCCTTGAGGGAATCGAACCCGCGACCTTCGGCATAGGAAACCGGCGACTAATCAACTGCGCCACGAGGCCATATATAGAGAAAGTTGATTGTTATTCGTCTACGCCCTAAGGGACAGTACTCTATATCCGGGATCGATCATAAGCCTCAAGTTGCATGTCTTATTGTTCTACCGTCATTGCTTATACTACATAATGTAGATTAGGCCTATGTATACAGTATAACAGTGTCTACTTAGTTCTAGGCAGGAAATGTGGATTGAAATTATTAGCCTACTGCTGAGAACTAACAAAATGCAAATCAAGGGACGCAACTATTAAATATGGTCGATAATAATTATGCTCATCTTAACAAAGTATAACGTTGCAAAATGCTAATCTGTGTAAATCGAACAAAATTAGAAGCAACAGCGGTCATTTTTAATGTTTAACTAGTCGTAGTCATGAAAGCATCATTTCGTAACACTTCGGAGAGCTTCGTTCGACTTCAGCGATTGCCTTTTTCGGCGAATGACTGGAACTAGTTTGGAAAAAACAAGTTCGCGGTCGGGTATGGGGTTTGAGGGAGGGAGAGAGAGAGAGAGAGAGAGAGAGAGAGAGAGAGAGAGAGAGAGAGAAAGGGGGAGGGGGGAGGTTGTGAGGAATTAAATGGTATTGTACATATAGTGGTAACACATTTTAAGTAGATGTACCATACATCAAAAGATCACAACCGTTGAATGAATTGCCAGATATAGAACCTTACTGTTAATGTTCAGCAAAAGGCCATAGACGGCTTCAAAGTTGTGAATCAATTAAATAGTCGGTCAGTTAATTCAATCATTAATAATTATTTATTATAAAGGTTTTAAAATGATAACGACGATCCATCTCTGCCGCTACAATTTTATTCCGACATAAGTGAACAAAACACTGCAATCCAACAATTCCATCTAGTGACCAAGTAAGGCTCACAATATTACTCAACTTACATTAAAATGACAGCTCCTACCCCTTGTCTTTTTGGAATGAATCTTATTCCCCCACCCTCCCTCCCTGTTCCAACACGGGCATGGTGATCTTTCAAACTTTAGTTTTATTGAACATTATTATAAATTATTTAATCAATCTTATATATAGCTTTTCCAGTTCAACACCTATTCTAGGTGCTGGCCGATACAGGATCTAACTTTAAGCTGCCCGAGGCGCCCACTTGCAACCTGTTGGCAAATTGGCTGACACCCAGACAACTGGGCACATACATATTTGGATTTGAACCTCATAGTCTTACTAACTGGAGAACACTGGGTGTAATGGGTTAAATTTGGTAAATTCTTTGCTTAATTTCCATTGACCCCAAGTAACTTTTTTCCCCTCCGCTCCTAACTTAGATGTGTTAAGTTGCCATGTATGTGCGAGATCAAACTGATTGAGACAAGCTGTCAAGGGTTATGCTAGGGTGCAAGAACAGAATACAAAACAACGTCTAATGCAATAAAGCCTAGTGGAGCAACGAAAAATAGTTGGGTCCTCCATTGGGTTGCCATTGATCACGCTAGATATGAATTGACACGATTTTGATTCCATCTGAAGTAGAGAGAGCGGAGAGAGAGAGAGAGAGAGAGAGAGAGAGAGAGAGAGAGAGAGAGAGAGAGAGAGAGAGAGAGAGAGAGAGAGAGAGAGAGAGAGAAAGAGAGAGAGAGAGAGAGAGAGAGAGTGAGAGAGAGAGAGAGAGTGGACACGCACTTTTCCAGGAGCTGACATCGGACATCTCGTGATGATGTCTTTCCGGATCCACTTGAAGAGAGTAAACGCAGCAAAGTGCACCAGACTGAAGTTCGACCTGGGCAAACTGCAAAACCCGACTGGAGCTGGCAGAAATATTCCAAGCCACAACTGGAGGAAAATTTGCACCATTGCTCATTTTGAGAGCTGGTGAAGTAGATGTCAACACCATGACCACAACCTTCAACTCAGCTGTGATAGATGTCACCAGCGAGATTCTTGGCAAGCGCCTCCCAAAGAAAAAACTGTGGCTCACACCTTAACGTTTGGACCTGTGTGGCAAAAGAAGAGAGATTAAAAAGAAAAAAAGAACACCTCGCAGGGAGCTGATGCCTACCGAAAAATCAACAATGACATCCGAAAAGGAATGCGCACAGCAAAGGAGAACTGGATAGAAGATAAAATACCAGCAAATAGAGAACAGTCTAAACAAGAACTACAGCAAAAAGGCCTACCAGGTTGTGAAGCTGCAGACAAGTATTATACAACCCAAGGTCTCCACGATCCAAAGCAAGTCTGGCATATGCCTTACAGAAGAACAAGAGGCCTTGGATAGATGGACAGAGCACTGCTCTGACCTTTACAACCACAAACCTTAAGCAGGCATGTCAGTTCTAGCATGTCCCAACAAAAGAGAAGAAGAAAAAAATCCTCCCAATTCTCCGAGAAGAATTTGAGGCAGCAGTGCAATCGCTGAAGAAGAGGAAGTCGACGGAAGTGGACAACATACCCGCGGAATAGCTTCAAGCAGGAGGAGAAGCGATGATTGATGGCCTCACCATTAACTCTAACCAGATCTGGCAGAGTGGGGAGTGGCCCACACCATTGACCCAGTCGCTTGTCATAACTTTTCCCAAAAAGGGTAACCTTCAGGAGTGTGAAAACTACCGCACAATTAGCCTCATCAGCCATACCAGCATGATCCTCCTGAAAAAAAAATACTCAACAGGTTGAAACCTTAAGCTTAACGAATCATAGCTGAAGAACAAGCAGAATTCAGGGCAGGGCGAAGTACCACTGAGCAGACCTTCAACCTCAGAATAATCTGCGAGAAATACCTACAGCATCAATAACATCCTGTATTTGTAGACTAAAAGAAAGCGTTTGACCGAGTCTGGCATGCAGCTCTGTGGGCAACCATAAGAGTGTACAACATCAGCCCTAACATTATTGAAGTCATAAAAATTATGCATGACAAGGCTATCAGTGCAGTCCTCCACAACAGCGCCATCTGGAACTGGCTCCGAACAATAATCGGCGTGCGTCAAGGATGCCTACTCTCTCCAACACTCTTCAACATCTTCGTGGAGCGCGTCATGTCAGATGCCATTGCAGATCACGAAGGCCCAGTCAGCATAGGGAGTAGAGCAGTCTCCAAACTCCGTCTTGCGGATGACAGTGATGGGTTGGCTGGAGAGGAACAAGAACCTGAACAGCTGGTACAGAGGCTTGACAACACCTCCAGAACCTTTGGATTGGAAACAAGTGCAGAGAAGACCTACATGATGACTAACAACACCAATGGCATCAACACGGACATCAGAGCCCAAGGCAAATCTCTCAACACGGTGCATAGTTTCACATATTTAGGAGCAATTGTATCAGACAGTGGGTCCAAACAGGAAGTCTTCTCCAGGGTTGAATAAACAACTGCTGCCCTGACAAAGTTGAAGCCCATTTGAAAAGACAGGACTATCAGTCTACACTCCAAGGTTAGAAATGCTGCTTTCACTTGTCATCGCCATCTCTCCCTATCTATTCGCTTGCAGCAGACCAACAACGAAAAATACAAAGCATGGGCATGAGGTGCTACAAACGACTTCTGGGTATTCCCTATACCCAGCACATCACCACGATGAAGTCCGACAGACCATCACACAAGCCTTTGCATAACGCGATTAAATGCTGACAGTGGTGAAGAAACGGAAACTCAGATGGTATGATCACGTCACTAGAACATCATGCCTTGCAAAGACGATCCTGCAAGGTACGGTGCAAGGAGGCAAATGAAGAGGGATATAGAAAAAGAGATGGGAGAACAACATTCGAGAATGGACTGGCTTGAGATTAAGCGTAACCAGGAGGGTTGCCGAGGAAAGAAAAAGATGGAGTTCGCTGGTTAAACGATCACCTGTCCCAACGACTTTGGAGTTTCGGGATAGGATAGGAAGTTCTTATTCATTCCTAAAAATAATTATAATGCAAAACAACAGCAAGAACAACCACAACAAACAAACAAACACAGTGTGTTCTGTGATCTGATACGGTTTGCAACCAACAACTTGTACATTAGAAGAACAGTGTTGATTGCTGAGCGAAGCCATGGGGGTTGCTGAGGACAGAGACAGATGGAGTACGCTGGTTAAACGATCATCTGTGGTGCCCCTACGCCCTTATAATTACGGGAAAGGATAGGTTAGGATAGGATAGGATAGGATAGGATAGGATTGTGTGAGAGTATGCGTGTGAGCGCTTTGAGTAGACTTTTAGTTTGGAATTGCGCTTTATAAAATAAATTATTATTATTATTATTATTATTATTATTATTATTATTATTATTATTATTATTATTATTATTATTATTATAGGATAGGATAGGATAGGTTGATTGCTTCGTGACCCAGTGTCTGTAGCAATGTTAACCTCCAGCGTTGTTACAATGGTGCACCGTAAGACAACAGAACAAAGGAAGACGTGTCTGTGAGACACGCAATGCCTTTACCGTAAACTAGTCCCTGCGTGTCACATGGGGCGTAGTCTGTCTTTGTTAGCTTAGTATTAATGCATATAAAAGAGGCTATAGCTAGACCAGAGCGACCTTGCTTCTTTGATTACAAGAAAACGAGGAGAGGTGTGACAATAGAACGGTTGAACTCTTCTTCTCCTTGTTATTCTCCTCTTCTTCTTGGTCCACTCCCCCTCTCTCCCCTACTTTCTCCCCTTTTCTCTCTTTATTTTTGCCTGTGTTTATTTCTTTTTCTGTCTGTGTGTGTATGTGTGTGTGTGTGTCTCTCTCTCTCTCTGTATCGCTCTCTGTCTGCCTCTCTCTCAGTTTTGTCCCCCACTCTTCAAAACACAAGAGAAAGAATGGTTCTGAGACGTAATTGAAAATAGCAAACTGCATTGAAAAACATTCATGCAATGGGGTTTCCATTAGCTAAATAATTTGCAGACATTGAAAGACAAGGTTTCAGCTCATTATGTTTATTTATGTTTAATTTTCATTTGCTTCTGTATTATATTTGTCACTTTGTTTTGTCAAAGGACCAGCATGGGGATGAGGGAATGTTGTAGTCTTTTGAAAAGGTAATGCATGTATCAGTATAGAAACGTCTTCTTCCAGGATCAATTCGTTGATCGTTACTTATAGTAAGAGAGCATTGTTGATAGTAAGACTACAATGCCGATTGTAAAACAACATACTGGGGGTTTCGCCGAAATCTTGGGTGTTGCTATTGGGGAGGGGGAAAACAATTTTTTTAAAGCACTTTACGTAGCCGTACAATTGTAACTCATTGCCGGTAATGCTGGTCATACGGTGCGCGATTCGTTTGTATGGTTGCCATCGGAGCATCTCAGAAGGAAAACGAAGCTTAACGTCCTCTAGCATGAGCGTTAAGTACAAATCACCACGTCGTCACCTTGATAACAATGACAATGATCATCATCATATCAAAAATAATATATGGATAGTGGATCGGATTGCCGGCTACTAGTGTGTTTTTTTAAAAGAAAACACACCGAGACACAAAAAACACATCTAAGGAAGATCGGTAGTGTCCGTTATAAGCAAATACTAAATGGAGAGTACAGTTGGGAGCAAAATTACTAATTCCGAATTGGTTTGTTACCCCCCTTTAATTGTAAAACCGAGCATTTAACAGTCAAACCAAGAATTTTTGCTGTGAGAGTAATTTTCATAAGTTGGTGTGACGCATGTGTGTTCTAAAATTACATCCAATCCTAATATGACAATTGTAAGTGTACTGATCTACAAGAATAAGTCATATACATCTTGATACGCATTCTGAATTTATTTTTTATAATTAATGCAAAACTGACATACTTTGTGGTGACTGTACAATATGTTGTGGATATCAAAAACTAGTAATTTGGCGTACAGTGTGGATACGTGAGTGCTATTTTATTGTTCATTTCTTGAAAGAACGTGCCATGATCTTTACACAAACGTCCACGTTGTCTAGTATCTTTTATATATTAGTTGGTTGAACTTTTACAAATACGCTTAAATAGTTCGTTTTCAGGGAACAAATATGGTTTAAAAATATTCTGCCTGCAATGACTTAACCTTATGCAGGCATCAGGGTGAGCCAGTCTTGCTATCATGGCCGTCAACGCCACCCCATCCATTATGTGCCCTTTGGGGTTAAAATAGGTGGCATGTGAGAAGGAGGTGGGGGTGGTGTGGGGGGAAGGAGGCTGAAATGGGAGAAATGCGGGAAGTGTGTGAAGAAATGAGGCAAGGGAGGATGGGTCGGGGGTGAATGAGGGAAGTGAGAGGGAAGGGAGGGGTAGAGGATCTGTCATTGAAGCTTAAGCACCATCGAAACGAAGGCGCCAAGGGAGGGAGCAGGGACCACCTCTTGAGAGAGGGCATTCCAATCCCGAATCGTTCTGGGTAAGAAGGATTTCATGCGGTAGTCTGTCCGTCTGGTAACTGACTCTCCTTTTTTGAAGACCGAAACCGCATTTTCCTGATTTCATCTCTCTATATGACTGTATTACTACACTATACATTTTATTTATGAGGCATGGTGGGGTGCTGAATGGAGGACTGTCACTGACTATCAACACTTAAAGTGTGAGGTTGGAGTGAAAGCATAGGACTGAACGTTCGGTACGCAGGGCGATAACAGTGGTAAGGGTGGCGAGGCCTTAGGGGTGGGGGATGGAAGAAGAAAAAGAAAAAGAAAAGAAGAAGAAGAAGAAGAAGAAGAAGAAGAAGAAGAAGAAGAAGAAGAAGAAGAAGAAGAAAGAAGACGAAGAAGAACAAGTAGAAGTAGTAGTGGTAGTAGTAGTTACATTACATTACATGATTATTGTTTTAGGTCCAGCGGACTCTTCCGAGCGGTAGTAGTAGTAGTAGTAGTAGTAGTAGTAGTAGTATATTTTATTAACGTCTACTAAAACCAAAGATCATTCGAGACGACATACGAAAGGGATTTAAAATGTGAATAAAATATCAATAAAGGAACAATAGTAAAACAGTGAAATCAAGTTTACAGTAGGCCTAAATATACACAGGCCATTACATACATAACAAGAGCTATACACAAACTTCACAACACTCAGAGATTGTATTTAAAAAAAAATTAATATGTTTGTTTATTTCATTTAACGTCTATTCACCGAAGTGATTTTAGACAAGAAAATAAAAGGAAGGTGGGGGAAAAGGATATGCGCTACATGGATGGGGGAAAGGAAATAACATTTAAACAAAATGGTACAGTAACATAACATGAAATAAAATGAAATAAAAACTAAGTATTCAAACAATATTTAAAAACTCTTTAAAAAAATAAAATAAAATAATATAATGGAACATGTCAAACTTGCGAAATGTTCATGTACAGAAAAGTCAATTTTGTGAGATTGTCATATACGAAGTAATCAGAATAAACTTGCAATTTTTATAACAAATGTCCTACAGGACTATAAGTTATAGATTTAGCGATGGTTATCCAATATTTACCATTTTTAATTTGAACATTACTGAGTAACTTTTTTGAATCACATGCATAGCAGTATGAGTCTATGTACTCACCTCCAATTTTCTTTTCTCAAGATTTTTGCAAATCTGTTAGAAATGAGTCCAAAATTAAATAGTCCAAAAATTGGATACCCTTTTTTGCCCGTCCCTCTGTCTGAGAGGTCACCTGAAGGTCAAGGTCACTTTGTGGTGGCTTACTAAAGTTTTGCTGAAGTTTGTTTGATAGTACATGAGTGTATTTGGAGGCGGAAGTGTAGGGTCATTTCGGGGACAAAAGGATAGAAGATGAAAGTCGGTATTTGCATTTTTTTTTTCTAGGCATTCATTTCCTTGTGAAATATTGCTAGTTCCATAAGGAGCATGTGAGTCATATGGGCTTTGCCGTTCTATTTTTTATTTAGTTGGTCCTGATTTGGCTCGGAAGAGTCCGCTGGACCTAAAGCAATAACCATGTAATGCGATGTTTGAATTAGTATGTGGTTGTGCATAATGTATATGAAAAATAACGAATAAAATAAATGGTCTGACTATACTTTGTTCACACCCAAAGAAAGTCTTAATATGACTCTTTCGACAAGAAGCAGTGTTTTCGAGGAAATGGACAGAAAAAAAGCAGACGAAAAGTCCTTGCAAAATGTCATGGACCCACAACAGTCGTCATTGATGCAAAGTGACAAATTGACCGAAACAAACAGCCTATAACAATGAATTAGGGTAAAAGTGTGGACCCACATTTTGTTGTCTATATTATTCCGGTTACTTGGATCCAGAAGTAGTTTTCTCACTAGTAGAAAATGCACTTCGATGTTAATTATAACCTGGAAAACACACTTTAAAGCATCGAATTTGATCCTTACGAAGATCATAAACACAGACGCCTGTAATTGGGTTCGACTGCTCTCTCTGTACTCCAATACCGAGAGGGCGGTCGCATCTGTGTTTAGGAGCTCGATCGCAAAATATACTACTCAAAATAATACAAGGGCCACTTGGACATATGGGGCTCTCTTTAAATCAGAAACACGACTTCAATTTATTAGTTCATCATATTTTATTGCAATCATTTCTGCATCAATAACAAAAAAGATTTTAGACATCAGTCGCTTAAAATTCGAGTAAATTCAATTTAACTGGACATACCCCTCATTTACAAAATCAAAACTTTTGAAACCAAAAATCTATAGAGTCAGTATCGGGTTTGGCCACCGTTTGCATCAATGCAGTCTTGGTATCGTTGTCTCATAGACCGTATCAGGTTATGGAGGATGTTTCCTGGGATGGCCAACCACTCTTGCTGGAGAACTTGGGCCAGAACTTTAAGATTAGCTCCTGGAGGGAGGTTTGCCCATGTCTGTCGACCCAAAACATCCCACAGATGTTCTATGGGGTTCAAATCGGGTGATCGAGCTGGCCAATCCATCCTTATGACGTGCTGTTGCTGCAGGAAGTCATTGACGATACGCGCTCGGTGGGGTCTGGCATTATTGTCCTGTAGTATGGCACCTTCCCCAATGGCCCGCAGAGCTGGGAGAACCCTAGGTTGTAGGACGTCATCCCTGTAGCCAATACCGTTTAAGTTGCCACGAATTTGGAGCAGGGGTGTTCTGAAGATTAATGCGAAGCTACCCCACATCATGACAGATCCACCACCAAAGCGGTCATGCTCGCGCACCGCCGCATCAGCAAAACGCTCCTGTGGACGCCTCCAAACATTCACTCGACGGTCGTTGAAAGACAAGGAGAACCGAGACTCGTCTGTAAAGAGCACCCTTGACCAATGTTGCCCAGTCCACACCAAATGACGCCGAGCCCAGGCCAAACGCGCTGCACGGTGAGCTGGGGTGAGCAAAGGCCGTACTGCTGGTCGTCTTGATCGCAGGTTTGCCTCGTGTAGACGTTTGCGAATTGTCTGGTCGCTGACGTTAACATTGCTGGCTGCGTGAAGCTGTCTTCTGATGATGTTTGCTGTAGCGGACCCCATCCTCAGAGCTGACAGGGTGATGAAATGGTCTTGTCTTGCAGTGGTAACGCGGGGGCGTCCGGACCTTCTTGGTTCTTGGACGCTTCCAGTGTTGTTAAAGCGCTCCCGCAGCCTTTGGACAACGGAGTTGGACACTCCCAGCCGCCTGCCAACTTCTCTCTTCCCCCACTTCTTCCTAAAGCCATGCAATAGCTCTGCCTCTATCCGCATCAGTCAATCGTCGCCTTGGGGGCATGGTTAGAAAAGCAGCAAAAGCGCTGCCATTAATACCCAGAAAAAAGCGCCGATTGTTGAACTGAACTCAGAAAATGCAAGCCTTTCGCGTGCAAATCACTTTTTAATGTTGAAAATTTTGCTTTATTAGCAAGACAACAGTAAATTAGGGTCATTTTTTTTGTAAAAATTGGGTTTGTTTTTCAACTCGGTGCAGAAAGTTCAAAACTCACACATGTGATTACTTGTCAGAAAAAGATTGTCTTGAATGTTACTGTACAGGATAAGTTTTGAAATAAGCAATATAAGCGATATTATTGATAGCAGCAAAAAATAATAAAAATAAATGAAATATGAGAGTGGCCCTTCAATTATTTTGAGTAGTATAGTGTAATTGTTCAGAGTGCAATTTCGAAGTTGCTAGACAATTTTGCTTTGGGTTACGTTTAATATTGGTCACTGTACTCTATTTCGCTTTCATTGTGGATCACGTGTAAAAGACGGCAGATCGAAGTTTAACAGACGTAAATATTATTTTGTGTTCCTCAGACATGTAGCCTAACAAAACGCTGCCATTTGAAAACCATGCAAAAACTAATGAAAACCGGGTTTCGACTCACAATTGACGCCAGTTTGGAGATCCAACACTAAAAATAATAAGAATATATAATAAACGCAATGAAATAAAACAATTATTATTACCTAATGTCTTGTAGTTAAAGAATTATAACTACTCCTACTCCTACTACTACTACTACTACTACTCCTACTACTACTACTACTACTACTACTACTACTACTACTACTACACTACTACTACTACTACTACTACTACTACTACTACTACTACTACTACTACTACTACTACTACTCACAGGCCTGCCCGTTTAAGGGACCGATGGATTTAAGGGGAACAGAAAGGTTTCAGTAGTTACCTGCGACACTATAGATAAGAGGAAACAGAAATATCCTACGGTTCATGGCAGCAATCAAGCTGGTTACAAATTACAATGACGGCCAGGATTTACAGGAAAACAACCTTCCTATGATGTGTACCATTGCACATGCGAAGTGTTGGGCGACGCATGCGTTGCGAAGACGTTAAGAAATGTATGGTGGAATATTTGAATCAGTAACAGCAAACGATTAAACCTTTTTGACTCGCGTGTGTGTATTAACTACACATTGGTTTCCCTGATTGTTTTAAATTTGAGCAATATAAGTCCTAAATAGTCCAAAAAGTATATTATAAATGTTATTTTTGGTCCGTCTGGCGTCCGCCGTCCATCCTTGCAAAACTTGCAAATAGCTTAAAATGTAAAGATTCAAGATTCATGAATATTTTATTATCTCAAACAGATAAATTAATACATGCTTTGCTGACAGTATTACAACACATTGCAATAAATGTGTAAGAAAAGGAAATTACATTCACTCATGAAAGGGTTGAAAAATGCATAGACTACAACGAAGCAACAGGCAAAAATACAGTAATAAAATGCACTAAGTTTCCTATTAAAAACAGTTGGCGAGAACACAAAATTAAGACAATCCAACACACACACACACACACACACAACCTACACACCCACACACACACACACACACACATACACACATTCTATTTATTCTGAGAGACACATATTACCGTTTGTTTAGTAATTGGAAGGATTTGAGGCCAAAGCAATATTTGATTCATACAATGGAACATTTGGGTTAATGTTGTTTAAAAAAAAAAAGGTCATTTAACTCAATTTAATTTGTTTCCTACGTTATTAATATTGAACTTATCATTCTTTGAGGCACGATGAATATTAATGAGACACACATTCCACCCAAATTTGGTCAAATTCGCTTCGAGATCAGTGGCACTGAAACTGTCCATGATCGGTTCGTATGGATGTAGAAGTGACCTTGACCCTACACAATGAGAGATATAAAGTCCAAACATTTTGTAGTTTGAGATAACAGCTTCTGTGACGTTTTTTCGTTGATCTTGAAGGTCAAGGTAGTTTTAGGCCTTACAAAAACATACAAAAATGTGTCATTGTGTACTGTGGAATAACTATATATTTGAATCATACGATGCATCAATTATGCACGTTGGCGTGACAATGGCGTGGTGCCGTTGGTCTTGAAACTGAAGCTAGGGAAGAATTTTCAATTGCCACCCCCAGAATCAAATTCAACTTGGACACTCTTTGCAGACCTCAAGTGGAAGCAGTTTTCCAAGCAGTTAGGTGGAAGATTTGCAGCACTAAACCTGGTAGACTGTACATGAGCTGACAGATAGCTTTATCGAAGCAGTCCGGGAGACAGCAGATGATATCTTAGTTCGACAGAGAAAAAAGATTCAACCTTGTTTCACTGATGCCAGGAAGTGTTTAACACCATCAAGCAGCCGATAAAGACATAACAGAACAGGACTTCAGTAAATGAGAATCATGATGTGGAACTCTTGTCTTGATGAGGTGGAGCGAATACTGTCAGGAACTTTACAACCACCCCCTAAAGCGTGATATGAGCCTGCTGGTCAATGGAAGACGGGCAACAACACCAGAGTCACTGCCAAAATTGAAAGAATGTAGAATAAACAGTTCACAACATAAAGATAGATAAAGTGCCAGGCCCTGACAACGTGTTAGCAGAACCGCTGAAGCATGGAGAAGAATAAATGACGAGAGTCTTTACGGCCATCGAAAAAACTCTAGCGAAAATGTCACATTGCCGTAGCTCAAGTGGTAGAGCTTTTCCCTAGCACACCGATGACACAGGTTCGAATCACGTGATGGGCAAGATAAAAGAGGCAATTGTTCACTGTCTATTTTAGCAGTATGATTGCTCTGGTGGTTCAGTGTTAATTCAGGACCCTATTACTTGTTCCCTTGTTCCCCGTCTGCCATATCGCCAATGGTGGGTGTTGACGTTAAACTTAACTGCTCTTTCATTCATTCATTCTCTAGGAAAATAAGGAATCTTGTATATACAGCAGCAGGTCGAACAGATACTTGTAGAGGAAAAGGCAGGCTTCATATTAAGAAGATGAACGTTAGAACAAATCTGCAATGGCCGTATCGTAATTGAAAAACACCTGCCAAATCAAAAAAGGCCTTCTGCCGTAACTTCATCGACTTTAACAAGGTATTTGATAGAGACTGGCACAAAGGGCTGTGGCACGTCCTTAGACGATTTAATATAGAAGAGGGTTTATTCAGTCAATTGATGCACTTTACAATAATGCCAGCAGTGCTGTATTCATTAATGGCCAGACGGGAGAACCCTTTCAGTCTACAGTGAAAGTCCGTCAAGGATGTCTTCTATCCCCTCTCCTCTTCAACTTGTTTTTTGAAAACATCATGGAAGAAACTCTCCTAAACTTCCACAATACCATTTCTGTTTGAGGAAGACCACTATGAACAGCAACAAGGACATTAGCCCCAACATCACCATAAATCGAGATGAGCTGGTCGAGTCGAGTAGAGTAGTAAATTTAAAAGTCCCCGACACATAGCATAGACTTTCAGAGGGAAAATATAGAATTTTAAAAAAATGTTAATGGCATGACTGAACACGGTCTGAAAGAGCAGGTAAATACGTTTCTGCTCAAAGATAAAACATTTAATGACTTGTGCTGTCTGTTCTGCTGTACGGCTGAGAGAGCTGGACCTTGACAGCATTACTGAAAAATCGTATTCAGGCTTTTGAAATTAAGTGCTCATGCAGAATGCTGCAAATCGCCTAGTACAAACACAAGACCAACAAGTACGTCTGGAACCTAGTCACGTCACTCGCAGACCCTCAGGAACAACTCCTTGCTATTGTGTAGATTTATTTCTTTATTTAATCACTTTATATAGAGCTTTTTCATCTCAAGAGCCGCTCAAGGCGCTGGTCAAGACAGGATCTAACTCAAACCGCCCGAGGCGCCAACTCAGAAGAGGAGAAAGTTGCCGTGGTTTGGTCACGACTTCCTTGCAAAAACTATTATGCAAGGAACATTGGAGGCGCAGAGTAAGGAAAAAAAAAAGAAAAGAACTGGACAGACTACCTCAAAACATGGACAGCGCTTGAAATGTCACACCTCCTAACAACAGCAACAGACAGACTGAAGTGGAGAAAACTCCCCACGGCAGCACCCCTCACGTTTTCCTAAAGGTCTGACACGCTGAGGAATTAGATATGGATAGGTAAGATAAGATAGATAGATAGATAGATAGATAGATAGATAGATAGATAGATAGATAGATAGATAGTATGCATCAACATTGGGTTATATGATCATACATAAACATAAAATATCCCAACAAGGTCATCGAAGGTCAAGGTCATCCAAAGTATGTGTTTGTGTGTGTGTGTGTGTGTGTTTGTGTGTGTGTGTGTGTGTGAGTGCGCGCGCGTTTGTGTGTTTAATATAATACAACACAATAATGTTTAATATAATACAACACAATTATTTCATCTGACATGAATGCCAATTTGGATCCGTTGGTCAAGGTCGTCTCAAGGTCAAGATCATCGCAAGATCATCAAAGTCAGTATTTACATTTTGATGTCACCCTTTTGTTTCAGTTGTTGTTGTTGTTTTTTTTTTGTTTTTTTTTTAGCAATTATTTTTATGTAGAATATTGCAAGTTTCATAAGGGGCATGTGAGTCACATGGGCTTTGCCCCTCAGGTTTGTTAACTGGTTGTTTTATCTCAAGAGTAACTGAACTAAAAAAATGAATCATTGTATTTCCAGACTTATCTTTAAACACTTTGACATAGTCGGGAAATCAGAATGAGCTTCATTCATGGATTTTGCTGATGTTGTTTTCCTTTATGGGTTGTTTTTATTGGAAGGTTGGTGGATGTTCAAAAACTTTGTTTTTTCGAGGTTCTCAGATCCCAAACATAGGTTGCTAAACCTTTTGGACGTAAAAAAACAGTTCAGAAACCTAGGTTCAAGATCTGAGAATCGTCTAAAAACAATTTGAACCTCAACAACGGTGAATGAGAAAATGCTGATAACTGACCGAATCGGTGAACCATAGAAAAAAAGAGAACAGTTATATTGCCCTCTTTGCTTGTTGTAAAGTGGACTAGTATTAACAGTTTGTAAAAGATGGGTCTGTGGTGTGGTACATTAACTGCATGTGGTGTTGCATATTTTTGTGTACTTCTAGTTATCCACTATGGTGAAGGTGAGTTAACTTATGAATTAATAAAACAAACGAACAAACATTTACACAACATTGAAGGCATTTCCACACACACACACGCACACACACACACAGGAATTGGAAAGTCATTTTTTGATGGAAAAGGGTTAGGGCAAGGGTTAGTTGCAGCGCTGCAACTAGCCCTTACCCTAACCCTTTGCTAAAAAGTTGACCTAGTTCGTCTCCTATAGGCGACGAAATAGGTCGAAGTTTCTTCAAAATTTCTCCGAAAATTGACTGTATTTTCTCCGTCCCGGATAGAGCACTCCTGTGTACTTAAAACACTCTTATGCACTACAACTGCACTCCCATGCACTAAAAGAGCACTCCCGCGCATTTAGAAAAAAGTGGGGTCCTGGAAAAAAGTGGGTTCCAAGCAAATAAACCCATTTGTTACTAGAAAAGAACAAGGTCTGGAACCCATTTGTGCGTTTTTTCACGAACACGCACACCCACACCAAACCGAAATATAAGGATTTTCAAAAATTTTACATGTTCTTAACAGGGTTGTTAGTTTTTATATCTCTCTTTCTCTCTCGCTCTCTTTCTCTCTCTCTCTCTCTCTTTCTCTCTCTCTAGATAGATGGATGGATGGATGGATGGATGGACGGATGAACGGACGGACGGACGGACGGACAGACAGACAGACAGACAGACAGACAGACAGACAGATAGATAGATAGATAGATAGATAGATAGATAGATAGATAGATTGATAGATTGATAGATAGATAGATAGATAGATAGATAGATAGATAGATAGATAGATAGATAGATAGATAGATAGATAGATAGATAGATAGATAGATAATCAAATTTAGTTTCGTTATAATTGAGACAAGGCACAAATGTGCTTTGGACAAGAAAGTACAAGTCGGATCGACGAACCGACCGACCGATCAGCCGAACGACAAACAGATTACTACCGAATGATTGGCCATGAGTTGACGTATCGTTTATACGAAAACTCATCAAAATCGGTTCAGTC
Source organism: Oncomelania hupensis (assembly GCA_036898135.1). NCBI lineage: Eukaryota > Metazoa > Mollusca > Gastropoda > Littorinimorpha > Pomatiopsidae > Oncomelania > Oncomelania hupensis. The sequence goes on from CM072520.1 coordinate 18,258,057, forward strand.
TTGTTTGTTGATGTTGTTGTCTATCTATCTATCTAGAGAGAGAGAGAGAGAGAGAGAGAGAGAGAGAGAGAGAGAGAGAGAGAGAGAGAGAGAGAGAGAGAGAGAGAGAGAGAGAGAGAGAGAGAGAGAGAGAGAGAGAGAGAGAGAGAGAATGTATTTGTAAAGTTAAGAAATGTGTAGCACATCGTAAATCACCAAATATCGACAAGATAAGATTGATTTATAATCTGTTTTCTACGCGTTAGTCAAAAATAATATTATTATAATTATTAATATTATATCGTTTTTATATAGCGCTTTTACAGCTCAAGAGCTGCTCAAGGCGCTGGCCGATACAGGATCTAACTCTAGCTGCCCGAGGCGCCAACTTGCCGCCTTTGGGCGCACCGTAATAACGCTCCAGACAACTAAGCACAATCCTGGGCAGCAAGGGATGAGGGAGAAAGACCTAGGTGCATGCTGGGTGTGTTCTTGTCACTGGCACTCACCCGTCTAGGACATGAGCGTGAGGATCTTTAAAGTCCTTTATGATGGAATGTATGCGACACAGACTAGACCTCGGTTCATACTCTAATCCGAAGGAGTAGGAAACGGGAGTAAAGTGTCTTTCCCAAGGACACAGCACAATGAACCTGCTTGGGCTCGAACCCGGGACCTTCAGATCCGCATGCCAAAGCTCTACCATTAGGCCTGTGACGGTGGGTTTATTGTTGCTGGGCTCTGCACAATGGAATGCTATTACCCGCTCGTCGCTAGTAACCTCACTGTGACTTAACATAATACATTTATTTGTTTAGCTCGGTGTGTGTTTAGGCTGAGGTACAGAGATAGAAAGAAAAATGGTAAAAGATCACTGTCACACTAGCTCTCACACGGCTATAAAACATAGATAGTCCAGCCACTTGATAACAGTAAATATCACACATTTATTTCCTCTACTCTATACACGATCTTCGAAGTACGATACTAACTTAAAAGTTCAACTGTCAATGCGAATGGTTCACTCTTGATAGGTCTAGGCAGCTACTTTATCTTCATCGGGCACTGGATACTTTCTGCCCTAATGGTCAGAGTTCTTGAAGAGTGGGCTACTGTGGTCCGTTTATACAGATTTGGTGCACAGCTTAGATCTGCACTTATCTGGTTTTTTTGACGAACTGTGTCTTGGGTTGTTCTTGTTCACTGGCACTCACCCGTCTAGGACATGAGCGTGTGAAGCGGCTGACAAGTGTCAAACAGCCCAAAGTCTCCACGATCCTCCACAACAGCGCCACGATCCAAAGCAAGTCTGGCATATGCCTTACAAAGCAAGTCTGGCATATGCCTTACAGAAGAACAAGAAGTCTTGGACAGAGTACTGCTCTGACCTTTACAACCATACACCAAATGGAGACCCATCAGTTCTAGCATGTCCCGAGAACAGAGAAGAAGAAGACATCCTCGCAATTCTCCGGGAAGAAGTTGAGGCAGCAGTGCAAGCGCTAAAGAAAGGGAAGTCAGCAGGAGTGGACAACATACCCGCGGAACTGCTACAAGCAGGAGGAGAAGCGATGATTGATGCCCTCACCATTATCTGTAACAAGATCTGGCAGAGTGGGGAGTGGCCTATACCATGGACCCAGTCGCTTGTCATCACTCTTCCCAAAAAAGGTAACCTTCAGTAGTGTGAAAATTACCGGACCATCAGCCTCATCAGCCATCCCAGCAAGGTCCTCCTGAAAATAATACTCAACAGGTTGAAACCCCAAGCTGAACAAATCATAGCTGAAGAACAAGCAGGATTCAGGGCAGGGCGAATGACCACTGAGCAGATCTTCAACCTCAGAATAATCTGTGAGAAATACCTACAGCACCAACAACATCTATATCATGTGTTCATAGACTTCAAGAAGGCGTTTGACCGAGTCTGGCATGCAGCTCTATGGGCAACAATGAAAGTGTACAACATCAGCCCTAAAATTATTGAAGTCATCAAAAGCCTGTATGACAAGGCTACCAGTGCAGTCCTCCACAACAGCGCCATCGGGAACTGGTTCAGAACAACAATCGGTGTGCGTCAAGGATGCCTACTCTCTCCAACACTCTTCAACATCTTCCTAGAGCGCATCATGTCAGATGCTCTTGCAGACCATGAAGGCACAGTCAGCATAGGGGGTAGAGCAATCTCCAATCTTCGTTTTGCAGATGACATCGATGGATTGGCTGGAGAGGAACAAGAACTTGAACAGCTGGTACAGAGGCTTGACACCACCTCCAGAGCCTATGGAATGGAAATAAGTGCAGAGAAGACCAAAATTATGACCAACAACACCAATGGCATCAATACGGACATCAAAGTCCAAGGCCAATCCCTCAACACAGTGCATAGCTTCAAATATTTAGGAGCCATTGTATCAGACAATGGGTCCCGACAGGAAGTCCTCTCCAGGATCGCACAAACAACTGCTGCCCTGACAAGGTTGAAGCCCATTTGGAAAGACAGGACCATCATATCAGTCTACATTCCAAAGTAAGACTGCTGCGCTCCCTTGTCATCTCCATCTTCCTATATGCTTGCGAAGCATGGACCCTCACAGCAGATCTCCAACGAAGAATACAAAGCATGGAGATGAGGTGCTACAGAAGACTTCTGGGCATTTCCTATACCCAACACATCACCAACGACGAAGTCCGACAGACCATCACACAAGCCATTGGACAACACGATGACCTGCTAACAGTGGTGAAGAAACGGAAACTCCGATGGTATGGCCACGTCACCAGATCATCAGGCCTTGCAAAGACTATTCTGCAAGGCACAGTGCAAGGAGGTAGAAGAAGAGGGTGTCACGACAGCCTATGGAAAAAACGTGGAACTATTTCTTGTTAGCGCTAGGTTATGCGTAGCGTGCGAGAGTGACTATAAAAAGTCGTGTTGGCTAAGCATCTTTGTATATCAATATATACGCCAGACCAGTCCTGGTCTGGTAAATATGTATGATGAGGGCTCTTTAGCCCAATTTTATTGTCCTTAACTTTTTATAAAATATAGGACGTAAAGCCTCGTTTTTGCTTGCATCTTTGTATAAATCGGTCCAGTAGTCACCTATATGCGAAAGTGTCGTGTGACTATAATCTACAAACAAACAAGCATCTTTGGGATGCTGTTTGAGCGAGAGAGAGGAAGTGTGACTGTATTAGGTCTAGCCTAGGGGAAGTGAACGATGATTGGAAAATAATTTTGTGGTAAAAGTGAGGATGGAGAGTGAATGGATGGTGAAATTATTATAGGTAGGATTAGGATTTAGGCAGGTAATAGTTTTGTGATAATTTAGGAAGAAATTGTTCTGTGGTTTTCATGGAGCGACTTGGAACAGTAAGTACTCACTCTGATTTATAATTTTCATAGCCGGCCATTTTGAATTCACTGTTGATAAATTAATAGTACTTGCTTCCAACTCGGTCTCCGAAATAGTAGTGGGAAATAATTTATTCATTCTATTGCTGTTTTGTTTACAGTTGGTTGTTTAGAAAATTGATGAGAATTTAAAATATTATTTTGCTCTTTGAAATATTTCTCAATCTGCATTTGGTAGCAGATATTTCATATTGTTATAATTTATTCTAAAATAAATCTATTTGGCGTGAATGAGATCCCCAAAAACAAACAAAAATGCAAAACTGCGTGTTGTGTTAATTTTCGTAGTTATACATATTGAATTGGTGTTTCTCTTTTCTCTGTTCACTGCGCTAAATTGTTGTGTTCTTGATAATATATTGAGTGTCGTTCATTTGATTACATTCATACAATAATAACGCATAGAGGCGGGTTGTCGTCTTTGTCGACAGTTCTTTTAGTAGTAAAGACTTCAAACAAAGACAGAATCACGCAGATACACACAGTAAAATATTATGTACAGGAATACGTAAATAAGCGTGCATTCATAACACAATCAGCGTCTATGACATTGGCGAGCCTATAGCCAGAAGAGTCTAAAACGAAAATAAAAGTTGTAAATTCTTTTTGCTTGTTGATGAGAAATTTTGGTGTTGAGGAAAAAGAAAGATTGCAGTGAATACGGAACGAGCGAGGTTGTCTATTATTGAAGCAATTAGCGCACGTGAAAAAACTGATTTTTCTGGATTGACCAGTCGCTGTAAGTGACTGCTAATTGTAAATGAATTAGTGAGTAAAAACCTCAGTATACTTTGAGGTAGTTCAACTTTAGTTATACAATTACATTAATTATTGTTGAATAGTGCTGAATTATTACTAAAGCTAGTTACACTTTGAATTTTTTTTTTTTTTTGGAGAAGAAATTGTCCTTTGTCTGTGTCAAGTGAAACTTGAAAAAAAAAATTCTCTTCTCCGCACAATATAGTACTTAATTTTTTTTTGGGTACTTAGAAAGAGATTGATATATTAGTGTTAGATTTTTGGGTGTTTATACCTACATAGAGAAGAATATTATTAGTGTGCATGTGTGCTTTGAAATGACATGGTAATGACCCAGTGTTTATGAATTTGTTGTCTACGAGTGACATGGTTCATCGTTAAAGAGATTTTAGTATCTCAGATTGTTGGGTGGGTCAAATGTAAATATCTGTTGAGTTTTCCTGGGAGCGACTACGTAAAAAAATTTTTGGTCGTGTCCCTCGATACTCTGTAAATACAGTCTATTAAAGACTATTTTTGTTTTTAAAATTTTTTTTTGTCTACTTTACAATTTTGGGGCAGTAGTAGACGATTGTTGGGCGTCATGGCTAGTGGGAAAAAATGCAAAACTGCGTGTTGTGTTAATTTTCGTAGTTATACATATTGAATTGGTGTTTCTCTTTTCTCTGTTCACTGCGCTAAATTGTTGTGTTCTTGATAATATATTGAGTGTCGTTCATTTGATTACATTCATACAATAATAACGCATAGAGGCGGGTTGTCGTCTTTGGCGACAGTTCTTTTAGTAGTAAAGACTTGAAACAAAGACAGAATCACGCAGATACACACAGTAAAATATTATGTACAGGAATACGTAAATAAGCGTGCATTCATAACACAACCAGCGTCTATGACAGAGGGAGACCGAAAAAGAGGTGGGAGGACAACATTCGAGAATGGACTGGTTTAACACTGAGCGAAGCCATCAGGGCTGCTGAGGACAGAGAAAGATGGAGTATGCTGGTTAAACGATCATCTGTGGTGCCCCTACGACCTTCGGGTTACGGGACAGGATAGGATAGGATAGGATAGGATAGGTGTCTTGGGTGCTTCCTTGATAAGCTGTGTTGGGTTGGATTCTGCTCCTTGTGGCTAGACTGTTGGGCTCTCGTGGCTCAGTGCTTTAGAGGCCTCTGCAGACCAACGTTCAGCGACGACTTGTTCTTGTCTTTCGCCTTGTTGGGCTCACGACCTATACCCAACACATCACCAACAACGAAGTCCGACAGACCATCACACAAGCCATTGGACAACACGATGTGGATACAATTTATTCTATGCACATAGAATTCATTTTATGTCATATAATTTATTTTATGTTAAAGAATTCATTCTATGTTATAGAATGAATTCTATGCGTATAGAATTCATTCTATGTCATGCAATTTATTTTATGTTAAAGAATTCATTCTATGTTATAGAATGAATTCTTTGTAATAGAATTCATTCTATGTTATAGAATATAATTCTATGCATACAAGTGCATTCTATAATATAGAATTGTATTACATACATAGAATCTTATTCTCTATTATAAAATGTTATTCTATACATAGAATTTTATTATGGACATAGAATTTTACACTATATTATAGAATGTTATTCTATACAAAGAATTTTATTCTATAACTTACAATATTGGTTTCTTTTTTTTTATAAATGGAATTTCAACTAATGAATGCTTTTTGTGTGCATAGAATGCTTTCTATGTGCATAGAATTTATTCTATGTAGAGAATGGTCACATAGAATAAATAGACACATGGCGCCCCATAGTCATTATTTCCCTCAACGGCCAGCTGCTAACTGCAACGAAGCAAAGAAAGAGGGAGAGAGAGAGGGAGGGAGAGAGAGAGGGAGAGAGAGAGGGAGAGAGAGAGAGAGAGAGAGAGAGAGAGAGAGAGAGAGAGAGAGAGAGAGAAAGAGAGAGAGATTCATCCCTTTTAAAGTGTAAGTGTTTTCGCCTCTTTTACAATAATAATTATTTTGTTTTCATCACAGGTACACAACTGTCATGCACACTGGATGGAGCAGTGGAAGTCGTAATGAACAAATCGGACAATATGGTGTACTGTACTGACCTCGGGGGACCTACGCAAACTGTTACTTGGTACGCTAAATCGTCGTCTGAGGTATCAGTAGGAGCATGTTCTGGTACAGAAGCCGGAAACTACTGTTTACAGGATGGTGCAGCTTTGGGTTTCAGTGTAAGCAGACCTTCTGGTGATGAAAGTGTGATGACCATTAACGGTGAAACACTGCTGAATGACTTTCTGAGACGTCCTTTGAAATGCCAAGCTAATAGTGTGGCAACCTGCAATACACTGGATAAAATATGTAAGCACGTTTTCTTCTGTCTGTATAGCTTTACCTGAATGGATTAATTACAGCGCATTTAATAGTTATAGGCTTCTTTCGAAGGTCAAAATCATGTTAGGACTTAAAGGAACCCAACTTCAAGGTTTTGTTTACATTTGGCAAAAGGGTTTACGCCACAGTTCGCATTGTTGTTACATTACAAACTGATACCGTGGACGCTCGTTGCTCAAATAATTCTTTTATTTGGTATTTTTTTTGTTCGTTTTCCTAATAAAAATCAACAGCCTGGAAGTAGGCCTACCATACATACGACGCTCCTGGCTGTGGGACACAAAATGTTACAAATATTTTTACTTTTCGTTTTGACTGTCGTCCCCATAATTGGAGTATTTATTGTTTTATTGATTCTGGACTTGTGAAATATGGACATGAGTGGCCCAGTTATTTTTTTCTGTTGATGACAGGACTATAATTGCAAACTTTTGAAAAGATAGCCTAAGCCTTCCTTCTTTCTCTTGTTGATTTTGAGAGCCATAGTGATCCTGCTTCTACTCAGTAGAGGAAGTTGTACTACACGACTGAAGAACGATCATGATCAATGCACATAAATAAAATGAAGAGAGCATAAACTTTCTTCGTGTGTTGGATTACTTTTCAGATCAATTTCCAATATCCACTTTGGATACTATTGTAAATATAGTACATAGTTATTGCTGGATGAATAGCCACAGTGAAAATCTACAGATCTGCATTTGCATTGTGTTTAGAAAAAATAAATGATCGGATGATAATATGACAACAGCCATTTGCCGGCACCTTACCTTTACTTGGTGTACATTTAAATGGCCTACATTTCCTTGACTTCTCTAATATGCATCAATTCGAAACATCATCATATTTATTGACTCACATGCACAAAAATGTAAGTCTATATACTCACACCCCAACATTGTTTTTCAAGAGTTTTGCAAATCTGTGGGAGACAAGTCCCAAATAGTCAAAAAACGATATCGAAAAAAAAGTCAGTCCGTCCGTCTGTCTGTCAAACGCCCACCGTCTATCTTTGCAAAAACTTTACAGCGGTTAAGTACACAGAGCCTATTTTAACTATCACAACCAAACCTGGTTTGATGGTGTACACCCCCCCTTGGGACCTCAAACATAATCATGAATGAATAACTTTATTTCAATGTCAAGGTCACAGGGTCATCAAATGTTAGTTAAAAATTACGATTATTAAAAAAAAAGTCATCAAAATATGACGATATTAAAAAAATCACTCTTTTTTTGTAAAAAGGTTATTAATATTCAACTTATGATTCTATGATTCTTTGATGCATTGAGATACACAAACTACGTAAATTTGGTCAACCTCAATCCAAGGTCAAGCTCACTGGAGCTATCCAAAGTCGGTTTGTATAGGTTCTTTGACGTGAACTAAACTTGTATTTAAAGATGATAGGCCGATCTTTCATATGTGTTCCGTTTTTGCATTGATCTTGAAGGTCAAGGTCATTTAAGGATCCCCCCCCCAAAAAAAAAAAAAAAAAAAAAAGAAGAAAAAAATGTCATACAGTGGAATGGCTGTTTATTTAACCCATAGTATGCAACATTGGGTTACTTGATCAGACATGCATGAGAGACCACGTGGGGGTCAAGGTCATTCCCAGATCAAGGTCATTGAAGGTCAAGGTAATCCCAAGGTCATCGCTTTTTTGGGCATAATACATCTTTAGCTGTAATTTATTTGATAGTATATGAGTGTATTTGAAGCCGGAGTTCAATTCATCTCAAGGTCAAGAGCATAGAAAGATCAAAGTCGGGATTACTTTGCATTTTAATGCTACCATTTCATTTTGTTTTCCATGTTGTTTTATGGTTAAATTTATTACTTGCTTCTCAATGCTCAGTTTGCAAGTGTAAGTTTTTTTAATGCTACCATTTCATTTTGTTTTTCATGCTGTTTTATGGTTAAATTTATTACTTGCTTCTCAATGCTCCGTTTGCAAGTGTAAGTTGGGGAGTGTTTTGGAACGTGATTGTTTAGTTTGTATTTCAATTTGGCTGACAGCTAATATAATCTGCCAATTACAATAGGATGTAAAAACTCGTTCTTTTGGCACACCCTTTGTACTTGGTCTTTATATATATATCTATATATCTATATATATATATATAGATAGATATAGATATATAGATATAGATATATATATATGTGTGTGTGTGTGTGCGTGTGTGTGTGGGTGGGTGTGCGTGTGTGTGGGTGTGTGTGTGTGTGTGTGTTGTTGATATTTTACCCCCGTTGGGGTGCCGGGGGTTTCAGTATAAATAGTATCCCCACTTTCTTTTTTTTTTTGGGAAAACTTCCAGGGCGAGACTCCTTATTTGTGTATGAGGTCTGTTGGATCAGCTTGGGAATATTGGACCCTTTCTGCCAGGTGGTCACTAGGGCTTGCTATGATGTTATTATTTAGCAATGTAGGCATTTTATATGTATGTGTTTTGTTGATAATTTATAATGATGTTTGTATTCTATTTTATTTTTGTAAACGGGTGTTGGATAAATTAGAGTACAGCCTCAGCGTCCCTTGCGTGGGATGTCTTTATTGTAAAGTGACTGGCTTTTGGAGAACTCTCAGTTTTACCACTAGGGTTGTTTCAGCAGATCTTTTATGCGGATCAGGGGTTGTCCGGTCCTGATTTGGCTCAG
>CM072520.1:18272279-18407279 GCA_036898135.1 Oncomelania hupensis
TTCAACCCCAAGGCTTCTCCATCTTCCGTGCCGACCGCAACCTCGTACTATCTGGAAAGATGGACGGAGGCGGCGTCTGCTTCATGATTAACGATCGCTGGTGCACCGACAACATTGTTCTCTCCACCTTCTGCTTCCCCACCTTGAAACTATCTTCCTCAAGTGTCGCCCCTTCTATCTCCCCCGTGAATTCTCCTCCATTGTGCTAGTGGGAGTCTAAATCCACCCCGCTGCCAACCCCAACAACGCCCTCAGTGAACTATCCAAACAAATCACTGCCATTGAGAATTCAGACCCCGATGCCCATATCATCGTCCTTGGTGTTTTTAATCACAACTCCCTCAGTAAGCCCCTACCCCGCTATAAGCAGCATGTCAAATGCAAAACAAGGTATGAGACAACCCTCGACTTGTGCTACAGTACCATCAGTGGCGCCTACAGCGCCGTAGTACGCCCCCCTCTCGGCAACTCCGACCACAACTTCATCCACCTCCTCCCCGCCTATCGCCAGAAACTCAAGTCTGCCAAACCCCAGCAACGTACTATCAAGCGCTGGTAGTCCATTTATCAGGATTCCATTGAACAACTGCAGGGCTGCCTGGACTGCACGGACTGGGACGTGCTAACAGACCCCTTCGACAACTTCGACGAGCGAGCTGATGTGATAACAGCGTACATCAGCTTCTGCGAGGAATCCTGCATCCCCACTAAGCAGGTCAGGGTGTGGCCCAACGACAAGCCCTGGTTCAACGGCGCCCTAAATGCAAAGGTGAATTAAGGCCAAGGAGGAGGCACACAGGAGCGGAGACCCGACGGCCTACCGACACGCCAAGCGTGAACTGCAGAAAGCAATCCGCGCTGACAAGTGGCAGTATCGCCAGAAGCTGGAAGCACAGTTCCAGTCCGGCAGCGCTCGCGCAGTCTGGCAGGGCCTGCAGACCATCACCAACATCAAGAAAAAGGCCCCTCCTGCTGACGCAGACAACAAAGACCTTCCTGACCAGCTCAACGAGTTGTACGGCAGTACACCACCCCCGTCACCGTCACGCCACCCCCCCCCCCCCCCCCCCGCCGACCCTGTCTCTTCATTGCCCCCGCCCTTCGTCATTGAAGAATCGGAGGTGCGGTGGCTGTTTAGCTGGCAGAACTGCAGGAATGCGGCTGGCCCCGACGGGTATCGTGCTCCACCCTCCGCCACTGCTCCCATCAACTCGCCCCCATCTTCACCTCCCTCTTCAACTCCTCTCTCGAACTGTCCACTGTCCCCCTCTGCTTCAAGACTTCTACCATCATCCCCGTCCCAAAGAAGGCCAAGATGGCGTCCTGGAACGACTTGTCCTCCGGCACCTGCAGGCTCTCACCATGGAGAAGATGGACCCTCTACAGTTCGCTTATCGCGCCAACCGGTCTGTGGACGATGCCGTCGCCTTGGCTCTGCACTTCGTCCTCCAACACCTCGAGTCCCCCGACCGATACGCCCGACTTCTGTTTATTGACTTAAGCAGTGCCTTCAACACCGTCATCCCCCAAAAACTCTTCGACAAGCTCTGCTCCTTCGATCTTCCTCTCTCCACCTGTCACTGGCTCCTGAACTTTCTTCTCTACCGCCCTCAGACTGTCAAGATCGGCTCCAACCTTTCCAAAACCCTTATTCTCAACACGGGCACGCAGCAAGGTTGTATCCTCTCACCTATCCTCTACTGCCTCTTCATCAATGACTGCGTGTCCCATGCTGACAGTGTTCAGCTCGTGAAGTTCGCCGACGACACCACGGTTGAGGGCACCATCTCCAACAGCGACAAAACAACATACTGCCAGGAAGTCGTCCGCTTGGTGTCGTGGTGCGAAGACAACAACCTCGAACTGAACACCTCCAAGACTGTCGAGATGATTGTGGACTACCTCAGGAACCAGGACCCCAAAGATCCACTGCTCATCAATGGACAAGCCATCGACACAGTGGACTCGTTCAAGTTCCTGGGTTCCCTCATCTCCGACGACCTCTGCTGGGGTGCCAAAACATTGACTCTCACTCATCGTGAAGCGGGCCCATCAACGACTGTACTTCCTCAGACAGCTGAGGAAGTTTGGCCTTTCCAAAGACATTCTCCAGTTCTACCGGGCCGTGGTGGAGAGCGTCCTAACGTTTTCCATCACTGTCTGGTTCCGAACAGCAACGCAGCTCGACAAAGACCGGCTGGAGCGGGTAGTGCGCATGGCAGGCAGGATTGTCGGTTGTGAGCTCCCCTCTCTGGCCTCCATCTACTCGACCCGTTCTCTCAAAAGAGCCCACAAGATCCTCTCTGACCCTTCCCACCCTCTTCTTCGAACTTCTCCCCTCTGGCCGCCGCTTTCGATCCTTCAGATCCCACACTTCGCGCTTTAAAGATTTCTTTTACCTTCAAACTGTAAGATCTCTAAACACCGCATCCTCCTCCCACCGCTGATCCCCCTGCCGTGCGCACGCCCTGCACACATCTAGATACTACGGCGACTGTTATAATCCAGAATGTTTTTGTGATCACTTTAGACTTGTTATTTGTGTTTTTATATATCTATCTGTTTATACATTTCATTATGCTATAGAATACCAGGTAATAATGATGCTCTTACTGTGAGAGGAAGTGTGTGTGAGTGTGTGTGTTAAGTGTTAGTACAGGCGATGACTGTGTGCGAGCCTTTGGGTATGTTTTTGTGAGTGTGTGTGGTTGTGCATGCATGTGTGTATTTGTGTATGTAGGTATGTGTGTATGCGTGCGTGGGTGTAAGAGATAGAGAGAGAAAAAGAGAAAGAGATGTTAAATATAAAACAATCTGCCACTGTATGTAACAGCAGAAATAGTGTCGACAAAATGTAGGAAATTGGCTTAGCGCAAAATAGATAGCATCGATTAAAACTTGACGTTAATTCATCAGTTACCAAAAGGAAAGCCAACACATGTTAAATTAACCTCCTCCAGACAATCACGCAGACAGACTTGGCTAAACCAAGAATTTTAAATAGCTTACTTGCCGAACTGACCAGAACGTCGTCTCTGTTAACTAGCTTACTCCACGGTGACCAGAGCCACTGAAACACTAAGTAGCCTAGGTTCCGCTTATCGCGATTACATCTATCCTCCACTCTACCTCTGACACTCCAATTCAAGGATAATTATACGTGTCTGATAAATAGGGCAAGTGTAGGAAATATTCAAATAAAAATGAATAATCCCGTATATGCGAGATTAACGAAAACGGGAATTAAACGATTGGTCAGAAGACTACTAGGAACCCTTGCATATCCTTGGGGGCCCAATCTTAGCTCGTCAATCGATTTTTACCTACAAAGCTGCGAGGGTCAAACCAAGGAACAAACTGCAATGTCCGCCTATCTCCACCTCATCAAGAGAGTGCTAGAGACTACAACAGACGGTTTCACGAAGCCCAGAGTCTAGAAGTAAGATAACATTAGTAGTTTGATATGTGTATGTTTATTTTATATTGATTGCCATGTATTAATAATATGTTCTTGATATATATATATATATATATATATATATATATATATATATATATATATATATATATATATATATATATATATATATATATATATATATATATATATATATAGTCACAGAAACCAATTATTGTTTCTGAGACCGTATGCATGTGGAGTGATGTATCTTAGCCTTAAGATTCGGATCGAATTGTGCATATATATATATATAGTCACAGAAACCAATTATTGTTTCTGAGACCGTATGCATGTGGAGTGATGTATCTTAGCCTTAAGATTCGGATCGAATTGTGCATATGGGAACCTTGCAGGTGCTTTGCAGAGGAGACCGCACACTCAGATCTAACGAGAATATTGTAGCCAGAGCTCCGACTTTTACAGGTCAGCTCTGGGAGGTTTGTGGGGACAAACGCATGACGCTTGCTCCCGTGGTACAGAAGGAGAACAACCAAGATTCTACCTCTCCACGCCCTAACCTCGTAGCTACAAGATTACCCGACTCACCCGCTCAACCTGAGAGGCAAGACTTCTCAGAAGACCCAAGCACTCTCAACGACAGAGCAGCTAAGTCACCCACAAATGCAAACTGAGTTCTACCCTCGAGAAAACATAATCGACCACTAGATCATTTAGTGAACTATGAATATAATCGAGTAGCATATGATGAAGAAGACCTGCTGACAAACTTTCCCAGCACATCGAACTCTTAGAATTATTAACTTACCTGTTTAATGAAGTACATGTAAAAGTATGTGTTGAACGTATCTTAAAAAGGGAAATTACATACATACGACTGGTGTCATTCTATTTGTATTGTTGTGTAGCTATTAGTTTTCTTCTCTCGAGACATAATAATCTAGTCATTTGATTAGTCCTCAGCGTTTCTCAAGTTGAGCCAAATGATACAAAAAATCCGGAGAACAAATATAAATTGTATGTGACCAAAGTGCCGTGATCAGTCTCTCACACAGATTCTGGTAAAAGAACGATCGATAGTGGTAGCACATCGCCCATCTATCAATAAGTCTTACATGTGAACAGTCAGTCGAGACTTAAGCCAGCGCCTCTCGGCCTGACGACGCTCACGTTTCAGTATGCTAAACTGCCCTGCAATATTACTGTACCACGGGTTAAATTTCCGAGGGCGAAGCGTGCGGGGCGGAGAGGGGCGTGCCTGTCAAGGACGGACAGTAATGATGCGTTGTACTCAGCAACAGTACAGTTTAGAAACACAGACATGGAAAATCATCTCTAAAATCTTGCTTGTCTATCTTATTAATACTACGATACTTTATAACATGAGATTCAGGAATAAGCTTTGGAATATTTAACCTACACATAACAGCGCTGTGATCGGACATAAGGTCATTATTAATAAAAGAAGAAGACTAAAAATCATCACTAGAGCGGAATAAAATCAAATCAAGAGTATGACCACGCTTGTGGGTGGAGCCGACAACAGACTGGCTGAAACAGAACAAATCAAGCAAAGTGAAAAATCGTTTGGTATATCATAATGGGTCATTTGCATCATCAACATGAATGTTAAAGACTAATAAAGTCTCCTACAATAAGCGTCTTTCCCGGCAAGAAAATCATATACAAATACTATTTATCAAATATAACCCTTTCCCCCTCATTCATCATCATCCATTCACGTATGCATGCTGGAGTGCATAGCCACTAAGGAACTAGAGTACTGGGCATCAACTCACCTTCAGTTTCCCGGCCTGTGACGCACAGATACACACAACACCATGGCATAACACAATACAACACAATACAAACTGCGGAGAGTAGGTGGTTCGTTACTGTCTTATATGATTTATCAGGACACCCTAACACTGGCGAAATGTTACTTGTTAGGTCTTGGGAGGTCTCTGAACAAAGAGTGCACACCCTTAGGAGGTCGCTCTACACAGAGAACACACAACACTGTCGCAGCAAAAGTCCTCCTCAATTACAATAAATTTACTTTTCTATAATAATTGTCACAACTTATTGGTCATTCTTGTCAATTTTAAGGCACAAGACTTTGGGTGGTTCAAACACAAAACACAGCCCTTAGAGACGAACCCTACACTTTATTCTCTGATAGTGGCAGATACAGTCTCTCCAATAGTCATCTATCCAAAAAGACTACACACCTCAACTCTGCTAGTGCTGCCGCTTTCTCCCCAGTCCACAGTTCAAACCCAGAGCTCCGTTCAGCTATATTCCGCTGTAGAGCTATGCATATCCCATGTGAAAAACATACTTTCTAACTTACAATACGCAATACAGACTGCTGATTCAAACTTTGCACATCACACTCTCGGGAATATGAAACTACCGACTATGTACAATCTGACACAGTATATATAAACTTAGCATGCGTCAAAAACTCGTGTCGTAACACAACCCCCTCCCTCTCCCCCCCTCCCCAGTTCTTAACACCTTGAAGAACCTAACTACGACGCAATCTTTTCACCAAGCTAACTATCTACTGAATACACCTTCCATGAAATATGCTCTACGATCATGGAGAATGGTTGCAACTGAAGAGCCCACCTCATCAACCGGCTATTCATATTCTTCACTTGTAGGTATTGCAACTGCATTATGGTCTGTCTGCACCACACTGGCTAAACTTCTGTACTCCTCAAACCAAAGCAAGACACTTCCTCTCGATGGTCGAATAGTTCCTCTCAGGTTTCGACAGTTTCTTGCTTGCACATGCAATGGGTTGCAGTCCCTGTCCCCTGTCTTGGCTCAGAATAGCTCCTGTTCCTTCCTCTGACGCATCCGTCTGTAGCACGAATCGCAAAGTCAGGCAGACAGCACACAGGGTCGGAAGACAGATTCTCATTCAGAGTACAAAACGCTGCCTCACATGCCTCATTCCACTGAATTGCGCTCGGCTTGCCTCCCTCGGTCAAATCAAGCAGTGATGAAGCAATGGCCGAGAAGTTGGGTACAAAGCGCCGATAGTACCCTGCTAAGCCTAGGAACGATCGCACTTGCCGTTTGGTTGTCGGTCGTGGTGCATCCCTGATGCGTTCCATCTTAGTCACTTCCGGACGAATTTCCTCTTGGCCAACCACGTGCCCTAGGTACTCGACCCGCCTAAAACCCAGATAGCACTTCGACGGTCTTGCTGCCAACTGCACTTCTCGCAATCTGTAGAACAGACGTTCTGAGCGTTCCATGTGTCTCTGTTTTGTGCTGCTGCTCACCATGAGATCGACGAAATTGTCGATCTCTGGCATTCCCAGTGGGGCTAGCAGTTTTTTTCAGGAGCCTAGAGAAGATGGCTCCGGCCGTCTTTAGCCCAAATGGCATTACTGTCCATTGGAATTGCCACTCTGGTGTCGTGAATGCAGTTTTTGCCTTATCGTCCTGGTTCATCGGTATTTGCCAATACCCTTTGGTCAGGTCGATCTTTGTTAGGTACTTGGCGCACGACAGCTTGGAAAATAAGTACTCGATGTTTTGCATCGGTTCCGCATCGAACACCACATGTTTGTTGAGCTTGCGGAAGTCCACACAAAAACGCACCGTGCCTCCCTTCTTTTCACCAGCACAATGGGTGAGCTGTATGGCGAACTTGCTCTCTCTATGACCCCCATTGCCAACATTGCTTCTACCTCTTTTTTGATGGTCTCATGTTGCGAATGTGACAATGGGTACTGCCGGGTCCTCACTGGGGTGTCGCTGCCGACCTTAATTTCGCATACGTCCAGCTTAGTGCGCAGGGGTAAGTCGGTAAGGACGTCTTCGAAACGCCACACGTGGCTCCACCCGTATGTCCGGGCAGTTGTCGTCCATCGACACATCCTGAGGCGTTTCTGATGCAGTCAACGAGATGACTCGATTGTCACCAAACACCTTTTTGGTCTCCTCTTGCTCTACCCCTTCGTCGTCCATGACGATCGTTCACACCGACGCTCTGACGTGGAATCTCTTCAGGAGATTAGCATGAAATAGCTTGTTCCTGCCTCTCATCTTGATACGGTAATCACAGTCGCCAACTCGCTCTATCACTTCGAAAGGTCCACGCCATGCCAACTGCAGCTTGTTGCGTTTCTCGGGCAGCAACAGCAACACCTGATCCCCCGTGTTGAATACCCGCCGTTTCGCCTTCTTGTCGAAGTGACGCTTCTGCTTGACTGACGCAGTCTTCAGGTTTTCTTGAGCCAGCTTGCAGGTTTCCTCGATGCGGTTACGCAGGTCTACCACATACTGACAACTAAGCTTAACTTATTCCTCCTGCGTTTCTTTCGTCCATAGATCACGCAGCACAGCCATCGGTCCTCGCACTGTCTTCCCATACAGTAGCTCAAAGGGAGAGAGCCCCTGTTGACTCTTGTGCTACCTCGCGGTATACGAACAACAATGCTGGAATGTAGCGGTCCCATGCTGTTGGTTGCTCCGTCGTTAACTTTTTCAACATAGATACCAGCGTTCCGTTGAAGCGTTCGACCAAACCGTTGCACTGCGGATGATAAGGGGTGGTAGCCTTCCCATGGATCGACAGTAGTCTGTTCATCTCCCGCATGACTTCAGATATGAATTGCGTCCCTTGATCTGTCAGTATCTCCCTAGGAACGCCCACCCTCGACCAGATCTCCCACAGCGCTTCCGCCACTCTCTCTGCCTCAATACCCTTGAGGGGTACAGCTTCGGGGTAAAGGGTGGCGTAGTCTACCACTATCAGGGTGTACATATTCCCCCGATCTGACTTCGGTCTAATGGGTCCCACAATGTCAATAGCTACCCTCTGGAAAGGTTCATCCACTAGCGGAAGTTTCTGTAGTGGCATTTTGTTCACCCTTCCCCTCGATACTACCTTCTGACACTCTGGGCAACTCTCACAGTACCTACGTAACTCGGCGCACATTCCCGGCCAATAGAACGTTCCCCAGATGCGCTCCCTGGTTCGCTTCCCTACCAAATGCCCAGCCATGGGTGGATCATGAGCTAGCTGCAAAATCCCCCCTCTCATGCAACTGCTTTGGGACTACCAACTGCGACACCTGGTTACCTCCCTTGGAGTGCACCCTGTACAGAACCCCCTTCTTCCTTCGGAACTCTGCTGAAGCCCTACCTGACGCTATGGCCCCTCCTAGTTTGTGCCAACGTTCTCGCCTTTGCGAGCGTTTCATCGGCATCCTGCATCGCAATAAGCTCGGGTGTATTAACCGACACTTGTGATGGCTCTACCACCGCCAAAGGTGCTTCCTTCTTCTTTTCGGCCTTCACCGGGGCACGGGTCTGCACTGCTGCAGCCATTTCACATTCGCCCCCAAACAGAGAAACTGGACTCTTCTCCCCATTGGCAAATGTTACTCAATTTCCCAAGATCACATCAGGCCCGTTGTCGAACACCACCAACTCCACTTTCCCCCTGACTAGTGCACAATCTACCTCCACCCAAGATATAGGTAAAAGGACCACGTTCGCACGATTTGCCAAACAAATCTCCACAGCCCGGCCCGTCAAATCTGCTGGTTTGACCAATCTGCCCGCGACTGCCCCTATCTCTGCCCCCGTATCTCTCAACACCCGAACGTCTTGCCCGTTTGCCCTACCCTGGCCCCATGGATTATACGGCCTGATCACACACACACTCGTCTGAGGTACAGTTTCGGTGGGGATGGTGAAAGGGATGGTGTGCCGTACCGTCACCTGATCCACTAACTTGGATTTTAACCTTTCAGTCCTTCATCACATGACCCTCAGACCTGCACCGGTATCACCTACGCACTCCACTAGTCCCTTCTGTCTTCCCTACCTACTGACCCTCCAGGATTCTAGGTTGCTGGTTAGCTTCCGGTCGTCTGGGAAAGTTCCGCCAATAACCAGGTAGTAGAGGTGCAGGCGCTGACGCCGCTCGTTGCGCAAGGTCAGCTGCTTCCTCACTCGATGCAGGCATATGCTCCCTGACGAAGATCTCTAGCTCCGTAGATCCAGAAGAGTTGCTCCCCGATGAATATGTCTAAGACCTGGGCTACATCGGTGATGTCCTTCCCTGCCAGAGAGAACCACTTCTTTAATAGTGACCCTAGCCTCACTACTAACTGTGGAAACGTTTCTGCCGCGTCCTTCTTGGCCTCACATAACTGTTTCCTAATAGTAGTCTGAGTCCTTCCTGAACCGTTTCAGAAGAGCATTCCTCACTTCGTCGAAGTCCTGTGATTGCTCAGGCGTCAGGCGAAGATAGGTATCTCGGGCTTCCCCTTGCAATAAAGGCGGTAGCCTAACCACCCGCTGCATACCCTTTTAACACTAAACAACACAAGCACACAACATCCACATCTGGCACTATCCTAACAAAACCTAAACAAAACAAAATGGGGGTATCCCACTTCTGACAACAAATATGTCACGTCACCCGAATGGGCTAGTCACTTCCTCCAAAGAAAGTACAGCTACGCAAAGAAGGTTCATCTCGGCAAGTGCCTATATAAAGTTACAAAACGTAGCCACTCGTAGCGCCCCCCAGCGATTCTCGTGATAAATGATTCCAAGGGCGATAATTTGTTCTTAGCGCTATGTAAACAAACCGCTTCAGTAGATTATGTTCCGGACACTCGCTTGCTTAAATTAACAAGCGATTCTGCTTTTTTTTTTGAAAGTAAGTTAATAAGTGTCTGATTTTAATAATGTAAATACAGCTTGCCAACAAGTTGCTTGAATTATGCATTCAGCCGATTAAATTACCGTACCAATGCTGATGATTCAGTAGGCCTGTACTCGGCCTGTACTCATCCTAGATCCGTCAAAACTCAAACCCAAAAGTAAGCTTGAATACCGGTAATAGCTTTTCTGAACATTGCTTGATTTAGCATTTCCAGTTAATAACTGTGTTCCAATCTACTGTTTATCTCATTTACACTGCACTTCTGATTTTAATCGCTGCTAACCTACTGTTAGGCTCTCATCTTAAAATTATATTTACTGCTTTCGTTTCGATCAACTGTGTAAATAAGCCTATAAATTATTAGGCCTACTGTTTATCATCATCATTTTCATCATCATCATCATCATCATTATGGTTTAATATAGGCTATCTCTATAATAGAACTGTAGTTGCAAAAGGAAATTTGATAGGTTAAGATAGACTAAAGAAAAAGAACAGACATGTGTGTGTATGTGTATATGTATATATTGCACAATGTTAATATTCTTCTGCCAAATTTAACTCTGAAATTTACTCGCACAGGGATAGGCTTATATAAGCATGCTTGTTGCTTGTCCCTGCTGCTTGTGATGTATATATTTTATATGTATTCTGAAGAAATAAATAATATATAAACCAACAGACATCAAGACTATAGAAGTAGAGAAATAAAGCAATGCAACAAGAAGAGTGAACAGTGAAGCTTTTAAAGAAAACACATTTAACGTTTAAAAGCATTATTTTTTTTGCATGAATCATTACATTGGAAATTGCACCTAGATAAGACCAAAAAGTGCAACAATAAAAATAGTCAAATAAGAAATATTTGTAGTATTTATAATATTAGATCTGTACATTGCAGCAGGCTGCATCAATTATGTTACTTTATTGTTAAACCATCATGCATTTATAAAAGCTGAAAAAAATAGCTTCAAACATTTGTGTTTCTTTTTCTGACATTTAATTTGAATATTATAGCAACAAAAAGCAACAATGATGACTCTCTCTCTCTCTCTCTCTCTCTCTCTCTCTCTCTCTCTCTCTCTCTCATATAAAGGAAACTTCAGCAATTATCATTTTTTGTAAAGTACTGTCATTTCAATAAATGTATGTTTAAAATAATGAAAAGGGTAAGAATGTTAGGTTTTTATAATTAAATCTGTTGTTTACTTTTTGTTTAGCAAGATTAAGACATACCTACAAAGAAACAGAAGTTTTGCAAGACAAAACAAATACAATTAACCCTTTTCCTGTCTGCTTAAACCAAATGTAATGGAAAGGGAATACAGTCACACAGAAAATGGTATTTTACATTTGAAAGATTTAAAAAATCACATTTGGTATTTTTTCTGCATACATTTCACATGCAACAACAACAACAAAATCTGATAATACTAGACAATTAACTAGTAGCATTATACATTAAAAGGATAATAATTAATAGTTTTTGCTCTTGGATTTTTATTCTTAGATGCATTTATGAAGAATTATTTGCTTAAAAATTACTTCTTTTTTTTTTTTTATAGTTTTTCTTTACAAGACAACACATCCAGTCAATGAGTCATGCAATAATATTTCATTAGGCCTACTATTTTTTCTTTTTCTTTTTTTTTTAAATTACTCTTAAGCAGCAATTAAAACTACGCCTTCCCCTCCCCCCTCCCCTCATCTTCCATTTGTAAGAAATTGGGATATGATAAATTTCAGTATCAACAAAGAAAATACAGTTTACATCGAGTGGTAGATCTAGATCAACGTTGTTAGATTTGGTTATAATTATGTTTGATTCTTCCTTTGGAAAATTAAAAAACGAAAGTCCAGGGCACTTGTATCGTCCATTTGTGCAGTTAAAAGCGCTGCAGTGTTGCCCACCAGGACGGATTCTAGGTTTGTTTACTTGATTTGATACGCTTTCCTCCATTGCTAAGCGCTAAGGCCGAAGCGAGTTATCACTTATTCCGCTAGTTGGCGCTCGCAACTTCCGTTTCGCAGTAAGAGTCGAAATGAACCTTCTTTGCGTAGCTGTACTTTCTTTGCTTCCTCTCAAAACAGCGAGAGGAAGGATACACACTCAATAGTGTATAGTGTCCATGTAACACCATTTAATTTGCTCAGTAGCCTATTGGTTGTTACTTATTTTCTTATAATTTAGGTAAAACCTCCACTCCCCTGTAGTTAGTTTATGCTCAGATTATCTGTCCGATCTCCAACACAGGTCAGGAAGCACTACTTCAAGAAGATTCACAAACTCAACCAACTCAATGCAGACTGTAGAAAGTCACTATTAATCTTGACTCATCCTCCCTCTCATATTCATCATCCCTCTACCACGTCATAATGTATAACACAATGTCACCCTTGACCTAATTTCTATCACTCCCCTCACTTTCATTACCCCTCTGGCATACTATAATACAACATCCCCCTCTCTCTCTCTCTTATTATCACCCCTCTAGATTACTATAATACATCGCCCCCCCCCCCCCCTCTCTCACATAGTATCACCCCTCTCTCATGCAATAATACATCGTCACTCGTGACCTCATTTTGGCAACAACATCAACAACATTATTCCAGTTAGCATTTCATCAAGAGAATCATATAAAAATACTATTTATCAAATATAACCCTTTCCCCCTCATTCATCATCATCCGTTCACGTATGCATGCTCGGAGTGCATAGCCACTAAGGAACTAGAGTACTGGGCATCAACTCACCTTCAGTTTCCCGGCCTGTGACGCACAGATACACACAACACCACGGCACAACACAATACAACACAATACAATCTGCGGAGAATAGGTGGTTCGTTACTGTCTTATATGATTTACTAGGACACCCTAACATTGGCGAAATGTTAGGTCTTGGGAGGCCTCTAAACAAAGAGTGCACACCCTTAGGACGTCATTCTACACAGAGAACACACAGCACTGTGGCAGCAAAAGTCCTCCTCAATTACTTAAAATTTACTTTTCTATAATAATTGTCACAACTTATTGGTCATTCTTGTCCATTTTAAGGCACAAGACTTTGGGTGGTTCAAACACAAAACACAGCCCTTAGAGATGAACCCTACACTTTATCCTCTGATAGTGGGAGATTCAGTCTCTTCAATAGTCCTCTATCCACAAAGACTACACGCCTCAACTCTGCTAGTTCTGCCGCTTTTTCCCCAGTCCACAGCTCAAACCCAGAGCTCCGTTCAGCTATATTCCGCTATAGAGCTATGCGTGTCACACGTGAAAAACATACTTTCTAACTTACACTACGCAAATACAGACTGCTGATTCAAACTTTGCACATCACACTCTCGGGAATATGAAACTACCGACTATGTACAACTTGACACAGCATAAACTTAGCATGCGTCAAAAACTCGTGTCGTCACAGCATCACTATAAGGCCTAACATTTACAATTTAACACCATGTAATGTCCCCATCCCTATAAGGTCTAACATTTACAATTTAACACGATGTAATAGGTCCACATCACTATATGGTGTAACATTTGCAGATGTAATATGTCCACATCACTATAAGGTCTATCATTTACAATTCAACAGTAATATGTCCAACCACTATAAAGTGTAACATTTGCAATTTTGTAAACAAGGTGTAACATGGCACAACATGACGTGTATTGTTTCAGACCCTCCCAGCGCATCCCCAGTCATCACGGGATATACAACAGGCCATGTTTTGTACGAAGGAGACACACTAAGCATGAACTGCTCAGTTACTGGAGGCAACCCTCCTGTGACCTCTGTGACCTTTGGCTGTGGGGGTCAAGTAGAGCCGGCGAATGGCACCAGCAAGGCCATCAGTATAACGGCACACAGCAGTACACACAACCAGGTGTGTACTTGTCATGCCAACTGGATCATCACAGATTGGTACACACAAACTGCTGACGTCATTCTCAACGTTCATTGTGAGTGTTGACACATGCATGAAATGCATACCTTTGTAGAAAAACAACAGTGAAAAATAATAGAAACCATTGTAAATGGTGGTCTGGTAGCACAGTTGATACGCTGCTGGTTTCTAAGCCGAAGGTTGCGGGTTTGAACCCCGCATGTGACGAAGCTTAGGTAACTTAGCTACCAGACTTTTCTGGACAATGAGGGTTTTCTCCAGATAGGTCTTTTTGAGTTGCAACTCTGCTGAAAACAGGCATTATATTATTGGTATTACTACGATTACCAGACGTACTAAGCAACCCTTGTTCAGCCGTTGGACATAGTACAGCGGAAATTTGCCTACTTTGACCGATTAACGTATTCGGGATGGCTGTACATTATTGTTAACTTTAGCAAACGGTCAGGCCATTTAGTCGTTACTTTGTGTCAGATCTAAATTGACGTCAACCTGTTCAGTAGTTGATTGGAAAATCATCACTTCCTCTAATGGATATTATTAATGTGAATAACAATATTACTATGACTATTTTCTTAGAATTTAAAAGTAATAATATGTACTATGCACCAGGACAATAATAATACAGGATGCTTTGTACGCGCTTTTCCCAAAGGCTCAAAGCGCGGCGATCTATACCAACATACACGCTCACCTGTCTCATTTACCCTCACACACACCAAATACACATACATCACTCAAACAGGTGGTGTAAAGGCAGGGAGATCGCTATTAGAAGACGGAAGAAAATCGAATTTTTATTTTGAAATTTTTATATTGACTGCATCCTGTACCATTATTGAAGGGAGGGAGGAAACCGGAAACAACTAGTAATTAACCATGGAACACAGATGTTCACCTTCCTTCACTAGTCAGTTGACATGGAATAGAAATAAGCTGCTGACTTCTATTGTTTACGATCAATAATAGCATACTGATTATTTTTTTTATTTGAGTATTTATTTTATCGTTACAGACAAACCAGGGCAACCGGTGATCAGTACTGAAACACACATGTACCCCTTCCTGTCTGGGGAGTCCGTGACTCTGCTCTGCAGCTTTCCTAACCGAACAAACAGAGGCAATCCCCCAGCAACCTTGACCTGGTACAACAATGCAGAATCATTAGTTCAAAATGATTCCACGCTGACCCTGAACTCACTATCAGCCCGTGACGACGGCCGGGAGTTGTGGTGTAACGCCAGCAATGATGCCACTCAACACTCCGGTGTCTCCGTCAGCAGCGAATTTATCCTGCAAGTCTACTGTGAGTCTTTTGTTATATTTTATTTTAGCGTGCATTGAGTTGTATATAACTTAATGTGCTTCATTTCTACTGTGCGTCTGATGTGGACATATTATTTCAAATGCTTATGCAAGTTTCGCAAATTCTGCTGTGAATGGTATCTTCTATTTCTGCAAGAGTTAAAACAGTAAACTTATTCCAATCATTCAACTGTATCGTAAGTCTGATATTTATTACACACAAGCTTTAATTAATTCCTAAAACTCTTGAGCTTTGATATTGTCGCGATACAAGCTCCATTGAGATACGTTTATACGCTGTGAATTATAACGCTGTTTAAAAATGATATTGTTGAAAGAAAAATGTCAATAATTATTCTGTTTCGTAAAGCACCGAGACGAACACACAAATAATTGAATGACGTAGCATATGCGTCTGTGTCGCTCTAGGGCTTAAGGACCAATGAATTGCAGGGAAAAGCCCTGTGGCATAAGAACGAAATTGCTGAAGGATTTTAACTGTTCAAAATCAGTCTGCAACAATCTCTGCTCAGAGGAGGACTCGTTTTTTACCAGCCACTTAAAAAGCGTTGTGTCCTAAATGCTCACAGCCTATGTTGATGGTGGAAATACGTTTAATTTCAAATAGGACCACAGTGAGGAACATTTAGACACGAATTTTGGAAGATTTAGTATGTTGTGGGAGCTATGTCAAGAAGCTGTTTCCATGACCATTAAATTATTTCATGAAAGGTAACCAAATTTATTATTAATTGGTTTTATCACAGCATTATAATGCGCAAGGTCATGAGCACCGCTACCCGACTCATAGGTTCGGAAGCCGCATTCGGTCCCAAGCGCATCGACAAGGAAAAATAGATCAAGAATAGAATAACTGAAATCTCAAGACACTGGACAACACCAAACAATAGAAACAGCGATGAATGAAGTTATAGGAACCAATTAATTAATTCACACAACACCTGCTTTGAATTTCGAACTTAATTTATGACGGATTCTTTCATTCGCAATATCGAAAATATAAAAATAGTTTGCACAAATGTTATTACATCAAAATTTAAAGTCTACGTAATTACTATTTATTCTATCAAGTACTAATAATCAAAATTCTTTCAAAGAAATTATAAAATCCAAACCTCCCACAAAATTAACATTACCAACCTTCACACACCAAATAAAGTATCCAAATACAGTGAACTCCGGATATACTAAAGGCCGGATAAAGTAAATATTCGGTTTTAGTAAAGTCCAGTCTTGGTCCAGACCAAAACTCTTCTTTGTCTCTGTTTTTAAAAATCGGATATAATAAAAAAATATAGTAAAGTCCGCTTATAATAAAGTGTTTTCTAAGGCCCCTGGCGAGTTTTGCTGCCGCTTATAATAAAGTTTCAATGGAGATTACTGTATTAAAGTTTCATGAGAGTTACTGACGTTCATAATGGCGCAACATTGTTGCAGCATGCTGAAAAGATGAAAAAAAAGAAATTGCTGAACAATTGGGAATTTCTACATCAACAGTAACTGTGATTATGAAGGAGAGTGAAAAACTGAAGGAGAGATTTCTCTGTTTGGCAGAAAAAGAGTCCCTAGCTTAGAAACTTATAAAGCAAATTAGACTTCACTTTCGCTATACATGATGAAATGCGTTTATGACTAAATAAGGGTGTTATAAGTTGAACACATTATAATTATACATTTTGTACTGAGAGGAATCCGAATCAATGGAGAACTGGGAAACCAACGTTTTGACTGGACTGCACTTTCAAATGAGAAGTAAAGAAGAGATTTACTCCTAAGTTGTTGCATGGCTTTGCAAGACAAATCATCTTTTTTTTAAATCCACCATATTGTTTAGGTTTTGTTCATGTCTTTGTTTGCTTTAATTTAGCGAACTTTTTGTTTTCCAACAATGACGATAGTACAACATGTACAATTCGTGGTCTACTTTTATGATTTATCTTTCCGATTAAAGGGTTGGTTTGAAATAATTAGGACAGGAAGGCTCACATGTTATTACATCTCTTATCCGTACTGGACTCTCTCTCTTTCTCTTTCTCTCTTTGGAGTCTGTGCTTGGCTGTTGTGCGGTAAACATCGCTTGAGCTGTGCTCCGCTATTTTGTCATCTACCTGTGTTTGTTTTGAATTTAGTAAAGTTCTATGCCTTCTTCTGCTTTGGATTTTCGAGCCAGTTGTTGATGTTTTTTGTTTACCTACATGAATTTTATGTTTCAAAGAGAATGCGTTGTGAAAAAAATGTTGATACGCACAGTGTCTCTAACGCACAGATGGAGTGGTATTCTTTTTGGATGTGTACTGACATACCTTTTCTGGGGAGGTCTGCTTATGAGATGCGGTGATGTTGAATCAAATCCCGGCCCCATGAATAAATCCCAGGAGAAAACTTCTACTGTTGGAGGAATGAGACAAACAAGATTGAATTCAAGTCGAGAAAAAGTTGATCCGTCAGCCCCCGGTAAGGTTTCGAATACTACATCGTCGCCCCTTCGGTCGTATGCTGCTGCTGTTGGTTCTAACGAACTGTCATTAGATGATATTATGCAGAAACTGTCTGGTATGGATAGCTCTATGAATGCAAAGTTGGATGCAGTGGTAGATGATATCGCTGAGATAAAACAGAACTTTGGTCATATGCAAGAAGAGGTTGAAGAGTTGAAAAGAGAAATTGACGGTCTTCGACAGGATAATCAAGCATTGAAAGATGAAAGAGACGTTCTATGTAGTAAAGTACATAACTTGGAAAAGAAAACCGATGATCTGGAGGGTCGTTCAAAAAGAAACAATTTGATCTTCTATGGTTTGGACAGGGAAGTGGGGGAGACTAACGCCAGTTGTGAATCACGTTTGAAGGATCTGATTACTGATAAGTTGGATTTGACTGATGATATTGAGTTTGACAGGGTTCATCGGGTCAGTAATAAACCCAACCTCCCCCCTTATTGCAAGGTTCACTTTTTACAAGCAGAAAATGAATGTGTTGAAAGTTAAAAATAAACTGAAAGACACCAAGATCTTCATTGGAGAAGACTTCTCGTTGAGTGTGAGGGAAACCAGAAAGAAGTTATCTGAGTTGATGAAAGTTGAGAGGAGGACGGGGAAGAGAGTGTCTTTGATTTATGATTATTTAGTTATTGATGGAATTCGGTTTCGCCTTGATGACAACAAATGCGGACTTGTGGAAATGAAATAGGATGTCGGCCGCCCATATGAACATGTAAATATTCATTCTGATGAAAATGTGGCTTCAAATAATGATTTGTCTCGGAATACTTTTGAGGATTTCTCATGTTTGTCTGTTTATGATAAATCTGATTTCAGTCATAAAAAAGTAATTAATTTTTCATCTTGCGTGGATGTAAATAATTCATTGTATGTTGCTGACTTTTCACGTGCCTATTCTTGTAATAATTATGGTGATCATGTACTCGCTGTTGGTTCTAACCCTATACACACGGACTCTGTCTGTGGACACGTGCATGAAACAGTGGATGATGTAGGTGTTCATTTATATCGCAGTATAAAGGGGAATGGGCCTACTTATTACAGTAGGCCTGAGGGTGTAAATGGAGTGTGGGATGTGAATGTAGATGCTGGAGTAGGAGAGGATGGAAATGGTGGGGGTGATCATAGGCCTAATGTTACTGGGCACTGTGGAAAAAACAAGTGAGAATTACATTCCTACTTATGAATCGTTATTTGGGGCACCGGACACGGATAGTGATGATGAAGATAATACGGAAACGCTTCCTGATGTTGCTGCCGTTGATGGATCAGAGGTCAGTGACAGTGAGACTATAGCCACACACCCTAGTACTGGCAGTTTAGATGATGCTTCTGATGTTTGTGCAAATAGTGTAAATAAAGAGTCTGTTGGCAAAAGGTTTTCTTTTTTGACGTGGAATGTTGATGGTTTGTGGTCAAAGTTATTCGATCCTGACTTTGTTACTTTTGTTTCTACTTTTGACTTAGTTTGTTTGGTGGAAACTTTTCTTTATAATGTAAATCTTGACGTTTTTGTAAAGCGTGGCTTTACTGTCTTTTCCCTACCTGCAGTGAAGCTTTCAGATGGTGGAAGACCGTCAGGAGGTGTTGTCTGTTTAATCAAAAATGAATTTGTGTCTTTTGTTAAAAAATTGGATGTAAATGTTGGACATACGCTCATATTTATTGTGGATAAAAGTCTTTTTGGATTATCTAAAGATGTTTTGTATGTTTGTTCTTATACGCCACCCGAAGGTTCACGTTTTTATTCTTATTTAGGGGTAGATGGAGATGGTGTTGTCTCTTTAGAAAATTGTATATCTGATATTCTTCTTGATAATGATCTATTTACAATTGTTTGTGGTGATCTCAATGCAAGAACAAGTAATATTTCACAACGTATGAATCAAGATCAAGATTTGTTTAAGTTATCACATAAGAGTGAGTCTGTTTTGGGTGAAAGATGTTCGCAGGATAAAACATTAAATAGTTTTGGGAAATCGCTATTAAATATGTGTACTTCTTTGAATCTGTCAATATTAAATGGTATGTGTCATGGTGACCTTGAAGGTTACTACACGTACATTTGTGACTTTGGTAGCAGTGTTATTGATTATTTTCTAATTTCTTGTGATCTTTTCGTTATTTTGTATAATGCTTGTTCTTTGAATGTATTGGATAGATCAGAATCGAAGCATATGCCTGTGTCTTTATCTGTTCTTTTTCCAAATGAAACTCATTTTGCGAAAGCGCTCTCTAATAAGTCAATTTTTATTGAGAAATTCTGTTGGAATTCAAATAACGCCGCTCAGTTTAGTGATGCTGCTCTTGGTAAAAATGCTGGCTTGATGTTAAATGAGGCTTTAGAATTAGTTGATGTGGATGTAAATTTAGCACTTAATAAATTTAATGAATGTATTACAGAAATATCAGCCTGTATGAAGAAACGTGTGTGTGTAAATGGGAGAGGTAAACAGCAGGACTGGTTTGATGCGCAGTGTAGCATTATGAGGAGAAGTGTGCGCGCTTCACTGAAAAAATATCGCCGCACGTTAAAGGATAATGATCGGGCAGCCTATTGTAAAACTAGAAGAGAATATAAAAACTTGCTTTTTTGCAAGAAGAAGAATTTTAATATGATGATGATAGGAAAACTGGTAGATTCTGTAAATAATCAAAAATAGTTTTGGGACACTGTTCATAATATTATTCCAAAAAAGAGAAGAATTGATAACCAGATTTCTGTTGAAGAATGGTTTAACCATTTTAAAATGTTACTTGAAAAAGATAATTTTATGTTTGAGTCAGAGGAATTAGACACTAGTGGTGGTGGTGATGATGATGATGATGAAACTAGTTTAAATTGGCCTATAACGGAGGAAGAGATACTGTTAGCGCTTCAGAAGTTAAAATCTAAAAAAGCTGCAGGGCCAGATGGGTTGATAGGGGAATTGTTGAAATACGCAACCAGACTTGCTGTCCCCTTTTTCCATAAATTTATAAATAAATTATTTGATAACAGTAATTACCCTGATAGTTGGTGCGAGTCTATCATATTACCTTTGTTTAAAAAAGGAGATGTAAATAAACCTGGGAATTACCGTGGAATTAGTCTATGCAATATAAGTAGTAAAATTTATGGTTTTATTATTAATAAACGCTTGCAGTCATGGGTTGAGGAAAATGATATCACCGGGGAATTTCAGGCAGGCTTTAAGAAAGGTTATTCTACAGTTGATCATCTCTACACCCTTCTTGCATGTGTTCAAAAACAGTTTTGTTTAAATAGAAAACTTTATGTGGCTTTTATTGACTTTGAAAAATGTTTTGACAATATTAACAGAAATTTACTGTGGCCTATATTATTGAAGCATGGTATTAAAGGGAAAATATTTCGTTGCATAAAAAGCATGTACTTAAGGGTTAAGGCGAGAGTGATGTGTGGTGGTAGTGAATTTACTCAGTGTGTTAATTGTAATTTTGGAGTGAAACAAGGAGATATATGTAGCCCAATTTTGTTTTCGATATTTATCAATGAGTTAACCCTGGAAGTTATTAGTAATGGCCGGCATGGTGTAACTTTTTCACTAGAAGCTTTTGAATTGTTTATTCTCTTGCTAGCTGATGACGTTGTACTCTTGTCTGAATCTATTGTAGGTCTACAAACACAGTTAAACAGTTTGCAAAGAGCAGCTTGTGCACTTAATTTAAAAGTTAATTTGGAGAAAAGTAATATTGTAGTCTTCAGAAAAGGAGGATATTTGGCTGCCAGGGAAAGATGGGTTTATAATAGTGAAATAATACCAATTGTAAATATATATAAATATTTAGGAATTTATTTTTCAACCCGTCTTAGTTTTGTTTCTGCGTGTCGTGATTTAGCTAGTAAAGGCAAAAGAGCATTGTTATCTATCATGTCCAGACTAAGGGTTTTTAATAATCATTCTGTTGATGTTTTTCTTAAATTGTTTGATGCACAAATACAACCTATCATGCTATATGGGTCTGAAATCTGGGGATTAGATAAAGCTGCAAATTATTGTGAAAAGACACATTTATACGGTTTGAAAAAGTTTTTGTGGGTTGATTTGCGTACTCCCAATGACTGTATTTATAGAGAGCTGAACAGATACCCAATAACTATTAATTCATGTGTTAATTGCATTCGTTATTGGTTTAAGTTGTTGCAGATGGACAATAGTAGACTCCCTAATAAAACCTATTTGATGTTATACAATTTAGATAGTAAAGGAAAAATAAATTGGATATCAAATGTGCGTTTATTTTTGCTACAGAATGGTTTTGGTGATGTATGGTACAATCAAGGTGTTGGAAACGTGAATGTTTTTATAAGTGTGTTGAGAGAACGATTAATTGATTGTAGATGGCAAAATTGGAATGAACATGTAAGTGAAAGTGATCGTTTTAGTATGTACCCTAGATTTTGTACTTCCACATATTGTGTTCCTAGATATTTGCAACTTGGTTTAGATAAATATTTAACATTTATTATGACAAAATTTAGGTTTGGTATATCTGATTTATTCGTGCACTTTTATAGGTACAGGCCTCATACACCAAATATTCTTCTATGTCCTTTGTGTAAAACAGCGGAAGATAATGAATTACACTTCGTATTTTGTTGCCCAAATTTGGATGATTTAAGAAAAGAATTTATTCCAGCTAAATACTATAGAGCACCAAGCGCTTTTCATCTGTCTTTACTGTTCACTACTACAAATGATGTTGTTGTACGAAAATTATGCTTTTTTTTATATACAAAGCCTTTAAATTACGTGAAATTGTCAGGTCTTGATGACTTTTTTCCGTTCATTAATTTGTTGATTTGTTTGAATTTGTATACACACCCCTTCCAAGTGGGGCTATGGCCTTATACGGAATAAACTCGTTCGTTCGTTCGTTCGTTCTTTCTCTCTTTCTCTTACCCTATCTCTCTCTCACTCTCTCTCACACTCACACAAACGTGAACTTACACACACGGACATCAACAAATAATACTGTACAATTTCAATCAATATACACAAACTGGGTTATAAGAGATGTATTCTTGAAGAGTTTATAATACCCGAGTTAATAAACAAAAATAATCAATCAACATATGTGAACGTAATGGAATCCAATAAGGGACAGTGGACCTACTACAAGTGTTCATAAAAAAGTATATTTTTCAGCTATTTCCCGTGGATTTCTGGTGGCTTCACACGAAAGGCTAAAAGGACCTTTTCACTTTCGTGAAATATCAGTTGTTATCATGTAGCTGTGTCCAGAAACAATAGATCTTGACGATGAGTGCATATTCATAATGTTCACTTAAGTAACGTAATTGCTATTTACCTGTAATTACGATAGCAATAGGTAATACCCATTGGGGAGCGAGGGGGGGAGGGGGGAGGAAGGAAACACAAAGAAGAAGAAAATCTAAATTTTGAAAAGGCCATGTTCGACACAGAGAGAGAGAGAGAGAGAGAGAGAGAGAGAGAGAGAGAGAGAGAGAGAGAGAGAGAGAGAGAGAGAGCTTGTCCAAGCACTCAAATAAATACTTTGAATTTTGTTCTTGGCAACTAAGAGAAACGTCTCCACGACGCCTTATAGACGGCTGTCCGGGGGTGGGGGGCTGTGGGGCTGGGGAGGGTGGGGGGTGTAAGTTAAAATGGGAAAACATAGTTTTCGTGTGGAATTCAGCAAGGGACAACCAACCAACACAGAAATATTAATATAAATTAAAATATGTAATAACGAAAGCGATTCGTTCGAGTTGCACTGTCTTATTTTAACTGTTCAACTATGTGAATCTAATCAATTAATGGGACCCAATTCCAATGTACATGTATATAACGCGCCAAATGTCAGCTCAATTTTGAACGATGTTGAGTTACGTGAACACACAGACAAATAGACACACAGACGATAACAGTCTGCAGAAATCCTTGTAAAAGATGGAAATTCGAGAGGTCATTTGTTCACTGATTTGTTTTGTTTTTCTTCTTCTTTATTTGCACCAGGGCCGGATTCAGAGGGAAGGGGAGGGGGGGGGGTGCGGCAGTAATCCCCCCCCCATCCCTTGGCAACCAAAAAAAAAAAATTTAAATAAAGAAAGAAGAAGATGGAATTTTTTGTTCAACTGGAAGAACGTTATGTAAGGCAGTTAGTTACGGTAGTTTTATTTGTGGTGTTTCACCACTCCGTACCATACACTTTAAAAAGAACTAGACTAGCACCCCCCCCCCCCACCCCCGCTCCCTCGAAAATGGATTGATCCGGCCCTGTGCACCCACATACACTTTAGACCAGCGTTTTCTATCTCTTTATAATGAGAGTGTGAGATGGAGAATGGAGATGGATTAGTAAACGTTAAATTAAAACAAAAACAAAGTTTCGGTTGTGCTAAATTAACCCTCTAAAATCGTTATTATAAACGAAGTCGGTTATAGTCAAGTAAACCTCTAAAACTGTATTATAAACGAAGTTTTGGTTATAGTAAAGTAAACTTTAAAAACTTTACTGTTCGGTTATAGTAAAGTAAACTTTAAAAACTTTACTGTAAACGGATTTTCGGTTATATTAAATATTCGGTTATACTAAAGATTTATTTGGTCCCAGGGCACTTTACTATATCCGAAGTTCACTGTAATACATTCTCGCACACGTGCCGAAGCAGACAATTATAATTCTAACTACCAAAACGAACTTTATTACAATAAAATTTAGAGAAAAACACCGATCACAAAATATCCACTTCACTGTGCCCTAACTTTAGCCAAAACGATTTAGAGAAATATCACAATGATGGAAAAAGTTTATAAATGTAATTCGTCTGCTTCGGCCTAGTCCTCTTCCAATCTCGCTCGCATTCATATCCGTAACGTTTGATTGTTTGTTGAGTAGATTAATGTCTCCGGACACTTGAAGCATATAGGAGACTTGGTTGGTGATAACCGATGAATTAAGAAGTCATTTTGAAGTAAGGTAGATTCGATGAGGAAGAGATCATGTTGCTGTAAGAAAGTCGCATGAAGTGGAGCGCGCGAAGCAGCTGCTACAGTCAGACGAAGAAGTAATGTTGAATCAGAAAAGCCATTGGAGTAAGAATGCCTGGAGGAAGAAGCGCAGTAGGATGTCGTAAGAGTGCCGAGCAGGACACGGGGCCGGTCCTGAAGTGCCGATGTGGCTCGTGTAGAAAGCGCCGACAAGGCCGCAAGAAGATGCCCAAGCAAGGCCGAAGAAGGCCGAAGGAGGGTGGGTAGGCGAACGCAGGGAGCCACTGGCGGTGAAACACCTGTTGTCCGGAGGTCGCCACGCTCCACAGGGAACCCTACGTCGCCCAATCGTAGAGAAAGATGGAGGGCAACCGTAGGCAGGGCAGGCGGAAGTCAAGCGAAGGGGGCTCCACGACGCAGCTCGACCGTCGCCGAGCACAACGGAGCCCTATAAGAAGAAGATGAATGTTGAGGGTTGAAGATGGGGCCGGGTAGCTCAGTTGGTAAGAGCGTCTTGCTAGTAACCGAAAGGTCGCTAGTTCGAATCCCGGATTGGTCAACGTGTGATCATATTATTTTCCCCTTTACCAACAACTGGCCCGCTGGTGTCAGTATAAATCGGTCCAGTAGTTACCTATATGCGAAAGTGTCGTGTGGCTATAATCTACAAACAACAGGGTTGAAGTGGATTGACGTATCGGGATCTCCCACAGTCAGCGACAACAGCTTCGACTTCCAGACTAACACCGCCGGACAGGCCCCCAACCATGCCGACAGAGTGTCCTCCTGGTCTAGGCATGCTGGGCCGCTGTGGGACTGAACGTCTCCGTGAGCAGGTGTGGGCTCGAAGAAGCCTAAGGACCGCCGCTGTAGAAAATGCTGGTCGGCAACCGCCGCTGTGGAAAACGCAGGTTGGCTAGGCAAGCTGAACAGAAAACCGCCGCAGTGGAAGATGCAGGTTGGCAGGTGGTGAAGTGAGGGTGCCCAACACCTCAGCGAGTGGTAAATGCTGGAGCTCGAAAAGACAGACTCCAAGTCTGCCAGCCGAGACTGACAGACCCGTCCTTGCCTGTCGCTGTTCAGCCCGTGTGGCGGCCGTAACGTTTATGAGCTTTGCCCGTCTATATATACGTCCCATAAATATTGGCAGTTCCACGCAATATACGTTATCGCTCACATGAGTCCGTATACCTAATTATTGACAAAGCTACAGTTACCCGGTTACTACTGCGCAATACCCGATATCTTTTCCACCCTCTTCATCCCCCTATCAATTCCTATCATAAACTATCACCAAAGAATCACCAATGGCACAGGCGCAGAATTAGAATATTATATAACATGCTGCCTGTGACAAGATACACTTCCACTTTGGCAAATTCTGTCAGCAACGATAAAATGGTTGGCAAGGGAAGCAACATTTCAATGCTACAGATATTTGTGTGAGGGCGTACTGCAGCCGTAATAGCAGGAGTGTCATAGCTAGTTTATTCAGACACCGTTTGGGTATGTAAATCGCCGTTGTGTGCAATTCGTGGCCGGAAACATCCGTGAAGCATTAGGACGAGAGATCAAAATTCGGTTTCGTTGGTATTTCCGTTGGCAATGGTCGCGCGAGCGTGGCGTTGGTTTCTAGTTGCGAATGAGTGAATGAATGAACTGTGCGTTTTGTATTCCGATCGTTTCGTGCAAGTTTGCATGTATATTAATTCGGGTTTTTAACAGCGCGGAGAATGCAGAAATGTATTCTTTCGAATACTGAAGAATCCATGGTTAGCAGTTAGGGGATGGCGTAGGCGGAAGTGATGGTGAGACTGATTGACGTCATCGCGTGAATATGGCGGCGGCTCGCTATCATTTCCGTGATTATCATAATTATGTTTCAGGTGTTTTAATTTCAGTTTTAGTTTTACTTCTAGTTGGATTTTTAACTTGGTGTTTTTGGAGAAAATCTGGACGTTTGCAGTTTGTGTATTTTATAATCCTTTTTCTATCATGGAACATTGAACATCATTAAAAGACGTCCTTCTAAATACCGAACTTAACTACGATTGATCTACATGTGTGATAACGACGATGTGACTATTCTTATGAAGAGCCTCTAAGGAACAAATAATATCATTTGTGTTATATAAAAGACTATCTGCCACTACAGATATCAACAAATAACCTGTCGTGTGAAATAACATTCAACTATAAAGATCTACAGACTTTGGGTTTCGACGCATAATAACTTTTATAAACGAGTGGAAGCTGGGCCCTAAAAAGGAGTTTGCATATTGACAGTATAGAGAAGGCCAAATCCGTCGAAAATCTACAATAAGGAACTATTCCACGAGTGAGAAAGAAAGCAAAGACCTGCCTGTCTGACTGAAAGCAATAATTCTTTTATTCTCACGTGTTGAAGCTGTGGCTGATAAACTGTAAGTAGATTTATAATGCTAATTGTGTCTTGAATGGATGTCAAGGAAAGTGAGTGAAGTACTATTTTGTATCATTACATTACATTACATTAGACTATTATTGCTTTAGGTCCAGCGGACTCTTCCGAGCCAAATCAGGACCGGACAACCCCTGATCTGCATTAAAGATCTGCCGAAACAACCAAACTGAAAGCTCTCCACCAGCCAGTCACTTTACAATAAAGACATCCCACGCAGGAGACGCTGAGGCTGTACTCTAATTTATCGAACCCCTGTTTACAAAAACAAAGTAGAATACAAACATCATTATAAAATATCAACAAAACACATACATATAAAATGCCTACATTGCTAAATAATAACATCATAGGAAGCCCTAGTAACCACCTGGCAGAAAGGGTCCAATATTCCCAAGCTGATCCAACAGACCTCATACACAAATAGGGAGTCTTGTCCCGGAAGAGTTTTCAAGAGAAAAGGTAGGTGACTGGTCTAGCAAAGAAGAAGATAGTATAGCAGATTGATAGAACAGATCAGGAATGAGAAAGAGCAAATGAGAATGACAGCGACAGTGGGAATTTAAAGCACTAAATTTCCAGAAAGTGAGGATACTATTTATACTGAAACCCCTGGCACCCCAACGGGTGTTATTTTGTATCAAAATAAATAAGTAATAAGTAATACTTTGTAGCACCAATTATATGTGTGCTTGCATTATACCATTTGACATCATTCACTCCATCCCATTGATGTGCATGTTTTATATTGGTGTATGAAAGAACAGAAATAGTGAAACATCAACAAAATTCAGCAAAACGGTGTGGTCTTGTAAAATGTATGAGTAGTTGTACTTAAGGTCTGTGTTGTTTATGTGTTTCACATAAATTGCACGGGTCACGTGACAGATATTAGTTTTCTCAGTTGTTAGTAGTCTGCCAAGTCCTTTTCAGATCTCTGTTTTACTATATGAACCACAACACTGCGTAGAATAGTTTTAAAACTGCCTACTTTGCTTGCTTTTATCCTCTTCCAACCTCTGTTAATCAGATCTTTTTTTTCCTTCAAAATGGTTTTAGTCCTACAAAGGTTACATAGTGTTATGTTGCATCAGAAAGTACATTTTTAGCACACATGTGGTATTGAAGAAAATGTGTTTCAAACATTGGCAGAAATGTAACATACAGTAAACTTGAAGATAAAATAGAGCATTGAACCGATTATACAAAAACATGCGAACAGTTCCAAGCATGATGCAAACTCCTTCTTAGTCTTACTTTCAATTGTACACGCTATTCATATTCCATGGTCTATCTCTTCTATAAATTGTTTGTAAGCTGCCCAATTTTGTGTGAACTTGTCATAATTCATGTTAATCTGAAAAACATCTTTTTCTACTTTATATGTTTGAATAATAACTCTTAAAAATACTGGCAATAATGGTTTGGTTTTGTTTATTCTGCATTTGTGTATAAAAAAACTTCATCAACCTTCGTTTGGCCATCCTGTCCAAAAGGTGATCGGATTCAGTGCAAGCCTGTCACAATTACAACATTTGTCCTTCAGAATTCTTACAAAGTCGTTCCAAAACATACGGACATGAAAACAGTTCCACAAATAATGATTTGCTGAATCTTTTGCTTCATTACAAAATTTACACAAATTGTTTGGTATCACTCCCATCTGTTTCAAAATAGAGTTAGTTACAATAATTCGATAGTTGATTTTCATCTGAAACCACTTCAGTTTTACTTCTTTAATTTGTTTTGTTGCCATGAATACCTTCGATTATTCAATATCAGTTCCCAAAATGTTCTCCCAGTTTTAAGAGGCATTAGACTGTAATGGTTTACCCAAAAGTATTTCATCAAAATATTTTGCTCCTCTTGGAGCCCTTAATAATGCGCCATAGGTTTTACTATAATGTATATCATTACAATCATTATTTATTAGCTGAATATTATTTTCCTTCATACATTTTCTAATGAAACAAACACATCCAAAATACGTCAAAAAAGGCATATCAATAATAAATTTCCTTTTAAATTCTTGTACTGTTAAAAAAGCGCCGTTATCTGTCACCAAATCCTTTTAAAAATATGTCTTTTTTGGTCCATTCATCAAAATATAACATCTCACCATCAATTTTAAAATTTAAAAAAATGGCTCTAATAATATCTCTTGGTCAGTGCAAGTGTCCACTTTATCGTACAAAATATTATAACTATTACATACATCCTTCCAAAACTGATTTACAAAATGATTCTCCAGTTTTAACACACATATGGTATTCCTTGGGTGTTTGTATCTGGACATATTTCTCTCAAGATGATTTTCCATTTAGGATTATGCCCTGGATACATTTTTTTCAACCAACTAAGTTTTAAAGATGTAATTTGTGTTTGTATAGTTGGCAAATTTATACCTCCGTTCTGGACACTATGAAATGCTATTGCCCGTTTAATTTTATCTCTTTTTTTTGTACCATACAAAGTCATAGCACATTTTCTGTACCCTTTCTATTATCTCGTTGGGAGGATTAGGTAATAAAATCCATGAATAAGTGTGTTTGGATAATATCAATGATTTTAGTATTGCAACTATTCCCAATGGAGTGATGGATCTTTTTGACCAAATATTAAATAATTTTTTAGTCGCGTTAAATTTGTCTGTTAAATTTATTTCTGCCATTTTTGTAAGATCACTTGTAAACCAGAGCCCTAGGATTTTAAACTGTGCTGGATTCCAAGTCATTTTTATGTTAGGCAAAAATGTAATGTCACTATTTTGTTTACTACCAAGCCATACATTACAGTTTTTTTTCATAATTCAACTTTAGGCCGGAGATGTTCTCAAAATTATTTAACATCTGAAACAGATTTTCATAACAATGTTTGTCACCTTCTAAAAGCAATGAAGTATCGTCGGCAAACTGACTCACTTTGCATTCCGTCTCTGAAATATTTATTAATTTAATTTCTTTGTTTTCCATTATTTTATTTTCCAATAATTCTGCACACAAAATAAATAAATATGGAGAAATTGGATCACCTTGTCTACATCCTTGTTTAATTATGAAACTAGCAGAAGCTTTACCATTTTACCACCACAGAGGATTTTATGTTATTATAGAAGACTGATATCCAACGACATATGTCTTCTTCAAAGCCAAACAATTTTAAGACCTTGTGCATGCAACAATGCAGAGATCCGTAGGATCTCATCTTTGATATGATGAGGATAATCATTGTTGTCAGGGTGGCGACGTGGTGATCGTCCTTAACGCTGATGCAATAGGACGTTAAGCTTCGTTGTTCCTCCTTGTGCATGTAATTCCAAATCACAGAGTGTTACACTCGAATCGATGTTGGTGTTTTCTATCAGTTTTTGATTCAGCCCCGATGCTTGAATTCCTGATAGGTGTGTAACTCAGATTCGTTTATCCACGCAGCCTGCTCACTCAGCAGCAACAAGGCAAAGTCTTCGTATGAAGTTTTCCACTTTTATTCAGCACACATCAACAACTGCATACAATCGCTCAATCGCCTTTCCACTCTCAACTTTTTACTTTCCAACTCACTATCAACAACTATCCTCTCAACCCTATTTTGAAACAGTGCGGCGCTTAAATAGTCTCTTGATACTCCAGAACAATTTAGAACACGGTAGATGACGCACTACCACCAA
This sequence comes from Oncomelania hupensis, assembly GCA_036898135.1. NCBI lineage: Eukaryota > Metazoa > Mollusca > Gastropoda > Littorinimorpha > Pomatiopsidae > Oncomelania > Oncomelania hupensis. The sequence continues at coordinate 18,303,232 of CM072520.1, forward strand.
TCAAATTAAAGATCGTCATCACTGACTTACGTCATTACATCTCTCTAAACCCTCCAGGAACGTTTTCAAACTTCGATATTTATCGGGAAGTTTTCATCGATAGTAAATACTCAAATCTAGAGAATTCTCCAATAATATCGACTAACGAAAATTATCAACGTTATACAAAACTTCCTCTAACCACAACGCAAACTCAAATCGAAGGTAAATACACTCTACTATTGAATACTTTGCAAAGTGAAACGATTAGATCTATCGTGCACGCTTCAGACATACTATCCTTCGCGTTTCAACGTAACACAGAGTCAAGCGCTTTTTTAAAATCAATTGAGACTAAAAGACCAGGGAGGTTTGTTTTTTCTTTTAAGTAGTTGATTAAATCATACAAAAGTCGTAAATTGTCTCCTATGTACCTACCAGCCACGAAACCTGTTTGATCTTCATTAATACGTTTTGGTAGCATTGTTTTTATTCTATTTGCTATTCTGGAAGAGCGTATCTTATAAATAACATTTAATAATGAGATGGGACGCCAGTTTTTAAGGAATTTCCGAGGTTTATCTCCTTTTGGAAGGCAAATTATAATAATGTGTTATGGACATTTCATTATTTTTAAACCCTTCGTTCAGAGAGCATACTACAAATCCACCTAGTTGTTTCCAGAAAAATTTTAAAAAGTCAAAAGTCATTCCATCTGTTCCTGGACTTTTACCATTACACATACTTTTTAATGCATAACTGGCTTCTTGAAGAGTTATTAATCCTTCCAATGAAGTTGCTTCCTCGACTGATAATTTGGGAAGAGACGTATATGTTTCTAAATCAGTATCTATTACATGTTTTTCTGACTATAAATTTTGATAAAATTCTTTTGTTTCTTTTAACATATCATCAGTATTTTCTATATACTGTCCAATTTTGGAGAGTAGTTTGAACATTTGTTTACTTACAAAATGTCTATTTTCTAAAATGCAAAAATACTTTGTTACTTTTTCTCCTTGGGCTGACCAGCGAGCTTTGCTGCGAATCATTATTCCCTCTATTTTCTTTCTCCTTAATTCTACAAGACTATATATTTTACCTGTAATTCTAGTTGATCATATTCAGATTTATGTACTTTACTGTCTATTGTTTGTATTTCTTGTTCAAGTTGTTTTTCTAAATGCACTTCTATACGTTTCTTTTTAAAACTATACTCCATTGTTTTACTTCTAATTTCCATTATGAGAGTGTCCAAAAATAACAGGTCTGAAATTGTTAATTCAAGACAATCTACAGAAATATTAGCAATTTGTTCTCGATTGTATACCAACACAGCATACTGTTCCTTAACTTTATTAATAAAATCATTAATTTCACTTACGTAATTTATGTTCCTTAAAAGTGATGACTTAAATTTCCAAAAGTTCCTAAATTTATCTTTTTTTAAAAATTCAAGTGTTAGTGAAACAAGTGAATGATCACTTCTGTACCCTACCAAAATATCTGCATCTTTTACATAGGACAATAGGTTTTCAGAGATTAGAAAAAGTCTAGCCTCGCTTGTTGGGGTGGTGTTGGTGGTCTCCAACTGTATCGTAACACTTCTGGGTTTATTTCCCGCCATACATGCTCGTCCATTTCAATAACTTTTTCCTGCGCTTAAGCATTATTAATGTGTTTATAATTTTGATAATCTTAATTTGGGTTAAGTACCAAGTTCCAGTCTCCTCCAATTATAATTTTGGTATAGCTTAACTGTTCCCAGGTACCACAATGGCCCGATCGGGCAAATGGAAATTGGAATCGACTCGGGCCCGATTCGGGCAAAGATCGGGCGATCGTCGGGCTACCCGAAACGATCGTAATCCTACGTTCGCCGAACGGTAACTCGATTTCGACAAAGACGGGCGTACGTCAGGATATACAAAACGAACCCTATTGTAACCCATCTTAAACCAGAAACACCCCCGATAATGCCCCCATCCCTGGCCAATGCTGATTTACCCTAAAATCCTATCCCACATATTGTTTATGATATGTGATTGCATGAAGAAAGAATTGAGATGTCTGGTGTCCCCATCATTTCGATAACGATATATATTACCGTGACCTTCATTGCTATCGAAATCGTGTGTGAATACATAAACGAAAGGCAAAGCCCCAAAAAACAACCACAGCGGAATAGGTTTTCGCAGGCAAACAAAATATCCGTGCACATGCAACTGTAGAAGATTAATTGGCGCCTTATGCAAAGGACAACCGGAAAAGACCAGCAGCAATGGGCAAGGAAGTTTACCCTTGGCTTATAATGTATAAATAAATACAATAGTTAAAAGAAAGACTTTAACAATATTTTGCATATTGTATGATACAAATTAAGAATTATAAGCACAAATAAATAATGATATCTTGCTGAATTGATTTTGTATAAATATTTTTCACATACATCCGCCGCACAAATGTGAAGCAGACGAAACAGTCCACAGACAGTTTAGCCAATGAGAAGCGAGAGTAATCCTATGTTAGCTTGTGCGCAGCGTGCCTTTGTGGTGGGCAGAATCGGGCGACACGCGGGAGCGCGAATCGTTACACATCCACATTTCTGGACTCCGCTACGCATTGGGTTTTTGTAAGGCTGTATCGGTCCATACTCTACCCTGACAAAAGTCGGGATAAGTACTGTGCCCTACGCGCCGCTACCACTGTGAAAGTTTGAAAGTTTGAAAGTTTATTCAAAACCTTCGGGCCTCCGGCCCCTAGAATTTAAGGTCAATTACAATATTATGCACACATACAAAACAAATAGTTTGCAGATAATGTTTGGTAGTTTTCAGATTAGCTCAACACTATTATAAAATTCTGTTCTAATTTTTAACGCAATAAATGTAAATACACACAACCTCCTAATTTGAAAGGTATATGCTTTTTGTAAAAGAATAACGCAAGACTGTACAGGAAAATTCAGGTGTTTTGCTCGGACTGCATCATACAAGGGACAATGAAGTAGAAAATGATCTTCATCCTCCAGAACGTTACAACATGCACAAAGTGTATTGCTGTTGTTAACAAATGTTAATTTGAAAAATGACGCATTTAATGGCAGTACACCAAGTCGTAATTTAATTAAACAGTCCCTAAAACATTTAATGTCAACAGATTCAAAATACTTTTCCGATTCAAAAATAGTTTTAACTTGCCTGAATCTTTTATATGTCTCCTTGTTCATCACCGAGGTGCTCCATTCTTGAATAAATACATCAGACAGTCTTTGCTTGAACATTGAAAGAAAACTCCGTTCACAGCCAACACCTTGCTGCATCCAAGCATAACCAAAACCTAGATTAAACAAGGTATTTTTTACCAGTGTTACCCAACACGTCTTACCCATCTCGTCTAAAATCATCAGCATTAAATTTTGGTACGCTTGTTTTGGTAATCTCGTTGCATCTAATGTTAATAATTTCAACCAATAACGAATACATCTGGCTGCGCTATTAATATATACAGGATAACGTCCAGTCTCTCCGTAGACAAACTTATTTGGCACTCTGAGGGGAACATTCATAAACCTTTTACATGCTAATGTATGAACCTTCTCAATATTTTCTAGTCTATGAAGCCCCCACATTTCTGATGCATGCAGCAAGACTGGCTGGACTTGTGTATCAAAAATCCGAACAAAACAGCTTTTGGATATATCCCTAAGTTTGCTAATATGTTTAACACACTCAATACATGCACGTTTTCCCTTAACTGCTAAGGCATCAACACCTTTCTTGATACTCATTTTAGTCGTAAAAACAAAACCAAGATAAGTGTATTCATTTACAACTTCAAGTGGTTTTCCATCTAGATTCCACTTTTCATTTTTCCCTAGAAACCCTCCTTTACGAAACACAATAATTTTTGTCTTCTCAGTATTAATATTCAAAAACAATTTATTATAAACATTTAATATATTAATTTGATTTTGCAGACCTCTAATGGTGTTAGACAAAAGCACAATGTCATCATCGAAAAGTAACAAGTACAATTCCACTAGCCCCGGCAAAAGCTGAATACCATGCAGGGGCGGATCAGTTAGTTTTTGGGGGAGGGTTTCCAAAATTCTATTAAAGGGACTTACTCGGTAAATGTTAATGATGGTCAAGAAACGCTTGAGATCAAGCATCAACATTGGCAGGACACGCACTTTTCCAGGAGCAGACACCGGAAGTGACCACAATCTTGTGATGATGTTTTTCCGGCTTCACTTGAAGAGAGTAAACACAGCAAAGTGCAATAGACTGAAGTTCGACCTGGACAAACTGCAAGACCCGGAGGTGACAGAAATATTTCAGGCCACAATTGGAGGGAAATTTGCAACATTGCTCATTTTAAGAGCTGGTGAAGTAGATGTCAACACCATGACCACCACCTTCAACTTAGCTGTGACAGATGCCGCCACGGAGATCCTTGGAAAGCACCGGTCAAAGAAGAAGCTGTGGATCACACCTGAACTTTTGGACCTGTGTGATAAACGAAGAGAAATGAAAAAGAAAAGGAACACCTGACAGGGAGCTGATGCCTACCAAAAAATCAACAATGACATCCGAAAAGGCATACACACAGCAAAGGAGACCTGGATAGAAACTCAATGCCAGGAAATAGAGAACAGTCTGTGAAGCCGCTGACAAGTGCTAAACAGCCCAAGGACTCCACGATCCAAAGCAAGTGGCTTATGCCTTACAGAAGAACAAGAAGTCTTGGACAGATGGACAGAGTACTGCTCTGACTTTTACAACCACATGCACATACCAAACGGAGACCCATCAGTTGTAGCATGTCCCGAAAACAGAAGAAGAAGAAATCCTCCCAATTCTCCGAGAAGAAGTTGAGGCAGCAGTGCAATCGCTGAAGAAGGGGAAGTCATCAGCGGGAGTGGACAACATACCCGCGGAATAGCTTCAAGCAGGAGGAGAAGCGATGATCGACGCACTCACCATTATGTGTAACAAGATGTGGCAGAGTGGGGAGTGGACTACACCAAGGACCCAGTCGCTTGTCATCACTTTTCCCAAAAAAGGTAACCTTCAGGAATGTAACAATTACCGCACCATCAGCCTCATCAGCCATCCCAGCAAGGTCCTCCTGAAAATAATACTCAACAGGTTGAAACCTCAAGCTGAACAAATCATAGCTGAAGAGCAAGCAGGATTTAGGGCAGGGCGAAGTACCACTGAACAGATTTTCAATCTCAGAATAATCTGTGAGAAATACATACAGCACCAACAACATCTATTTCATGTGTTCGTAGACATCAAAAAGGCGTTTGACCGAGTCTGGCATGCAGCTCTGTGGGCAACCATGAGAGTGTACAACATCAGCCCTAAAATTGTTGAAGTCATCAAAAGCCTGCATGACAAGGCTACCAGTGCAGTCCTCCACAACAGCGCCATCGGAAACTGGTTCAGAACAACAATCGGTGTGCGTCAGGGATGCCTACTCTCTCCAACACTCTTCAACATTTTCCTAGAGCGCATCATGTCAGATGCCCTTGCAGACCACGAAGTCAGCATAGGGGGAAGAGCAATCTCCAAACGTTTTGCGGATGACATTGATGGATTGGCTGGAGAGGAACAAGAACTTGAACGGCTGGTACAGAGGCTTGACACCACCTCCAGAGCCTATTGAATGGAAATAAGTGCAGAGAAGACCAAAATGATGACCAACAACACCCATGGCATCAACACGGACATCAAAGTCCAAGGCCAATCTCTCAACACAGTGCATACTTGAAATATTTATGAGCCATTGTATCAGACAATGGGTCCCGACAGGAAGTCCTCTCCCGGATCGTACAAACAACTGCTGCCCTGGCGATGTTTAAGCCAATTTGAAAAGACAGGACCATCAGTCTACATTCCAAGGTAAGGCTGCTGCGCTCCCTTGTCATCTCCATCTTCCTATATGATTGCGAAACATGGACCCTCACAGCAGATTTCCAACGAAGAATAGGCTACAAAGCATGGAGATGAGGTGTACAGAAGACTTCTGGGCATTTCTTATACCCAGAACATCACCAACGACGAAGTCCGACAGACCATTGCACAAGCCATTGGACAACACGATGACCTGCTCACAGGGGTGAAAAAACGGAAACTCCGATGGTATGGCCATGTCACCAGATCTTCAGGTCTTGCAAAGACCATCCTGCAAGGCACAGTGCAAGGAGGTAGAAGGAAAGGAAGACCGAAAAAGAGGTGGGATGACCACATTTGAGAGTGGACTGTTTTGACACTGAGCGAAACAATCAGGGTTGCTGAGGACATGGAAAGATGGAGTACGTTGGTTAAACAATCATCTGTGGTGCCCCTACGACCTCCGAGTAATGGGATAGGATAGGATAGGATAGGATAGGATATGTTATTTACTTGTAAGATTAAATTATCAAAATAATAATTACCTCCTTTGCTCCCAAAATATGTACTGAGCTTTGCCACACCTTTCGAATCGGAGGGCTTCAACGACGGCGTTTGCGGCATTTTGAAGCGCTGACGCGAGTCGGAATAAACAAGCAAAGGGACGGAACTTTGACTATTTGTCTTTTTGCTAAAACGTCAACCTAAGCCAGGGTTGCCCACACTATGACTTTTTCTGCATGCGAGGTACTTTTAAAATGACCAAGCCAAAATGATCTACCTACCACCAAAATGCAAAACATATATATAGTCATATAATAGGCTGACGTCAAATTTTTTTACTGCCCGATCTACTCAGTCACACTACCTTCGCGATGGACCCGTCGATCGCGATCGACGTATTGGGCACTCCTGTCGTAATCCATTATATTATCCATTAGGAATATCGTTTTTTTCTTTTCAATTCTTCCGCTCGTGGCGCCCCCCCCCCCCCTTTTCTCCCCCCCCTCTCTTTAAAAAAATTAAAAATAAAACTAAAAATAAAATAAATAAATAAATAGATTGCCGCCGAAGACGGGACATATCAGCTTTGCTCTTTGTGGAGCACGAAAGACGGTGTTCGTCTGGAGATTGTTTAGAATGATTGTAATGATTGAAGCTTTTTAGGGAGAAGATTGCGAGGGCTTGCATATCGTGGGAGAGGTCAATACTCGTACAAAAAAAATGAAATAAAAATAAATAAATAAATAAATAAATAAATAAATTTAAATTTACATACATACATATATATATATATATATATATATATATATATATATATATATATATATATATATATATATATATATATATATATATATATATATAATGTTTTTTTTATTTGTATAATTTTATAAAATATTTATTTTTTTTTATTTTAATTTTTATAATTTTATATGATATTTATATATAATCTCTCTCTCTTTCTCTTTCTCTCTCTCCTTCTCCTTTTTTTTTTTTTGGGGGGGGGGGGGGCTGGGGGGGGGGGTTCCGGAAACCCCCTTCCTCGTCCGCCCCTGCCATGGATACCGCCACTATCTACAGCTGCGGCTACCTCGTTAATAAACACTGAAGATGGCGCCGGCAACGTGGCGACGTAGAATCGAGACCAGCGCTAGTATGAATGCTGTTATGTATGCTAGCGAAGGCAGTGGAGCATTTTATGAATACAGATACACTCGAGAGATGTTACTGCAGTATAAGGAACTTCTGCCTGTGAGTACCGCCCAAACCTTCTTTATAATCCTATTGAACATGCTGCCGGTCCCTCGAACTCACAATGGCAGTGTCGTCGTCATTGCCGTAGGCGCAAGCGAGGCAGGAGAGCCGGTGTACTCGTCAGGTTCAGACGACGCAACCTCAGACCATCTCTCCCATGTATCGTGCTGTCCAACGTAAGATCTCTCAAAAACAAAACAGACGAGCTTCTTCTCCTTATTAACACTAAACGTGAGTTTCACGATTGCTCAATATTCTGCATTACTGAATCATGGCTCGACCCCCTGGTTCCAGACTCAGCCATCACTCCCCAGGGTTACTCTTTATTTCGAGCTGACCGATCCTTAGAGCTGGCAGAGAAAAAGTCTGGTGGGGGAATTGTATTCCTCGTCATCCAGAGATGGTGCAAAGACAGCATCCAGCTCTCAAAATCCTGTTCTCCTTTCCTTGAGACTCTGGTGATCAAGTGTAGGCCCTTCTACAGTCCAAGAGAGTTCTCGTCCATCATTCTTGTTGGCGTCTACATTGTGCCTGAAGCCAATGAATCTGCTGCAATAAGTGGTCTGGCTGCCATTATCACAGAGCTGGAGAATGACAACCCGGACAGTATTGTTCTGGCTCTGGGTGACTTCAACCACAGCAATCTATCTAAAACCCTGCCTAAATATAAGCAGCTGATTGCCTGTACTACTAGAGAGGATGCCACACTGGATCACTGTTACTCCACCATCCCCAAGGCATACAGATCCCTCAAACGCCCACACCTTGGTCGTTCTGATCACAACATGATTCTGCTGATACCTCAATACAGACAACGACTGCGAGCGAAGAAACCGGAGAGAAGACTGGTGAAGAGGTGGACACTTGATGCGATAGCGTGTCTCCAAGGCTGCCTGGCTTGTACGGATTGGTCGGTCTTCAGAGATGCTGCTCAAGACTATGATGAGTACGTTAGCACTGTCTCTGCTTACATCAGCTTCTGTGAAGAAGTCTGCATCCCCACCAAATCTGTGACCATCTATGCCAATGATAAGCCTTGGTTCTCCAGTGACGTCAAACACAAGCTAAAGGCAAAGCTTGAAGCTTTCAAGACTGGTGACAAAGAACAGTACAAGGCTGCTAAGTACACTGCAGAGAAGGCCATCAGAAGAGCGAAGGCGGAGTACAGGAAGAAGCTTGAGGACCAATTTTCATCCTCCAACACCCGCGCTGTGTGGCAAGGTCTTCAAAATATCACACAGTATAAGCAGAAGTCTTCGTTGGCCGACCCTGATCCCAGCCTCCCCGACCGCTTAAATGCCTTCTACGGCAGGTTCGACGAGAAGAACCACACATGCCCTGACAGAACTGTCCCTCCAGAGGTACTGGCAGCAGGTCCTCCTTTCACTGTGCATCCCCAAGAGGTGAAAAAGCTCTTTGTCCAGCTCATTGTGAGGAAGGCAGCCGGCCCTGACTCTGTGTCCCCATCTACCCTCAAACAACCGCGCTGCTGAGCTTGCGCCCATCTACTGTGAAATCTTCAACAAATCTCTGTCCTTATGCCAGGTACCCTCCATTTTTAAGACCTCCACTATAGTGCCAGTGCCAAAAAAATCCCAGGTGGCATCCTTGAATGACTATAGACCAGTGGCCTTGACCCCCATAGCCATGAAGGTGCTGGAACGCCTTGTTCTCCGCCATCTTAAATCGGCCACGGAACTCCTCATGGACCCTCATCAGTTCGCCTACAGAGTGAACAGGTCTGTCGACGACGCTGTGGCTCTGGGCCTACACCACATATTGCAACATCTGGAGTCGCCCAACACCTACGCACGCATACTCTTCATTGATTTTAGCAGTGCGTTCAATACAATCATCCCGCAGAAGCTGTTTGACAAGCTGCGCATGATGAACGTCTGCCCGCAGATGTGTCACTGGGTCCTGAACTTCATGCTGGACAGACCGCAGACAGTGAGGGTGAGGTCGCTGACATCAAGTTCCATCTCAGTGAGCACCGGTACACCTCAAGGTTGTGTTTTATCCCCCCTGCTTTTCACCCTGTTTACAAATGACTGCAGGTCCCATAACAACTCAGCGCTGATCCTTAAGTTCTCCGACGACACAACGCTAGAGGGTCTGATCTCAAGGGGCGATGAATCGGCCTACCGAGCTGAAGTTGAACACCTGGTCTCTTGGTGTAGCAGTAATGACCTTGAACTCAATGTCTCAAAGACAAAGGAGATGGTCATTGACTTCAGGGGCCAACCCTCACCCATAACACCGCTGACCATAGGGGGCGAAATGGTGGACGTGGTCGACTCCTTCAGGTTCCTGGGCACAACCATTGAGAGAGGCCTGGGTTGGAATGAGAACTCGCTCTCAATCATCAAGAAGGGTCAGCAGAGAATGTATTTCCTCCGTCTGCTGCGGAAATTTGGTATGAGCCAGACAATAATGACACAGTTCTACAGGGCAGTGATAGAGAGCACCCTCACATTCTCTATCACAGTGTGGTATGGTGACTGCACAGATGCAGACAAAAAGAGGCTGCAGTCCATAGTGAAGACAGCGTCCAAGATCATCGGGTGCAAGCTGCCATCAATAGATGACATCTATAACAAGCGACTGCTGAAGAGGGCTGGCAGCATTGCAGAGGACGAGTCTCATTCAGCATCACAGATGTTTGTCTTACTCCCATCTGGCAGAAGGTTGAGGCACTTTAGGAGCAGAACGGTCCGGTTTGCTGACAGCTTCTTCCCCTCCGCTGTCCGTGCCCTGTCCAGTCACCTCAACGCGCTGCCATATCATGCTGAGGAAGCTTTGCGAGTTTGTGACTGTGTGTTTACATGACTAAGCTGAACTTTTAATTTTCAGTTTAAGTTTCACATCAAATTCTTATCCCAACAATTTTAATGCTAATATTATGCTGTCTAGTATGCTGTCTCCACTTGTTGTTGTTGACTAGGCAGAGTGGGTGGGTGGTGAGATATGGGGAAGTTAATGAGTTAGGCTATATAAAAATGATTAAATAATAAATGAATATTCTGTGTGCCAGTATTTTATACATGCAATGTGCAGTCCTAGGCTTCTATGCTAAGGTGTGTATATGTGTGGGTGTCTGTGTTTGTGTGTTTTCCTTGCTTTTTTAAAGCTTGTATTATTATGCATGAAGTATATATGTGTGTGTAGGAGAGTGTAAATGAGTGTTTGCAAGGGGTGGGGGGGGAGACAAGTATTTTAGTGTGGATATGAGCCCAATTTCTAATCTTAGTTACATGGTGTACATGCACCAGATTTAATTGACTGTTCATATTATATTCTGACAAGTAGTTTTACACACTTTCAGTTGTGGAAAATGTAAATGTTTGAAGACTACCATGCCTAATATGATCAACGTTGTGCTATATTTTGCTAGGTTAGCCATGTTTCACAACATCCACTTAAAATTATTTTTTTGTGCTGCTTGTAGTCTCATTTTTACTTTTACTATTTATTTTATTATTTTATTATTATGGTAGAATATAGATCCATTAGACCTTGTAGCCACTGTGATAAATTCGCTTATAAATTTTGTTACACTCCGTTTGATGTTGGTGTTTTCTTTATCAGTATCTGATTCAGCCCCGATGCTTGAATTCCTGATAGGCGTGTGTAACTCAGATTCGTTTATCCACGCAACCTGCTCAAACAGCATACAAGTCACAAAGTCGACGTATGAAGTTTTCCACTTTTATTCAGCACACATCAACAACTGCATACAATCGCTCAATCGCCTTTCCACTCTCAAATTTACTTTCCAACTTCACTATCAACAACAACTCTCAAAACAGCGCGGCACATAATTTTATAACCTCTCTCTCTTCCCGAACAATTTCGAACACAGTAGAAATGACGCACTACCACCAATCAAATAAAAGATCGTCATCACTGACTTACGTCATACATACATTATTTCCCGTCCCAGAATGTTCGCAAATATCTACGTCCATCAAGAAACTTCGATCGATAGTAAACAAGCAGATCTAGAGGATTCTCCAACAATATCGACTAACGAAAATTATCAACGTTATACAAAGCTTCCTCTAACCACAACGCAAACTCAAATCAAAGGTAAATAAACTCCATCATTGAATACTTTGCAAATCGAAACGATTAGATCTATCGTGCGCGTTTCCTACATACTTTCGTTCGCGTTTCAACGTAACAAATTTATAAGTGTGTGTGGTACATTTCACTGTTTTAATTATTATGCCCTATCTGTTTTTAAGTGCATGTTTATGATATTGGAATGAAGTGTGTGCTGTGTGGCGGCTCTGCATGTGTGTAGCGACAGACATGATCATGCAACACGTACCTTCTGGTTCTTGCCCTGCGACCCTTTCTCTGAGTCTCCATTACTCTATTAGTACGCTCCCTCTTCAAATAATCCTTTCTATTTTCAATTTCACAGTTTATTAAAGTCTATACCTCGCACAGAACAAATTCTTCGGTTTTACATCGAACTACACCGTTACGCGTGTGTTTGTACTGCTAGCCCACAGGCTGTGAAGTCCGTAGGCCTTGCCTCAATTACATACTATACATAGCAGGTCCTCCACTCCGTTCAACGTCCGGTTTCGACTGACCCCCCAAAAACGACTTTCCTACCTTTTGTGCCCACTTCAAACTCAAACGGAGGGGCCAGACGAATCACAAACACTCATAGCAACACATTCGTTACACTTCCAACGATGTCGGCTCCAAATTAACTGCGAATTTGGTCAAAAACGCAGTCACAACAAGCTGGTTCGAATTTGGACACCACGCCGTTCGTCGATCCTAATATATATAGCAATTGCTTTAAGATATTTCATTGGTCGACTAGAAATACGCGCTATTTGGCCTAATGAAGGGCAGACCACTCTAGCGATATAAACAAAAGATCGTTGGCGACTTTCGAATTCGTTAAAAGGTTTTAAAGTTTTAAAGTAATCCGCCCTTCATTAGGCCTAATAGCGCGTATTCTTAGCGACCAATGAAAGGTCGTAAAGGAACTGCTATGTATTGGGATCGACTAGCGGCGTGGTGTCCAAATTCGAACCAGCTTATGTGACTGCGTTTTTGACCAAATTCGCAGTGAATTTGGAGCCGACATCGTTGGAAGTGTAACGAATGTGTTGCTATGAGTGTTTGTGATTCGTCTGGCCCCTCCGTTTGAGTTTGAAGTGGGCACAAAAGGTAGGAAAGTCGTTTTTGGGGGGTCAGTCGAAACCGGACGTTGAACGGAGTGGAGGACCTTCTATGTATAGTATGTAATTGAGGCAAGGCCTACGGACTTCACAGCCTGTGGCTAGCCATGGACAGAGCGACCTTTAGCCTTGACCCCTCGACCTCAACCTCTGCATACGGTTTTCGCGGTGGCTCATGGGTGTGGTTCTGTCTGTCGTGCTTGCATGCAGTATGTTGGCTCGTGGGCGAACTGTGTGTGTGTGTGTGTGTGTGTGCGCGTGCGTGTGTGCGCGAAAGCTTTTGGGTTCTGGCCTATTATAGATGTGCATTTTAAGGATATGCTCGTATAATTTTTAGAAAAGTTGTATAGTAACATAGTTACTAGAACTGTAATTCTGTAGCCCACTGCCTGTCTTAGCTTGTTACATGTGTGCGTGTGTGTGTGTAGGTTTGTGTGTGTGTGTGCGTGCGTGTTATCTCGATTCTGAGACATATTCCTGGAATTTATCTTGGCAATAAAATTATTTGAGTTGACTTGAAAAAAGTATCGGGCTTAAGATACATCCTTGTCTTAATCCTACAGGACACTCAAAAAACTCTGTCATTTTATCTTCCACTCTTACACAAGACATAACCGATTTGTACATCGATACAATAGCTTTTATGAATTTTCCGTTCATATTATTCTTCAAGGTTAAGATTTCAAATAAAGGTTGATGCTGCACAGAATCAAACGCTTTCCTTAGATCTACAAAACAAGCGTACAGCTTGCCCCCTTTCTTTGCTAGACACTTCTCTATTATTGCATTTAATGTAAAAATATGATCAGTGGTGGAATATCCTCGTCTAAAACCTGCCTGCGACTCCGTCAGGACATTGTGTTCCTCAGTCCACTTCACAAGTCTGCTGTTCAATACTGATGTGTAGCATTTGCTCACTAAGCTAAGCAAGGACACTCCCCTATAATTATCAGTTACATTAAAAAGTCCCTTTTTAAATAGCGCTACCACTGTGAGCTGGTCATCGTGTTGTCCAATGGCTTGTATGATGGTCTGTCGGACTTCGTCGCTTGTGATGTGTTGGGTATAGGAAATGCCCAGAAGTCTTCTGTATCACTTGATATCCATGCTTTGTATTCTTCGTTGGAGATCTGCTGTAAGGGTCCATGCTTCGCAAGCATATAGGAAGATGGAGATGACAAGGGAGCGCAGCAGTCTTACTTTGGAATGTAGACTGATGGTCCTGTCTTTCCAAATGGGCTTCAACCTTGTCAGGGCAGCAGTTGTTTGTGCGATCCTGGAGAGGACTTCCTGTCGGGACCCATTGTCTGATACAATGGCTCCTAAATATTTGAAGCTATGCATTGTGTGGAGAGATTGGCCTTGGACTTTGATGTCCGTGCTGATGCCATTGGTGTTGTTGGTCATCATTTTGGTCTTTTCTGCACTTATTTCGATTCCATAGGCTCTGGAGGTGGTGTCAAGCCTCTGTACCAGCTGTTCAAGTTCTTGTTCCTCTCCAGCCAATCCATCAATGTCATCCGCAAAACGAAGATTGGAGATTGCTCTACCCCTTTATGCTGACTGTGCCTTCATGATCCGCAAGAGCATCTGTCATGATGCGCTCTAGGAAGATGTTGAAGAGTGTTGGAGAGAGTAGGCATCCTTGATGCACACCGATTGTTGTTCTGAACCAGTTCCCGATGGCGCTGTTGTGGAGGACTGCACTGGTAGCCTTGTCATACAGGCTTTTGATGACTTCAATAATTTTAGGGCTGATGTTGTACACGTTCATTGTTGCCCATAGAGCTGCATGCCAGACTCGGTCAAACGCCTTCTTGAAGTCAATGAACACATGATATAGATGTTGTTGGTGCTGTAGGTATTTCTCACAGATTATTCTGAGGTTAAAAATATGTTCAGTGGTACTTCGCCCTGTCCTGAATCCTGCTTGTTCTTCAGCTATGATTTGTTCAGCTTGGGGTTTCAACCTGTTGAATATTATTTTTAGGAAAACCTTGCTGGGATGGCTGATGGTGCGGTAAATTTCACACTCCTGAAGGTTACCTTTTTTGGGAAGAGTGATGACAAGCGACTGGGTCCATGGTGTAGGCCACTCCCCACTCTGCCAGATCTTGTTACAGATAATGGTGAGGGCATCAATCATCGTTTCTCCTCCTGCTTGTAGCAGTTCCGCGGGTATGTTGTCCACTCCCGCTGACTTCCCTTTCTTTAGCGATTGCACTGCTGCCTCAACTTCTTCCCGGAGAATTGGGAGGATTTCTTCTTCTTCTCGTTTCTCGGGACATGCTAGAACTGATGGGTCTCCATTTGGTGTATGATTGTAAAGGTCAGAGCAGTACTCTGTCCATCTGTCCAAGACTTCTTGTTCTTCTGTAAGGCATATGCCAGACTTCCTTTGGATCGTGGAGACTTTGGGCTGTTTGACACTTGTCAGCCGCTTCACAGTCTGGTAGGCCTTCTTGCTGTTGCTCTTGTACAGACTGTTCTCTATTTCCTGGCATTGATCTTCTATCCAGTTCTCCTTTGCTGTGCGCATGCCTTTTCGGATGTCATTGTTGATTTTTCGGTAGACATCAGCTCCCTGTGAGGTGTTCTTTTTTTTTCTTTTTTTTTTATCTCTCTTCGTTTATCACACAGATCCAAAAGTTCAGGTGTAATCCACGGCTTCTTCTTTGGTCGGTGCTTGCCAAGGATCTCAATGGCGGCATCTGTCACAGCTGAGTTGAAGGTGGTGGTCATGGTGTTGACATCTACTTCACCAGCCCCCAAAATGAGCAGTGGTACAAATTTCCCTCCAATTGTGGCCTGAAATAGTTCTGCCACCTCCGGTTCTTGCAGTTTGTCCAGGTCGACCTTCCGTCTAGTGCACTTTGCTGTATTTACTCTCTTCAAGTGGAGCCTGAAAGACATCATCACGAGATCGTGGTCACTTCCGATGTCTGCTCCTGGAAAAGTGCGTGTCCTTCCAATGTTGATGCTTGATCTGAAGCGTTTCTTGATCATGATGTAGTCTATCTGGTTGTGAAGCTCCCTGCCGGGACTGTGCCATTTCCATCGTCTGGAGTTTTTGTGGAGACCAAGCGTGTTTGCCAGTACCAGATTGTTATATCTGGCAAACACCAAGAGTCTCAGACCCCTGTCATTTGTCTCGTTGTTGCAGTGGGGTCCACATGTGTCTCCCCAGTTGTGGTGCGCATTTTGGCCAACCTTGGCATTCCAGTCGCCTTGCACAATGTAACGAAAGCCCCTCTTTGGTCTAACTATACCTATATCTAAGTGAATGGATAAATAAAACAGACGAAAGAATCACTAACTATCTTATCTAGTCTTTCACTCAGAAACAAGGTATTTGTTTAGTGATGTGAATGTCTGTTCTGCATGTGCGCGTTCTCCCGTTCTCTCTTCTAATACAACTAACTCTGACTCCAATTATCTGTCACACCCTCTTATAATACAAAATACGACAAACACATATATATTATCTTACAAACATTCTAAATCAATATTTCCACAAGTACAACTCGTCTTCAAAACCCACCTCACAAATATTTTCAAATAATCATGTACAGAACAGTAGAAAAACGAATACTCACAGTTTGCTTTATATCACACAGTATTATAAATCCAAAGAACACATCATAAATCCAAAGAACACATCATAACTCCGCACATCATAACTCCACGACTCCCACAGTTTGCTTTGTGCCACACAATATTATAAGTCCAAAGAATTATTCACCATATTATAAGCCCAAAGAATTGTTCACAATATTATAAGTCCACAGAATTATTCACAGTATTATAAGTCCAAAGAGTTATTCACAATAAAGTCCAAAGAATTGTTCACAATATTATAAGTCCACAGAATTGTTCACAATATTATAACTCCACGACTCCCACTGTCATAATCTCTCTATCTACACCTATATCGTTGACTTTTTCAAGTTCAAGTTCAAGTACACCGTCTTTCCCCCTTCGTCGCTCTTCTTTCATTCTACTCCTCCTCTTCTTCTTCGTCGCACTTCTCTCTTCGCCAGCTCTCCTCTTCGTCAGCTCTTCGCTTTTCGTCAGCCCTTCTCTCTTCGTCAGTCCTTCTCTCTTCGTCAGCTTTTCTCTCTTCGTCAGCTCTTCTATCTTCGTCAGCTTTTCTCTCGTCGTCAGCTCTTCTCTATCGTCAGCTCTTCCCTTCGTCGACTCTTCTCTTCGACAGCTCTCTCTCTTTACGTCAGCTCTTCTTCTTTCGTCAGCTCTTCTCTATCGTCAGCTCTCTCGTCTTCTTCTCGCTTCCTCTTCCTCTTCTTCTTTCCCTTCTTCTTCGTATTCTTCTTCTTCTCTCTTCCCGTTCCCCTTCTCACTTCCTCTTCTTCTCTACTTCTTCTTCGTCGTATTCTTCTTCTCTCTTCTCCTTCTCACTTATTCTTCTCTTATCTTCTTCTCCTCCTTCTCACTTCTTCTTCTTCTTCTTCTTCTTCTTATTCTTCTCTGTAGCCCCGCTACAGGTCTCTCTCTCTACAGGGAAATTATCAGCGAACGCTGTCGCCGGAGAGCACACACCCTCTCTCCACTCAAAACATACGAAGACTGACAAAAATCCAGCTCACTAATTTGCCGCCAACTAAAAATTCGTGACGTCATTGACTAGTAGGCCTATATTACTACAACCGTACTGTCAATGTCTTATACACAAATATCGGTCCGTGACAATACCCCCTTCCCGAATAAAAGAAAACGACCGAGTTTTCTTTAGATTTTTCAAAGAAAAATAAATACAATCAATATATTCCATCAACACAATTTTTTTCTACTATGTACAATAACAATACCATCATTATGAACAGCAAAATCAACAACCCCACAACGACACAATTTGTCAAATCAGAATATTTATAGATATGTAAGAACAAAAAACCATCAATTTCACAATCCAACAATCATAACAGCAGTTACTGTTGTACAAGTGAAAACAGCCCACAAGAAATATAGATATATAAGAACAAAAAACCATCAAGTTCACAATCAAACAATCATAACAGCAGTTATTGTTGTACAAGTGAATACAGCACACCAGAATGTCTATGGTACAGATTGATCAACATTTGATCTTGACAATGCATCAGCAAACATGTTAACATGACCAGGTAGCGGTTTGATCTCAAAATGAAATTCCTGAAGAGCCAAAGCCCAACGTGTAATTCTGGAATTTTTAAACTGACTGGACCGCAAGTAAACCGTCTTTCCCCCTTCGTCGCTCTTCTTTCATTCTACTCCTCCTCTTCTTCTTCGTCGCACTTCTCTCTTCGCCAGCTCTCCTCTTCGTCAGCTCTTCGCTTTTCGTCAGCCCTTCTCTCTTCGTCAGTCCTTCTCTCTTCGTCAGCTTTTCTCTCTTCGTCAGCTCTTCTATCTTCGTCAGCTTTTCTCTCGTCGTCAGCTCTTCTCTATCGTCAGCTCTTCCCTTCGTCGACTCTTCTCTTCGACAGCTCTCTCTCTTTACGTCAGCTCTTCTTCTTTCGTCAGCTCTTCTCTATCGTCAGCTCTCTCGTCTTCTTCTCGCTTCCTCTTCCTCTTCTTCTTTCCCTTCTTCTTCGTATTCTTCTTCTTCTCTCTTCCCGTTCCCCTTCTCACTTCCTCTTCTTCTCTACTTCTTCTTCGTCGTATTCTTCTTCTCTCTTCTCCTTCTCACTTATTCTTCTCTTATCTTCTTCTCCTCCTTCTCACTTCTTCTTCTTCTTCTTCTTATTCTTCTCTGTAGCCCCGCTACAGGTCTCTCTCTCTACAGGGAAATTATCAGCGAACGCTGTCGCCGGAGAGCACACACCCTCTCTCCACTCAAAACATACGAAGACTGACAAAAATCCAGCTCACTAATTTGCCGCCAACTAAAAATTCGTGACGTCATTGACTAGTAGGTCTATATTACTACAACCGTACTGTCAATGTCTTATACACAAATATCGGTCCGTGACACACAATGACTATGTCCTTCTTCGGCACTTGGTCAAGGACCGCCTGTAGATTTTCATAAAAATCCTCCACTTCGCTGTCGTCATAGTCTGATGTTGGGGCATAGGCCTGGATGATGGTGATGTTGAAAGGGGCTGCTCTCAGACGGATGATAATGAATCTACTGGAGACTGGGCGGCAACCCATGACGACAGTGGCTAAAATATTCTTGTGGACCAAGAATCCAACGCCGTGTTCGTGCCTGTCATCTCTACCACTGAAATAGAGCTCGTGGCCTTTGTCGGTCGTTGTTTCACCTAGGCCTTTCCAGCGCAGTTCGCTGATGCCTAGAACGTTCCATCGATAGTGGTCCAGCTCGTGGGCCAGTTCTTCTAATTTTCCTTCCGCAGGGTCCTGACATTCCAGGTTCCTATGACGATGTTGTTTCTCGTGCGGATCTTGCTAATTTCAACTCAACAGCAACAAAACCAGAGCCATTCTGATATGGACCACGTCCAAACTCTCAAAAGCCACCTCTGACTCTCTTGAACTCCCCGACTCATCTGTCTCTCTGCCTTCTACTGGTAAAAATCTTGGAGTGACCCTAGACAACTCCCTCTCAATGAAACAACACATTTCTTCTGTTTCTCGCACCTGCTACTTTGAATCCGCCGCATTGCCGCTATACGCAAGTACTTTACCAAAGACGCTACAGCCAAACTTATCACTTCTACCATTCTCTCTCGTCTTGACTTTTGTAACTCCCTACTTGCTGGACCAGGCTTCTTCTATCGTCTTCAACGCATTCAAAACAGCTCTGTCCATCTTGTCCTCAAAAAGAAAAAGATAGACCACATCAACCCTCTATTGCAACAACTCCATTGGCTACCCGCCTCGCATAGGATCAAATGCAAGTTCAACACTCTCATTTACAAAGACCTCAACGAGTTTGCTCCTACTTCTCACAGATTCCCTCTCACTCTATCAACGTCCCCGACCACTCCGTTCCTCAAATGACAATCTTAAACTCAACATACCTCATACAGAACTCAAAACTGCAGGCCAACTCTCCTTTTCTTTTCAAACCCACACAAACTCCCTACCTCTCCCCATCTGTCAACAACAGTCTTTAAAAGCATTTGAATCTGGCCTCTAGACTTTTTTTCCCCCTAAATAATCCTCAGACTACAGTGCCCCATCACACCATCTTCCTCCCCCCAACCCACCTCATCCGCAAGCCTAAATCAGAGCAGTTGTAAATAGCCATGTACATAATCAGTATTTGAAATGTTCTCATGCTTATTTTTGAGTGCCGTGTCCCTGTTTGTGTTGTTTCCTTGTTATCCATGTAATTTATACACAAGTGTATATCAATGTGCTTGAATTGTTAATGTGAAAGTATGTGACTGAGTGCGCCTTGAGATGAGATGTGAGCGCTATAAGTTCTAGTAGTAGTAGTAGTAGTAGTAGTAGTAGTAGTAGTAGTAGTAGTACTATTATAACAATACGTCACAGCAACAGTAGTGATATAATTTGGATTGCATCCCCACTACCATCATTTCACCCTACATGTATTTATGGTGACGTCGTGTATCTGTCTGTGGTGTACAATAGCAAAACGTCACAGCAAAAGTGGTCATATCATTTGGATTGCATTCCCACTACCATCATTTTCTCTCTAGTTATGGTGTGGTGTACACTAATAATAGCAATAAGTCACAGCAACAGTGGTCATAGCAGTTGAATAAAATCCACATTACCACCATTTCTCCCTATTTATGGTGATGTCTTGTTTAGTCAGTCTTGTATTACATACTAAACACAAATTACCATGCACAGTTTGAATCATCTATGTACTTTATGGTTGTTTCAGATATCACCGACGTGCAGTTTGTCGCTCTCCCCAATAGCAGCTGCACACCATCGCCATCGTCATCACCCTCCTTCTGCGTTGTGGAAGAAGGTCAACGTGTCCGTGTCAACTGCTCCGCCCTTGGCAACCCTCCTGTAGCAACCGTTGCCTGGCAATCTGTCAATGACAGTGTCATTGACTTCGTGGCTAATCGCAATACGTCCGTAGAGCAGTCGTGTAACGTCAGCACGGCAGTTGTTAATAGAGACACACGCCTTCCTCTGAAAGCCAGTCGTGGATTATCTGTCTTCACCAAATGTAAGACACACACACACACACACACACACACACACACACACATCCGCACACGCACACACACACACACCCACACACCCACCCCCACACACACACCCACCCACACACACACACCTACATACATACACACACACATACAAACACAACACATACAAACACAACACATACCCACATACACACAAACATGCACCACACCATACCACACCTAACACACATCCTACATATACAAAATGTATAGGCCTATAATATTACCAGAGTAAAGTAGAAAATGAATTTGACCGTCTGCTGAATGGAAGACGTGCTCACCGATCAAAGCGTGGCAGGTCGGTTTTGAAATTTAGCATACGAAATATAACGTTTTGAAAGGTGGAGATCCAGACTTCGAACCGCAAGAGTCCTGAACAAGATTGGAATTATAAAGTTTGTATTGATCACACATGACTCTACTTTCATCGTTACTGGTGATGTCTTTCTGTTTAGCCGTTAACTGTACTAAGAAAATGTGTTTATGAATGTCAGATGCATCCACGCTGAGAGCGTTGACTCTAAACAACCAGTCTGGCAACCTAACCGTCAAACAGGCAGATCGGGTCACTGTGAACTGCACGTCGGAAGGGCGTCCAACACCGCGCATGCGCCTAGTCAAGGACACGAATCAAGTCAGTGTGAAGGAAGAAGGACAAGTCACCAACCTGACGACTGAGGTGTCAGCTTGGGTCACGTGATTGAGAGCGCGACGTGTGACGACTCAGGACTGTACACCTGTATCATGGGCGAGGGAAGTGCCCAGTCAGCCTACACCTTGCTAGTTAACAGTGAGTACAGGAATAATGGCAGGATATCTGACCAACAGTGGCCCCGGATATGAACATTTACTGTCAACCTTGACTGACGTTATCTGCTGAAATATGCCACTCATTTATTCAAGTTGTTTTTATTGTCATAAACATAAAAGATCCCAAACTGTAAGGCATCTCATTAGAACAGATTTGATTGACAAGATTTATGCAGGTCTCTCGCTAGTCACTTTTAATCAATATAAAAAAATAATTTAAAAAAATAAAAATTCAAATTTTAAATTTTGGCGGGGTGAGTCTAAATTAATCTAAAAATTATATATATATATATATATATATATATATATATATATATATATATATATATATATATATATATATATATATATATAGATAGATAGATAGATAGATAGATAGATAGATAGATAGATAGATATAGATATATAGATATTATAAAAAGAGAGAGAGAGAAAGTGTGTGAGAGGGAGAGAGAGAAAGTGAGAGAGAGAGAGAGAGAGAGAGAGAGAGAGAGAGAGAGAGAGAGAGAGAGAGAGAGAGAGAGAGAGAGAGAGAGAGAAAGCGTCTCCTGACTATGACGCATGTTTAGTGTTTACGTCGTCATCACTGACCTCATGTTTTATTTATTTTTTAATCACTGAAGAAGGGCGTAGCCCGAAAGTCTATGATTTTATATTTTTCTTGGTGTTTTTTGTGTATTTTGTTTCTGATTTATATAAAAATGATATTCACAAACACATCTTTGGCCGTTCGTTCGTCCATCGTACGGTGTCCGACGTCCGCCGTTCAAAACTTGTTTATCGTAATTGTACAGTAAAATCGCTGTATATTTGACCTATCAACATTGGGTTATTTGATCATACATGAGCATCAGAGTTCGTGTGAAGGTTAAGGTCATCATAAGGTCAAGGTCACTGAATATCAAGGTTATTCAAAGGTCACTGTTTTTGTGCAAATATTTCGCTTGCTTTAGTTTATTTGATCATACCTGAGTGTCCCTTTAGATCCGGAGGTCAAGGTAATCTCAAAATCAAGATCATCTCAAGATCGAAGTCAGTATTTGCATTTTGATGCCTGCTTTGATGGTCTGGTGTGTTTATCAGGTTGGCTATGTTTGGGCGCACGCGTTTTAGTGCAGCATTCACACAAGCATGTCATTCATACGCCATGATGCAGTGGAAGCTTCTTTAATCTCTAACCCAAACTATTCATTACAAACAGTGTAGTGGTAAAAGGGAAGTAATCCAGTATTGATCTCAACAAACCTCCCTTCCTAAGAATTTTAGCCTTCTCTACAAAATACTGATTTCAATTATTATCATAAACACTTAACTGTTTAATATATTTATTTCAAATTTTGATGCAGAGCAACATAAACTAAAAATACCAGCACAACTCGAACTATAAACAAGCCTTGACTGAAATTATGAACTGTCTACAGTTCTGGCAGAAACATAATGCAAATTATTCTAGCACTTTTGTGTTATCTTCTCTTCACCGAGAATTAGAAACTTTATAAATTAATTATTATTCCTATCAAATCTCTTCGCTTAATGAGTGTCTTGAATAAATGTTCATCATCTTCACAGTTCTTCATGAACTTTTCACTTTCTATTTTATAATATTATAAGTAATGTCTTTTTCTTGAAATTGCTAGTCATAGGCACTTGAAATAATAATTCTTGTGAATATTTTCACTTCCTATAAACTTATATATCACTGCATGTTAACTTTAACTGTTTAAACAGAAATGAAGACTAACACTACCAGCACATTTGAAAGAGCGCAATTATCCTTAGCGCATAACTCAAATCTTAATACAGTCAAGCTCTTCAGTTCAGGAACCTGGCTGGCTTGTGGATCATCCTTCCACTATGTGTATGGTAGGGTGATGCTGGTAACGACTGTCCGCTATGCTCGGGCTGCTTTGGCGGCGGCCTCGGCTACTGGAACAGGTGTGGCCTCGGTGACATCATCATAGAGTTGCGGTCTGGCAGTGGCTCTCTGGTCATTTTCTGCTGGCTATGCTAAGTCATTGGTACACTGCTGGGCACGAACACTGGTGTGCTCGTTGCTGCATAGTTGCTGCGGTCGTCTGGCGACGGCGGACATAGACGCAAGTGTTTGCAGTTGCGTCTGATCAGTCCACCTGGGGTATATAGTATGTACGACCTCGGCGCACATTTTTCTCTCACTTCAGCCTTCTGCTTCCACCCTCCTTTCTCTCCATCAATTTTGACGAGGACTTGGTCTCCTGGCTGGAGCTCAGGGAGTGACTTCACACCATGATGGCGATCATAGTTCTTTTTCTGCTTTGCTTTAGCAGCTTTGTCACGTGATCGAAGAATTTCAGGATCAACAACACGTGACTTAAGATTCTGAGGCAATGTCGGAAGCGTTGTTCTCAACTTGCGGCCTAGGGCGATTTCTGCTGGGCTCGCTCCTAATGCTGGAATCGGAGTTGAGCGATAGACGAGTAAGGCTCTGAACGCGTCTTCTTGTCTCATAATGTCCTTTGCTGTTTTGACGGCTCTCTCCGCCTCCCCATTTGATTGTGGATAGTGTGGACTGGAAGTTATATGCTGAAAATTCCAGTCTTCTGAGAATTTCTTGAATTCCACAGAACTGAACTGTGTCCCGTTATCTGAGATTACAGTCTCTGGTATCCCATGAAATGCAAAATTGTTCTTTAGTTTCCCGATGACTGCACTGGATGACAGACTATTCAAATATGCAATGTCGATCCATCTTGAATAATAGTCTATGGACACAAGGTAGTGTTTTCCCTTCAGTTCACAAATGTCGATGCCTACTTTCTGGAAGGGGCGATCTGGCAACTGTGAAGGAATCAGAGGTTCTCTGTGTTGCGAAGGTTTCTGTTCGACACAGTATCTGCATGAGGCAACTTTGTCTTTTATATCTTTTGTGATTTGTGGCCACCAAACACACTGGTTTGCGCGCTCTCTGCATTTAGTCAGACCTAGATGTCCTTCATGTATGCAGGTTAGAATTTCATTCCTCATTGAATATGGCACGACTATTCTCTACCCTTTGGTGAGAATGCCATTCACCACGCTCAGTTCTCCTCGGACTACGAAGAGGTTTCTTGCAGCGAGCTTCACATCTTCTTTGTACGCTGGCCATCCCTCTTCTGTGTACTCAATAGCGTACTTTATTGTGACGTCACACTGCGTCTCTGCTCTGATTTTGTCCAATTTGGCATCGGACACTGGCCAGTTTGATGTTACGACGTTCACTTGAGCCTCAACGTCATCTTCTGTGAAGATCATTTCTGGGTACCGCGTCGTCGACGGATTGCGGGAAAGTTGATCTGCTACCATCATGTTCTTGCCAGGCGTGTATGTGGCTATGACCTTGAAGCGAAGGAAACGCATCAGCATGCGCTGACAGCGTATCGGAGTTTCTGAAAGGTCTTTCGTGTTCACCAATGGCACAAGCGACTTGTGGTCTGTTTCTAGGTTGAACGACTCAAGACCGATGAGGTAACGATCAAAACGTTCACAGGACCAAACGGCTGCGAACACACACTTTTTCTTTTTTGAGATTCAGTCCAGCTTCAGTCAGCTTGTCGATGGTGGCGATGAGATGTTTCTGGTGATCGTTCTCATTGTCACTATACACCAGAATATCGTCGAAGTAGCACAGAACAAGGGCGTTGACCTTGGAGAAGAGTTTCCATTGTTCTCTGGAAGATTTCGGGTGCTGACGAGATCCCAAACGGCAAGCGGCGGTAATAGTACCGGCCAAAAGGGGTTATGAAAGGGGTCAGTTTTGCTGACTTTTCATCCAGAGGTATCTGATAGAAGTGGCGTCTAGCTTGCTGTGGACTGCAGAGCCCTTCAGCTTGTGGAGTGCGTCTTCGAGTGTGGGAAGTACGTATCGTTCTCTTCTTACTGCCATGTTAAGTCTTTTCAAGTCAGTGCAGATTCTGATGTCTCCGTTCTTCTTCTGCACCGGCACCATTGGCGCGCACCATTCTGTAGGTTCACGAATTTCTTCGATGATGCCTACACGTTGCATACGTGTGAGTTCATTTTCCACTTTGTTCAATAGTGGTATAGGCACACGACGTGCGGAGCTCACACTATAAGGCTGACTGTTTTCTGCGAGACTAATTTTTACGGGATCACATTTCACAGGCGTTTCTGTGAGTTCGCCAAACACTGTCGGGTTGATGTTCATTGAATCGCGTCGCTTGACCAGATTCATGCGCGAAGATGCTTCTCTACTCAGAAGATTATCTGTTGTCCCGCTGATGACATACATTTCGATTGAAAAGTCGGTTCCACGATGTTGAAGCCTGACTCTGAATGTCCCTAAACAGTTCATCACACCTCATGGACTACGCAATACTGCATGCGAAATACTAAGTTTTGGTTTAGGATGAAGAGAGTTGTACGTTTCTGCTGACATGACGCTAACGTCTGCTCCTGTATCGATTTTGTACAGAATGTTCTTGTCACAGATTTTCTGTTCAATAGTCCACGGTGGTTCGGATCGGTTCGCTGAGCCGACGAAGAGCACTGCTGTGGTCGTTGTGTCAATTTCTGATGTGGATGTTGATGCTGCGCGTGTGTTGTCGATAGTGTTACACTTTCTTGCCTGTTAACTTGCGGAATGTCAAAGTACTCTGCTGATTCGCTGTGTTCGTTCACGACGTTGACTCGTTTCTTAGATCTGCAGACACTAGCGTAGTGTGGAAGCTTATGGCACTTTGCACATTTTTTTCTGAACGCAGGACACTGTCTCTTTTTGTGTACAGTTCCACACCTACCACAACTGAACTGATTGCTATTACTCTGATGCTGATGCTGGGGATGTTTACCCAACAGTTTCTCTCTGTCTCCTTTGTGATGCGCAACAGTCTTAGTGTTACGCGATGAAGCGTAGCGGTGTTGAACGCGGCTGACATCTTCTTGCTGTTGTTGTGTCACTTGTGATTTCACAAGTTCATAATGACGTGACATTTCAATGGCACTCTTTAGTGTCAATTCTTTTTCCAACTGTAGTTTTGTTGACAGTTCTTTGTCGCGTAGGCCTAACACCAATCTATCTCTGATGCACTCATCTCTATCTTTGAAATCTGCAGACTCTGATAGTGGATACAGTACACGGACAAATTGTTCCACTGTTTCTCCTGTTTCTTGACAGTGAGAATGAAATTTTGCTCTTTCATGCACAACGTTTCTTCTTGGAACGAAGTGTTGATCAAACTGCGCCATGACGTCATCATAGTTTTCTCTGGGGTCTGGTTGCCCTTCTTCCCTCTCTGGAAAAGTGAAAGTGGAGAAAATTCGTTCTTCTTCTCTCCCCATGGCATAAATCAGGCTGCTCACCTGGATAACTTCAGTTTCTGTGTTGAGTTTCGTGCACAGACGAAAACGCTCAAAACGTTGTTTCCGCACAGGCCATTCTTCCGGTCTGTTGAAATCTAACGGTTCTGGCGGGTTGAATTTCGGCATGCTTACTTTCTCTGGGTATCAGCTTTTTCACTGAGAATATTCTTTTTCACAGCACAAAAACGATGTTTCACTGGAACAGTTTTACTTCTGACACCATGCTTTGATGGTTTGGTGTGTTTATCAGGTTGGCTATGTTTGGGCGCACGCGTTTTAGTGCAGCATTTACACAAGCATGTCATTCATAACCCATGATGCAGTGGAAGCTTCTTTAATCTCTAACCCAAAATATTCAATACAAACAGTGTAGTGATAAAAGAGAAGTAATCCAGTATTAATCTCATTTATTGACTCCCAGGCATATCAGTGTAAGTCTATGTACTCACGCCTCTCTTCCCTCCCCTTCTCTCCCACCCCAAATCTGTGCCAGATGAGTCCTGAATATTCCAAAAATGATTTTTTTTAAATTGTCTGTCCGTTCGGCTGTCTGTCCACCATCCGGTGTCCACCGTCTGTACAAAACTTGCAAGTGTATTAATACCTCAAAACCTATTTCATCTGTCACAAACATACTTGGTAAGGTGGTGCATATATGCCTGAGATCTCATATATGATCAGTGATTGAATGACTTCACTTCAAGGTCAAGGTCACTGGGTCAACAAATGTTTGTACGAAACTGAAACATTTCCGCAAAATTTACCTTTTCTTATGATTCTTTGGTTAGTTAGTTAGCTATTCATTGCTTACAGGGTCATGCGGACTGCAAAGAGCCGAATCAGGACCACAAAATCAGGACCACAACTTGGTTGAAAAAGGACTCACACCTGATCCGTATTAAAGATGTGCTGAAACAACACTAGTGGTAACACTGAAGGTACTCCACCAGCCAGTCACTTTACAATAAAAGCGTCCCACGCAGGGGACACTGAGGCTATACTCTTAATTTATCGAACTCCAGTTTACATAAACAAAATAGAATACAAACATCATTATAAAATATAAGCGGAACACATACATATAAAATGCCCACATTGCTAATTAATATCATAGCAAGCCCCAGTGACCATTTGACAGAAAGCATCCAATATTCCCAAGCTGATCCAACAGATCTCATACACAAATGAGGAGTTTTGGAAGAGTTTTCAGGAAAAAAAGGTAGGTGACTGGTCTAGCGAAGAAGATGGTATAGTAGATTGATAGAACAGAGTAGGAACGAGAAAGAACAAAGGAGAAAACAACGACAGTGGAATTTAAAGCACAAAATTTCCAGAAAGTGGGGATACTATTTATGTGGGGGTGGGGGATTCTTTGGTGTTTGATAGATATTAATAATGAAATAAGCATTCTATACAAATTTGTTCAACCTCACTCCAAGGTGAATGTCACTGGAGCTGTCCAAAGTCGGTTAATATAGGTGAACTTGACCATAAACTATAAGATATAAAGTCCAAAAGTGTTTAGTTAGAGTTGATAGATTGATTTTATATATGTTCCGTTTTTGCGTTGAAGGTCAAGGTCATTTTAGGCCTTGCAAAAACATATAAAAATAAGTTATCGCGCAGTGGAATGGCCGTGTATTTAACCCATTGTATGCAAAACATTCTGGTCCTGATTTGGCTCGGAAGAGTCCGCTGGACCTAAAGCAATAATCATGTCATGTCATGCAAAACATTGGGTTATTTGATCATACATGAACATGAGAGATCACTGAAAGTCAAGGTCATCCTAAGTGTTACGTTGGAGACGCGTGCGATGGTACATGTAGGTTTACGTGTGAAATGCGCACAATAATAGGCTTGCGTGTGTGACGCGCGCGATAGATCAGATCGTTTTGTTTTGCTAAGCATGCAGTAATAGAGTGTATTCATCTTTGATTTGATTTTGCGTTGTTAGAAGAAGCTTTGTATAACGTTGATAATTTTAGTTGCTCGATATTATTTGAGAATTTTCTCGACTCAGTTGTTTACTATCGTTCGAAGCGTATGGATAGTTCTAGTGGTAACCATGGAAGCTTCCATTCCAAATAGGGTTGTATGACGTGAGACAGTGATGATGAAATTAATTCTGATTGGTTGAGGTGTGTCACGTTGGGGGTATTCTCGCTCTTTCTGGAGTTTATATAGTGCCGCAATGTTTCAAAAGGTGTTTTTTTAGAGAGAGTTGAAAGTAGAGAGAGCTGTTGTATTAGAGTTGAGAAAGTTGTAAAAAGTGGAAAGTTCAAAGTTGAGAATTGTAGAGTGGAAAAAGCGATTGAGCGATGGTATGCAGTTGTTGATGTGTGCTGAATAAAAGTGGAAAACTTCATACGACGACTCCTGACTTGTTGATGATTGAACGGGTTGCGTGGATAAACGAATCTGAGTTACACCTATCAGGATTTCAAGCATCGGGGCTGAATCAACTACTGATAGAGAAAAAACAACATCGAGTGTAACACTAAGGTCATTGTTGTTTTGGCGTAATACAAATGTTGCTGTAGTTTAATTTGATAGTACATGAGCATATATGGAACCGGAGGTCTAAGTCATCTCAAGGTCAAAAGCATAGAAAAATTGAAGTCGGTGCTAATTTTAATGCCACCACTTTTTTTTTTTTTTACTGGGCACTCATTTTCATGTTAAATATTGCAAGTTCCATAAGGAGCATGTGAGTCATATAGTCTTTGGCCTGCTAGGTTATTATTGTTGTTGTTGTTATTGTTGTAGGGTTGTGAGTATTATTGTTTTGCTCTTCGTTGTTTTTCTTTTTCCAGGTGAACCGCAGAGTGTCAAACTAGAAGTGCCTGGATCAAAGCTCATTGGAAGTCATGTTAATTTCACCATCAACTTTATTGCTTACCCGCTGCCCAAGATCAACTTCACCTTCGTGGGTCCGGGTAAAAATTTGTCCGAGGATGCGACAGGCAGGTTTGAGTACCAGTGCTGGCCTAACGCTAAAGTCTGCAAGAGTGCCTGTGTCATCACCGTCAACATTGTTGAGAAACCTCACGATGGGTTCTACAATTTAAGTTTGAAGAACGACTTTGGATCAACAATGATGCAGTTTGAAGTAAATCTGAATGGTACGAAAGAATTTTTTTGTTGCTGCACTTCGTTCAACATGGTAGCATTAGTGCAAAATGTATAGAACCCTTTCAAGTTAATCTTTTTATAACTGCTACCATAGACAGTGTGATCACAGAGGAGTTCATTAATCTAAATCATTCAAGAGGAAGCTGTCCTATGGATGTTTTGCCGCTTAAAACAAATCACTGGTGGGAGATGGGTGGGAGGAAGGGTTATCCGATAACGTCACTGGGGTTCGCTAGCATTTGGGACTCTAATACCGTCATGGGCTGTCACTTCAAACTGCAGGCACATAATTATTTCCCAAGGCTAATCCACTGCATCACCTTTAGACTTGTTGGTCACGCTCCTCTGGGTTCGTTTGTGGGCGCCTGTAGCTGTATTGTAAGGAAGGCAAGTCACACCTTCTGACAAACGGTCTTCATAACGCTCAGACCCGAAGTATAGATTTACAATTATTTGGCAAGTATGAGACACACACAAAAGTCGGCAGATAGTCATCTCTTAGCTTGATTTAGACACTGTATAAGTGTTTATTTCCCCCCTTAAGATCTATATGTTATATTCATTTAAGTTGTTATTGCATAAAAGCAGCCGATGGATTAAAAAAAATTCCTAATGTGTTAATAGCTTTACTGACTAATGAACAAAATCGTAATTCAATTTTCATTTTCAGTAGTGACCAGACTACTCTTGATATGATTTGATTTGATTTCATTTCTGTTTATTGTCTCACATGCACGAATTGTAAGTCTATGTATTCATTCCCTCCCCCCTGCACCCAACAATTTGTTATTTAAAAAAAAAGATTTTTGCCAATCTGTGTAAGATGAGTCCTAAATAGTCCAAAAATGACATTTAAAAGAACAAAATTTGTCGTCCATCCGTTCGTCTGTCTGTCTGACGTCTGTCCAAAACTTGCAAGTGGATTAATATCGGAGAACCTATTTGAACTATCACAACCAAACTTGGTAAGATGGTGTATATCCATGAGACCTCATAAATGATCAGTTAATGAATGACTTCACTTCAAGGTGAAGGTCACTGGGTCAACAAATGTTAGTCGAAAAATAACATTTTTTAAAACAAATCTTTCTTTTTTTCTAAGTTATTAATTTTGAATTTATTATTCTTTGATGAGTGATTTATATTACTGAGACACATATACTCTGCAAAATCTCTTCACATTCAAGGTCACTGGAGCTGTCAAATCAGTTCATATAGATACTTCGAAGTGACCTTGACCCTAAACTATGAAAGATATAAAGTCAAACTTGTTGCATCAGGTATAAAGACTTCCTCTTTTCGGCGGAATTCCGCCTATTTTCGCCGCCGAAGTCGCCGAAAAAAAAATTCCGCCGAAAAATATGTTGTTCACATTATAATTGTTTTTAGTCAAACAGATTTATTTCCTCAGTATGTGATAGGCCTGTATTCCCAGTTGGGAAGAATCTTCAAACGGATCACCAAATGGAATACAAATCAATCAGATTAAAACGGCAACTTCACTTCCTCCCATGTGGCTTCTATTTTAAAACGAGGGACGCGACGACTTTTCGAGTAAAAGAAGTACTCAAGAACGGTTGGCTTTGGGATTGGCTCGATAGAATTATTAATGGAGGAAGAATCGGTGATGTTATTCGGAAGTTAGAGGAGAAAGCAGTGTCCTTTTGCGAGCCATGTCAAAAGAAATTGCGATATGGCAGCCGAGGATATGTGGCGATTGAAAGTCACCAACACCTGTTTCAATGTTTACATGATGTTGGTTTGTTTTATCGCATATAAATCATTTCGTCTTGTTTTGTATTCTTGGTTGGATTTTATTGGTGAGACTGGTTTTATTTACATCTTTTATCATATTTCAATGTTAACAGTTTAGTCTCATTTTACTTAATATTGTGTGGTCCTGATTCGGCTCTTGGCAGTCCGCTGGAGCCTATAAACACTGAATATCTAGCTAGCTTCTCTGGTACGCTCTAAATTGGATTATGGTAGCATCGTATATGGTTCTGCTAGGAAAGCCTATTTGAAAGCCTTGGATTCAATCCATCATCAAAGTCTTTGGATCTGTCTGGGGGCGTTTCAATTCACACTTCACTGAAGGAAAATCTCTAGACTGAGGCTGGCGAACCTTCCTTGGAGATCCGCAGGTTTCAGCTCGCCATTAATTATTTCCTCAAACTTAAAGCAAGCCATGAAAAGCCCGCTTATGATTGTGTTCTAAACCCGTTATTTACGCTTAAATAATCCAACAAACCGACAGAAGTTTCTCCATTTGGTATCAGAATACGTCCTCACTTTGACATTGCAGGCATAGATGTCGACTCCGTTAATGATGATCAATTGCTAACTGTACTCCCACCTTGGAACCTCATCAACCCCATTATCAGGCTCGCTCTCACATTCTTCAAAAAGACCGAAACTTCTGAAGGTGTTTATAAGCAACTTTATATCGAACAATGTTCATTGTATAAAGGATATGAAAAATGTTTTACAGACGGGTCGAAGAAAGGTCTCTGGGAGACACCTAAAGGCAATTCATCTAGCTCTGAAACAGGTTTATCAATCCAAAGGAACCTCGTTTTTAATCATGTCTGATTCACTGTCAGCACTTCAGACTCTTTCCTCGAGAAAGATATCACACCCTTTTTTGGCAGAGATCCGTGACCTCTACACACAACTTGTTTCTGAGGGTAAAAAAAGTTTTTATGTGGGTACCTAGTCACCGGGGCATCCGCGGCAATATTGCAGTGGACAAAAGGGCTAAAGAAGCTCTGGATCTAGATTTCCCTTAAGAGATTTTCCAGAAGAGATTTTCCAGTTTGTTCCATACTCTGACTTGCGTTGTATGACTTGATCTTATTGTAAACGGCTGAGGCAGCCCGAATGGTCTAATCAAATCAATAACAAATTATTTCAAATTCTTCTAGATTTGTCTGCTTTTTTGCCTAACTTTGCGTCCACCCGTCCAAAGAAACTGTTTTGGTTCGCCTTCATATTGTACATACTTATGTCACCTATAGTTTCCTTTTAAAAAGAGAAAAACCACCATGGTGCTTTGCATGTGATAAATCCTTTTCCGTTCGCCATTTAATGTCTGAATGTGCTGATCTGGTTGATGCAAGGGAAAGATATTTTGGTTCGATGACTTTTAATGAGATTTTTAAAGTATGCAATAGTCAACACCTGTTTCAATTTTTACATGATGTTGGTTTGTTTTATCGCATATAAATCATATCGCCTTGTTTTGTGTTGTTAGTTGGATTTTATTGGTGAGACTGATTTTATTTACATCTTTTATCATATTTAAATGTTAACAGTTTAATCTGATTTTACTTAATTTTGTGAGGTCCTGATTCGGCTCTTGGCAGTCCGCTGGACTCTATTAACACTGAATATCAATCTAATCAGAATCCCCAAGGCAAAATTTTGGAGAACATTGTCGATGACCTCAAACTCTGTATATTAAATTCAGATTCTCCTTCGTATTGTAGCGATTTAAGAACATTTTCTAAGTTTGACCTGGCCATCTGTGATGCTTCTCTTTTTGGGGGGACCTGGATTGGAAACCTCATTCGGATCTCTCGGAAGTGACAATTGTCCTAATGTTCTAAAGTTTCTAGAAGATCAATGTTAAGAACACCAGCGGCACAGGAATTTAAAAAAAAACAAATTGGGTCAAATTTGGAAACTCCGCATCTTGTCGAATTACTAATGACATTCTGAATTCTGAAGATCCAGCTTTGGAGTGTTCTAATATCCTAATGGAATGTGCTACTGAAAATAGGCCAAAACATCTAGTAAAAGCAGTGCTCCCGAACGCCCCTTGGTTTGATGAAGAGTGCAAGACTCTTCATTACCAAAGGAAACAAGCTCAACAAAGTTTCTTTCAAAATCCTACTGCTAAAAATTAACTTAATCACCAGAAGCTGCGAGCTAAAACTACGTATCTCTTTAAACAAAAAGGCATACATTCTGGAACTCCTTCTGTTCCAAACTTCATAAAAAATCAGTCTGGAAAATAATAAAAAGAACGAAAGGAAAAAACTCCAAAACTGTGATCCAAGCTCTGATAAAACATGGACACACTATCACTGACAAAAAGCAGGTGGCTGATTTGTCTTTACCATCCACCACAATTCATTGTCTGCTCCTTATTCCTAAAAATTCCAAAACATCAAAGATAAAAAAAAGAACGAGAACCATGCTTTTTTGAATCCGATAACCGTGAAACATGTAACCGTCCCTTTTATATGGAAAATTTGACAGATGACATCCTGAAATCCAATGATCCTACTTCCGCCTTTGATGATATTCATTATCAGTTAATTTCGTATCTGCCTAAAGATTCCCTCAAAATTCTCCTGGCTGTGTTTAATCATATGTGGTCTTCTGGTTCCTTTACCCCATATTGGCGAGAAGCAGTTATTGTTCCAATCCCTAAACCAGGTAAGGATCACTCTGATCCCACCCAACTACAGACCCATTGCCCTTACAAGCGTTTTATGCAAAACTATGGAAAGAATGTTCTGTGAGCTTTTGATGTGGCAGTTAGAATCCATCAACACTCTTTGATGTCTCTCAATGTGGTTTCTGAAAAAAAGAGCACTTCAGATCATCTAGTTCGTTTTGAGTCATTCGTCAGAGACGCATTGGTTAATGGTGAACACTCTGTTTCTGTGTTGTTTGATATAGAAAAAGTGTATGATACGACTTGGAAGTTCGGGATTCTAAAAGATATAGAACTCCTGGGCTTCTTTGAGAACTTACCTAATTTTATAGCCCATGTGGGGATACGAATATAAGTTTATAGTCCCCGATACATCAGCGTAATGTGGGGATGCCGGGGGTTTCAGTATAAATAGTATCTCCACTTTCTGCAAATTTAGAGCTTTAAATTCCCACTGTCGCTGTCTTTCTCCTTTGTTCTTTCTCATTCCTACTCTGTTCTATCAATCTACTATACTGTCTTCTTCTTCGCTAGACCAGTCACCTACCTTCTTTTTTGAAAACTCTTCCAAAACTCCTCATTTGTGTGTGAAGTCTGTTGGATCAGCTTGGGAATATTGGACGCTTTCTTCCAAATGGTCACTGGGGCTACTTATGATGTTATTATTTGGCCATGTAGGCATTTTATATCGAACCCCCGTTTACAAACATACGTTTTGTTATATTTAATAATGATATTTGTATTCTATTTTGTTTTTATAAACGGGGGTTCGATAAATTAGAGTATAGCCTCAGCGTCCCGTGCGTGGGATGTCTTTATTGTAAAGTGACCGGCTGGCGGAGTGCCTTCACTACACAGGCGGCGGAAGCTGTTCACACCCATTTTATTCACTGACATCAGGGCCGGACCTTGGAAAAGTCGAGGGGGAGGTTACAGATTCAGCGAAGGCGCGAAGCGCCGTGCCTTCTAGGGGGGTCCGGGGGCATGCTCCCCCGGAAATTTTTTTTCTTCAAGGATGCAAAATGGTGCAATCTGAACCTTGAAAAAGCCATTGTGATGGTCTGGGACTTTAAGCTTTTTGAACAATTGAACTGACAAACTCTGGGGTACAAAAATTATCCTCTGCCCCTCCCTTAAAAAAAAACAACACACACACAAACATTTATTTATCAGCAGAGATGTTTTGTATACTATTATTATTCACTACTTTTTGTTGATCGTTAACGGTATAAAGCTTTACCTTGTAGTTTATGAACATCACCGCCCTGCTTTCATTTAATTCAGTCTTGCTGCACTAGGTTTCTCGGCATTAGTACCATTTGTGAATTTTATCTTCTGGCAAAACAGTTTACTGCCTCTTTGAAGTCAATATCAACATCCCTGTGCACTTTCATTAAAGCAAGTCCATTGAGTCTCTGTGCCCCATTGTAGAGCGCAGGTAGTTTTTCAGGTTGCGCAACTGACTGTTTGAACGCTCACACTCGGCAGTAGTGACAGGCAGGGTGCAAAGGTTCTTTAGCATGATGAACAGGTTGGGATAAAAATCCCTGTCACAATGTTTCAGTGCTTCTGATGCCGTGGATGAGATGATAGCTGTCGCATTCTCAGCAGCACTTCGCCATTTGCAAACCCACCGTTGGTATTCTGCATCAAGGGTAGCGTTGTCTGGTAGGTCAGACTCCCACAACATTGCCAAAGTCTTCACCCCTTCTGGAACCTGCATGAAACCATCCTGGTTGTCTATTAAAGTGCTTGGCACCAGACAGAGACCATCAACTGCTAGGCCAGCATTTTTGAACCTCGAGTCCAGTTCGGTTGACAGGTGTTCCAAGAAAGGAATGGCAATGCAAATCTTGAAATATTCTTCTGAAGTGGCCGCAGGTTGGTTGTCACGGAGAGTCTGTCGGGATGTTGACGAGGAACAATAACACCAGTTGTCAAAGCATTTGCCATTTTGCTGACTTCACCAAACCAGGCAACGAACGCTGTGTCGACATCTCTTCTAATAGAAGACATGCAGTTACTGACTTCTTTGATTTCCCTGTAGGCATCGACAACATCGTTTGTCCTTTTCTGCAGCTTCACTGTCAAGGGTTTCCATTTCAACGATGTTTTTGGACGATTCAGCGATGGTCGTTTCAATGGATGTTCGTTACAACGAATTGTCATAATTATCAACTTAACATCTTAATTAATATTTCTAAAAAGTCGTTTTTGGTGAATTAGGGCAGTATCAAGGTGAAGGTGCTGGAAGAGGCTTGCGGCCAGAACAAGAAAATATGGCTGCATTTACTAATTTAGGCTTAGGGGTTGGGTTACTTGGTCGTTTCAACGGGAAAACGCTTTGGACGTTTCAACGGATCCCTTGAAATGGATTTCCGTTGAATTGACTATAAATAACTCTTTGTACGTTGGACCAAAAGTGACTAAAAACTGCAATGTTTTAAAAACAAATTTTAAAAAATTGAAACTCTTTGCATTTAAAAAAATTCAAATTTTTTTTAATTTGGAAGGGGGGTTCCAGAATCCATGTACTCCCCCTCCTCCCCCCACCCTACTGGGTCCGGCCCTGGACATTTACTCCAAATAATTTGAACTATTTTCATATACACTATGTGAGAGAGAAAAAAAAAGTTATATCATATATTTCTACAACTGTGCATATAAGAGAGAGAGAGCGGAGGGGGGGAGGGAGTTTAGAGAGAAATGGAGAGAAACTGACCTGACAATGTTGATCCATCACAGTAACAAAAACTGCAGTCATGGCATGTCATTTGGCATGGGAAATTACACCGTTAATTTTCCAAAGTATGCCTTATGGCGTTCATTTGTATTGATAAATTCGTAAGCAGTTTGCGCTAGGTCTAGTTGATCTACTTTGTCTTTGAACACATGCATTATAAGACATTTATTTAGACGCTCCTGCGTCATCGTTGCCCGAAGGTATGTTTTTACCCGCTTTAGGGCTGAAAAACTGCGTTCAGCCGTTGCCTATTGTGGTTGGGATGATGAAGTACAGTCTGAGAAGTTTATCCATTTCACTCAGCATCCGTCGCACAGTGTCAGAAGCTTTCAGTTCATCCGGCAGTGCTTGGAATATGGTGATCCTAGAGTTAGCCGCCTCCTGGTGTCACCCAGTGCATGTGGGAGGATTCTAGCTGAGTTTTGAGTCTGTCCAAGTCGATGTTAGCGGAATATGTATCTTTGATTTCTTGAGGAATTTTTGGTCTCTTCCCTGCTGCTCCATCACTTAGAAGAACTTAAATTTTCCTTGGTAAGTCGAGAGCTATTTGATCAAACCGGCTCTTTAAATGTTCTTTGATGTTGTCAATGGCCTCACAGTATTGCTGTCTGTAGTAAGCAGATGGACAAGAGTAGCTGTGACCCTGTGAGCCATCGTCCAGTCTTCGTGGAGGATGCTTCTGTGTAGGAACGCAGGGCTCATCACACAAATTTGCAGCTTTCGTTGTGATGTCAGCAAAAAATGTCTCATAACAATCTTCATGCCGCATGCTTTTCAGTGTTCTCAGACAAATGTCAGCAGCGTTTACTGCATCATCACAAGTCGTTTGTTTTCTTTTAAGAACTGTCCCCAACTCTTCAGTCACAGCAAGGATCTCATCTTTGAATCTTTTTGCAACTCCTGACACATGACCCTGAAAATTATTCGCCCCGTCGTAGGCCTGGCCCCTACAGTTTTGCACTGGCAAGTCAAGTCTGATAAAGCAATCCTTCAGTGCTTTGAAAATGGTCTCAGCACAGATATTGTTAACTTGCATCAGTCCAGAGAAATGGGGAATATATTGGTTTGAACCTTCAAATAATGTTTTTTGAGGGGTTGAATATTGGGGGGGGGGGGGCAAATGTATAGGTTTGCCCCCCCAATATTTTTCTGGAGGGGGCCAGTGCCCCCCCTTGCCCCCCCGCTTCCGCCGCCTGTGCACTAGGGTTGTTTCGGCACATCTTTTATGCGGATCAGGGGTGAGTCTTCTTTCAGCGAAGTTGTGGTCTTGATTTTCTGGTCCTGATTCGGCTTTTTGCAGTCCGCTGGACCCTGTTAGCAATGAATAGCTAACTAACACCAGTCCTATTTTTTTTATAGAAAAGTTTTAAACGATAGAGTTTAAGATCCGACTTGGCTCCACTTTACTAGATCCTTTTGAGCAGGAGATCGGTGTCCTTCAGGATAGCATTTTTGTGTCCGCTTTTGTCTAACATTATGATCAACAACATAGTTAAAAACGTCAAATCTTGCGTAGATAAATCCTTGTTTTTTTTTATGATTTCTCCATCTTGGCTAATGGTGAATACTTAACAGGGGTGAAGCGTCAACTTCAGCTTTGCATAGATAAAACTCAGGGGTGGATAGAGGAAAACGGCTTCCAATTTTCGCTTTCTAAAACCGAATGCATTCGTTTTTATTACAAACAGACTTAGGTTTTGAACCCTTTTCTCTTTGTTTATGGCAAACCCATCAAAATGTCTAAACAAGTTACGTTTTGGGGTATTATTTTTTTAGAGCAAATGTACCTTTCTGACCCTATCCTATCTTATCCTATCCCGTAACTCGGAGGTCGTAAGGGAAAAACAGATGACCGTTTAACCAGCGCACTCCATCTCTCCCTGTCCTCAGCAACCATCATGGCCTCGCTCAGTACCATACCAGTCCATTCCCGAATGTTGCCCTCGCACTTCTTTTTCGGTCTCCCTCTGCCCCCTTGCACCGTGCCTTGCAGAATGGTCTTTGCAAGGCCTGATGATCTGGTGACGTGGCCGTACCATCGGAGTTTCCGTTTCTTCACCTCTGTGTGCAGGTCATCATGTTGTCCAATGCTGCCGTGATTTGACAAAACCGAGTAAGTCCACCTAAGGTCGAAAATGAGTTTTTTGCGCCATCAAACTTGCAAGAGAATGACGCATCTTACCTGTTAAAATCAAATCCGAACTATGTTTAGATTTGGAGATCTCATAGAGTAAGTCCTTGTTAAAAAACATTTAAGTGGGGGAATAAACTAATAAAACCAAGCAAGTCCCCTGCGATTTTGTTTCGGCGATCCTCTGGCTGATGCTCGAGTTGGCATGATGACGTCATCTTCTACAATAACCTGACAAAGAACAGTAAGTCCTCCCGACCAATGAGAAAGTGCCTTAAGATGAAATGGACCAGTGAGAATCCATGTTATTGGTGCTGTGCAATATTATTTTCCTGTGAAAAAGATGGCGATATTTCAGTCAGCAATGGACGTGTTCGGCTTTTTGAAAAAGAGTTTTCTTCATGTATACTTTCCTGCCCACCATGAAGGATCCTGTGGATCTTACGCCTACGCGGCAACTTCCACGAGGTGTGGAAACAAACAAACAAACTATCCTATCCTATCCTATCCTGTCCCGTAACCCTGAGGTCGTAGGGGCACCACAGATGATCGTTTAACCAGCATACTCCATCTTTCTCTGTCCTCAGCAGCCCTGCTGACTTCGCTCAGTGTCAAACCAGTCCATTCTCGAATGTTGTCCTCCCACCTCTTTTTCGGTCTCCCTCTTCTTCTACCTCCTTGCACTGTGCCTTGCAGAATAGTCTTTGCAAGGTCTGATGATCTGGTGACGTGGCCATACCATCGGAGTTTCCGTTTCTTCACCACTGTGAGCAGGTCATCGTGTTGTCCAATGGCTTGTGTGATGGTCTGTCGGACTTCGTCGTTGGTGATGTGTTGGGTAAAGGAAATGCCCAGAAGTCTTCTGTAGCACCTCATCTCCATGCTTTGTATTCTTCGTTGTAGATCTGCTGTGAGGGTCCATGCTTCGCAAGCATATAGGAAGATGGAGATGACAAGGGAGCGCAGCAGTCTTACTTTGGAATGTAGAATGATGGTCCTGTCTTTCCAAATGGCTTCAACCTTGTCAGGGCAGCAGTTGTTTGTGCGATCTTGGAGAGGACTTCCTGCCGGGACCCATTGTCTGATACAATGGCTCCTAAATATTTGAAGCTATGCACTGTGTTGAGGGATTGGCCTTGGACTTTGATGTCCGTGTTGATGCCATTGGTGCTGTTGGTCATCATTTTGGTCTTCTCTACACTTATTTCCATTCCATATGCTTTGGAGGTGGTGTCAAGCCTCTGTACCAGCTCTTCAAGTTCTTGTTCCTCTCCAGCCAATCCACCAATGTCATCCGCAAAACGAAGATTGGAGATTGCTCTACCCCCTATGCTGACTGTGCCTTCGTGGTCTGCAAGAGCATCTGACATGATGCGCTCTAGGAAGATGTTGAAGAGTGTTGGAGAGAGTAGGCATCCTTGACGCACACCGATTGTTGTTCTGAACCAGTTCCCGATGGCGCTGTTGTGGAGGACTGCACTGATAGCCTTGTCATACAGGCTTTTGATGACTTCAATAATTTTAGGGCTGATGTTGTACACTTTCATTGTTGCCCATAGAGCTGCATGCCAGACTCGGTCAAACGTTTTCTTGAAGTCTATGAACACATGATATAGATGTTGTTGGTGCTGTAGGTATTTCTCACAGATTATTCTGAGGTTGAAAATCTGTTCAGTGGTACTTCGCCCTGCCCTGAATCCTGCTTGTTCTTCAGCTATGATTTGTTCAGCTTGGGGTTTCAACCTGTTGATGGCCGGTGGAGGGCATTCAATTTTCCCACTAGGGTTGTTTCGGCAGATCTTTTATGCGGATTGGGGGTTGTCCGGTCCTGATTTGGCTCGGAAAAGTCCGCTGGACCTAAAGCAACAATCAATCAATCAATCAATCTGTTGAGTATTATTTTCAGGAAGACCTTGCTGGGATGGATGACGAGGCTGACGGTGCGGTGATTTTCATACTCCTGAAGGTTACCTTTTTTGGGAAGAGTGATGACAAGCGACTGGGCCCATGGTATAGGCCACTCTCCACTCTGCCAGATCTTGTTACAGATAATGGTGAGGGCATCAATCATCGTTTCTCCTCCTGCTTGTAGCAGTTCCGCGGGTATGTTGTCCACTCCCGCTGACTTCCCTTTCTTTAGCGATTACACTGCTGCCTCAACTTCTTCCCGGAGAATTGGGAGGATTTCTTCTTCTCTGTTCTCGGGACATGCTAGAACTGATGGGTCTCCATTTGGTGTATGGTTGTAAAGGTCAGAGCAGTACTCTGTCCATCTGTCCAAGACTTCTTGTTCTTCTGTAAGGCATATGCCAGACTTACTATGGATCGTGGAGACTTTGGGCTGTTTGACACTTGTCAGCCGCTTTACAGTCTGGTAGGCCTTCTTGCTGTTGTTCTTTTTCAGACTGTTCTCTATTTTCTGGCATTGATCTTCTATCCAGTTCTCCTTTGCTGTGCGCATGCCTTTTCGGATGTCATTGTTGATTTTTCGGTAGACATCAGCTCCCTGTGAGGTGTTCTTTTTCTGTTTTTAATCTCTCTTCGTTTATCACACAGATCCAAAAGTTTAGGTGTGATTCACGTCTTTTTCTTTGGTCGGTGCTTGCCAAGGATCTCAGTGGCGGCATCTGTCACAGCTGAGTTGAAGGTGGTGGTCATGGTGTTGACATCTACTTCACCAGCCCCCAAAATGAGCAGTGGTGCAAATTTCCCTCCAATTGTGGCCTGAAATAGTTCTGCCACCTCCGGGTCTTGCAGTTTGTCCAGGTCGAACTTCAGTCTAGTGCACCTTGCTGTATTTACTCTCTTCAAGTGGAGCCAGAAAGACATCATCAAGAGATCGTGGTCACTTCCGATGTCTGCTCCTGGAAAAGTGCGTGTCCTGCCAATGTTGATGCTTGATCTGAAGCGTTTCTTGACCATGATGTAGTCTATTTGGTTGTGATGCTCCCTCCCCCCCTTCCCCCCGGGACTGTGTCATGTCCATCGTCTGGAGTTTTTGTGGAGACCAAGCGTGTTTGCCAGTACCAGATTGTTGTATCTGGCAAACTCCAAGAATCTCAGGCCCCTGTCATTTGTCTCGTTGTTGCAGTGGGGTCCACATGTGTCTCCCCAGTTGTGGTGCGCATGTTGGCCAACCTTGGCATTCCAGTCTCCTTGCACTATGACTATGTCCTTCTTCGGCACTTGGTCAAGGACCGCCTGTAGATTTTCATAAAAATCCTCCACTTCGCTGTCGTCATAGTCTGATGTTGGGGCATAGGCCTGGATGATGGTGACGTTGAAAGGGGCTGCTCTCAGGCGGATGGTAATGAGTCTACTGGAGACTGGGCGGCAACCCATGACAGTGGCTAGAATGTTCTTGTGGACCAAGAATCCAACACCGTGTTCGTGCCTGTCATCTCTACCGCTGAAATAGAGCTTGTGGCCTTTGTTGGTCGTTGTTTCACCTAGGCCTTTCCAGCGCAGTTCCCTGATGCCTAGAAGGT
Organism: Oncomelania hupensis; assembly: GCA_036898135.1. Lineage (NCBI taxonomy): Eukaryota > Metazoa > Mollusca > Gastropoda > Littorinimorpha > Pomatiopsidae > Oncomelania > Oncomelania hupensis. The sequence continues at coordinate 18,346,302 of CM072520.1, forward strand.
TCCATCGATAGTGGTCCAACTCGTGGGCCAGTTCTTCTAATTTTCCTTCCGCAGTTAGGGTCCTGACATTCCAGGTTCCTATGACGGTGTTGTTTCTCGTGCGGATCTTGCTAAATTGTCCATCAGTAGCATACTTAACACCTCCGTCCTGGTGGCCAACGGAAGGCGCGGTCCTTGAGCCGGGCGACGACCGATCCGGTATGGAATTAGTGGATAGTGTCATCATGCATGTAGTGTGTCTTGGGCACAAAAAGACCTGGCGGTGCCCAATCCTCTCCAGGCTGTTGGCCACAGCCGAAATCCACGAATACAGTGTGGCTCGCCTTGGCCCTGAGCACGTGGTCGTTGAACCTGTAGTAACATGAGGTTCCTCGCCCTGGCCGGTGACATCTGTGTAGAAGACTTTCGCCCAGTGATGCCGTGTTAACATTACCCCTGTTAGTCGCCTCTTACGACACGCCGGGAAACGTTGGGTCTATTCTATTCAGTGCCCGAACCCACAAACAAACAGCAACAAATATATTACAGACACACAACAAGGGCAACAAAATACAAGACATACAGGTGGTGTAAAGGCAGGAAGATCGCTACAATAGGAAACTGAAAGGAAAATAGTTTTGTATTTTTAAAATTAAATTGGCTGCATCTAATATTAATTTGAAGGGAGGGAGGAAGCCGAAGTACCCGGAGAGAACCCTTGGTGACCCGTAAAGTCTCATAAGAATCACACATTTATGCTCCGTGCGGGGCTCGAACCCGCGACCATCGGCATTGGACACCGGCGCCTACCCACTGCGCTACCCCATAACCATGAATCCTGCATACCAACCCAGGAATATTAAGTGAAGAATGGCTAAAAACAATAATAAACAGGGACACATATACACCCACTGTAACTGCCGCACCCACATCTTACAAAACCCAACTTATGTGACTCATCTCGTCAGACTTTTTAACAAAGGAACGAAACGGCCTATGGGACTTACTTGGTTTGGTGAATTTTGAAAACAAGGATTTACTTAATAATAAACTGACAAAACCAAGCGGATTTGACTTACTTGGTTTTGTGAATTTTTTTTAACAAGGATTTAATTCAATAATAAACTGACAAAACCAAGTGGGTGACTTGCTTGGTTTTGTCATGTTCTCAACAAAGACCTATCTCAAGAATAATCTGACAAAACAAAGCAAGTCCACAAATAGTCTTAAAACATCAAATCTATCAAACATTTCTTTAACATTCAAGGTATGTACTTTTAAATCGAGGAATTGCATTATAATATGCCCTTAAACTTCCAGAAACGATCGCGTAATATAGCGCAACACAAAACGTCGATTTTCTCGAAAGTAGGTTTTGTGGACTTGCTCGGTTTTGTCAGTTCACGGCAGAATGGCTTTTGTGATGGTCTGTCAGACTTCGTCGTTGGTGATGTGCTGGGTATAGGAAATGCTCAGAAGTCTTCTGTAACTCCTCATCTCCATGCTTTGTATTCTTCGTTGTAGATCTGAAGTGAGGGTCCATGTTTCGCAAGCGTATAGCATGATGGAGATGACAAGGGAGCGCAGCAGTCTTACCTTGGATTGTAGACTGATGGTCCTGTGTTTCCAATTGGGCTTCAACCTTGCCAGGGCAGCAGTTGTTTGTGCGATCCTGGAGAGGACTTCTTGTCGGGACCCATTGTCCAATACAATGGCTCATAAATATTTGAAGCAATGCACTGTGTAGATGGATTGGCCTTGGACTTTGATGTCCGTATTGGTGTCATTGGGGTTGTTGGTCATCATTTTGGTCTTCTCTGCACTTATTTCCATTCCATACGCTCTGGAGGTGGTGTTAAGCCTCTGTACCAGCTGTTCAAGTTCTTGTTCCTCTCCAGTCAATCCATCAAAGTCATCCGCAAAACGAAGGTTTGAAATTGCTCTACCCCCTATCCTGACTGTGCCTTCGTGACCTGCAAGGGCATCTGACATGATGCGCTCTAGGAAGATGTTGAAGAGTGTTGGAGAGAGTAGGCATCCCTGACGCACACCAATTGTTGTTCGGAACCAGTTTCCGATGGCGCTGTTGTGCAGGACTGCACTGATAGCCTTGTCATACAAGCTTTTCATGACTTCAATAATTTTAGAGCTGATGTCGTACACTCTCATGGTTGCCCACATAGTTGCATGCCAGACTCGGTCAAACGTCTTCTTGAAGTCTACAAACACATGATATAGATGTTGTTGGTGCTGCAGGTATTTCTCGCACATTATTCTGATTTTTGAAAATCTGTTCAGTGGTACTTCGCCCTACCCTGAATCCTGCTTGTTCTTCAGCTATGATTTGTTCACCTTGGGGTTTCAACCTGTTGAGTATTATTTTCAGGAGGACCTTGCTGGGATGGCTGATGAGGTTGATGGTGCGGTAATTTTAACACTCCTGAGGGTTATCTTTTTTGGAAAGACTGATGACAAGCGACTGGGTTTATGGTGTAGGCCACTCCCCACTCTGCCAGATCGTGTTACAGATACTGATGAGGGCGTCAATCATCGCTCTCCTCCTGCTTGAAGCAGTTCCGCGGGTATGTTGTCCACTACCGCTAACCTCCCTTTGTTCAGCGATTGCACCGCTGCCTCAACGTCCTCTAGGAGAATTGGGAGGATCTCTTCCTCTTCTTTGTTCTGGGGACATGCTAAAACTGATGGATCTGCGTTTGTTTTGTGGTTGTAAAGGTCAGAGCAGTACTCTGTCCATCTGTCCAAGACCTCTTTTTCTTCTGTAAGGCATATGCCAGACGTGCTTTGGATCGTGGAGACCTGGGCTGTTTAGCACTTGTCAGCCGCTTCACAGTCTGGTAGACCTTCTTGCTGTTATTCTAGTTCAGACTGTTCTCTATTTCCTGGCATTCATATTCCATCCAGTTCTCCAGTTCTCTTCTATCCAATTTTGACCCATATTAAATACCTAAGGGAAAGCTGCCAGGAAAAAAAACAACATATTTTGAAATGTCACAGGGCAGTCTGTGATGGAAACCGGGTAGTCTGTGTGGGTGAAGAGTATAAGGGCGGGGGTGGCAATTGCGTGTTGCCGAGTGCGTGATTATTGTAGTTGAAGCATGCAAATCGTGGCAAGCAGCACAGGCCGGTTAGCCAGTAAGGAAGTATACTCACGTTTTGGCAGAACAGGTTTTGACAGAGCTACTGTGTAGACGTGGTTGTCTTGTGCTCTGGGTTTGTTGGTGTGTTCTGTGAATATAGGGTAGGACGGTTAATGACGAATGATATTAACTGGTCCAGGTATACTAGTTGGAAAATATTGCTTTTTCTACAGTGTTACGCTCAGTGCGGAGTGTAGTAAGAATAGAAAAGTTTGGTGTTAGTGTGTTTAGCTTAGCATAGAGGAAGTGTCTGCTAAGAGAAGCTACGCACTACACATGGATTACCCTATGGGAGTATTTTCGTAGGAAGCAGTTGGAGAAGGGCTACGGAGTACGTGTACATTCGAACCGTGTGGGTGAGTGCAGTAGTGTTATTTTCCTCACTGTGCCCGGTAACCGAGGGCCGGCTGTTTGGGGTGTTGGACGGAAGCTGTTACGTAAGAGTAAGGAAGGATGAGAAGGTTTGCACGTTGGAAAGGGAGAGTGAGGTGGGAGAATGAGTGGGAGGATGAAGGTAAGGATGGAAGTTGCTGTTGTTGTTGTTGAGGTTGCTTGTTATGAATAATGTGTTGATGTTTACATGCATTCATTTGCAGCATTGCTCATTTCATGCATTCATAATTTCATTGAAATTTATTATATTCGTTGTTTACAAGTGACCATAACAGGAGCTAAAAGGGAAATAAGTGAGAGAGAGTCAAGGAAAGGGAAGCGGACAGCAGTTGTGCCCCTCAAGCATCAGAGTTTAGTTGAGTTTTGAGAAGGAGGGGGGAAAGTGTATGGAGGGAGGGGGACAGAAGCAGGTAGACGAGATATTAACGAAGCGACAAGCATGTTGCAGGTTCGACAGTTCGTTCGTCAGTTCGTCAACTGGTTAACGTGGATCAACGTTAACCAACGTCGTGCATCGACGACGACGGCACTTGGTCGGGTGGACTGAACATCATCATCACCATCAGTAACATCCCGTGTTCATCGTTGTCTGCACGTCCTCACCATTGACTTCATCATCATCATTCCACAACCCCACCCTTCCTGTGGTGGTTGCGACGTGCGTGGACGGGACCCGGCCTCGACGTTGCGGTGTAGCTGACTGGAGGAGTCCAGCTGTGTGACGTCGGCGGTGGCAGGGCTGCCGCGGCTACGGCGTCACCATCACCATTTCATCACCATCGTCAGCGGCGAGTGGGGGCGGCGACGCCACCACGTTTGGACATCATCAGCACCGGTCCGATAACAGCTACAAGAAGGGGGTGGATACCTTTACGGGGACTTCAACAGGGACTTCATTCCGCCAGGTTGGCTCTTTCCTTGTTGTCCCTCTCCTAACACTTGAACCCCCCTCTCGTTTGTTTACGTGCAACGGACATTTGCTGTGCACGGCTCGATACACGGACGTGGTTGAATAGCAACCCTCGATCATCCTGACATATACCATTCCATTGTTTCATTGAACCATTGATTGTTTCATCACCATTTTCTTCGTTTCATGTGTAAATGTTGTATGTGTATGAGTGTGTGGCTTGAATGAATAAATAGGTTGAAAGTTGTATATATAATTGTTGTGTTTTCACCCCTTCACGTCTGCGGGAAATCGCCATTCTGTCTGGGTTGTCTGCGTGCGTAAGTTGTTTGTTTGTGGCGTCTGCTCAGAGGGAGTCGTGGCGGTGACATATGGTGGAGATGCAGGGTAGTATGAGTGTGCCCAGACGTGAAGTTGTCTTGTGATTGTCCTGTGGTGTCCCAGTGTGTGAGGCGTGACTCGGTGAGAGTGTGCACCCCAGCGGGTGGTTAGAGGGAGTCGGGTCGCTGTTTAGCGGAGGCTCACAGCCGGCCTGGGCTCGACCACACGTAGAGGGAAGGGGCCATTGCACTCTCCATCCGGTTCGCTACCTCGCGGGCCAGTTTCCACTGTTTGAGTGGGAGGAGGTGGGTGATAGGTAGGGAAATAGCTTAGATAGGTAGGTTAGTATCTTAGGCTAGGCTAGGTTAGGCAGGTTCGTAGGGTTTTTGACTTGTTGTTGTTGGTTGTTGTTGCTTTCCTTGTAAGTAGGATGGCATCGATCGAGGAGGTTGAAGGAGTGTCTCCGATCGCGGCTCGTACGCGTTCTCGCGCGGGTGTCGGGATGGACGAGCGCACGACGGCGGCAGCGGCCGATACAGGAGTCACCGATCTACCTTCCGCGGTCGAGCAGCGGAGATCGCCAGTCAGGTCATCGCGTCGTGGGTCAGCAGACGATGAGTTGACGACGTTTGAGGCCAGAGACACGGCGAGTAACCCTTTTCCGACGGGATTTGGTGCGACTGGCGGGATGTCAGCAGGCGCCGACTTCTATGGAGACCAGGATCGACTGAGCGACGCAACGAGGCCGAAGAGGTTCGAGACCAACCCTTACCGTTCGGTCTACAAGGTCGAGGCGGCACCGACGCCGAGGACAGGACCGTTCGCGGACGTGACGCCGATGGAGCGGATCTTGAGGCTCGCCAAGCGCGAGGGGTTGAAAGGTCAGGCAGCGTTAGACTACGCGATGGACCAAGCGGCGAGGGAGGAAGAAGCAAACCGGAGAGAGCGGGCGAGGGAGGAAGACGCGCATCAGAGGGCCAGAGAGAGAGAGATGGAACACGAACTAGCGATGGCGCAGCTGACGTTGCAAGCAGGCGCTGGGAACCGCAGGAATCGTCAACCCGAGTTTGAGACGGTCAAGCTTAGGTTACCGTTCTTCGAGGACAAGGATGACCTAGAGACCTACTTGTGTCAGTTTGAGCGTTTCGCCAAGGCACAGGAGTGGAACAAGGACACGTGGGCTATTCGCTTGGGGACCTTGTTGAAGGGGAAGGCGAGGGAAGTTTACGTTGGCTTGAACGAGGACGACTCTGCCGACTACGAGATTTTGAAGGCAGCGTTGTTGGTGCGTTTCAACCTGACAGCCGAGACGTATCGCAAGAAGTTTCGCCAGCTACGAAGGGAGCCACCGGAGACTTTCAAACAGTACCTACGGAAGTCAGAGTTGTTCCTGGAACGCTGGATGGGACTTGCGAACAAGAAGGCCACGTACGGAGACTTGCTAGACTTGGTGTTGATGGAGCAGCTAGTCAACGGTTTGACGCCGGAACTGGTCACGTTTGTGCGCGAACGCAACCCAGCAACGGTGGAGGAAGCCGCGACGTTGGCACAGCAGTATGTCGATGCTAGGGCAGGAACCAACCTACGTTTTCCACCACGTCAACCGTTTACACCCAGGGATAAGAGCGAGGGTCGCAAGCCAGCGGGACCACGACCCAACTCGCCTGACAAGCGGGAATGCTACAGTTGCGGACAGAAAGGGCACTTGAAGCGGGATTGTCCGAAACGCAGCGAGCGGAGTGGAGCAGCGTTGCGCGTCTTGAAGGAGGCAGGCAAGAGGGGAGATCCTCGGTTCCAGAGCCAAGTGGTAGTGGAAGGTGTTCCGCTGACGGCCGTGAGGGACACGGGGGCCGACCTGATATGCTTGCGAGAAGGAGAGGTTACCAACCTCAAGTACACGGGACGCACGCGGCGCGTCGGATTCGCCATTCGACAGCTGTCCAAGTCACTGCCGACAGCGTGGGTGCAGTTGGAGTCACCGTTCTACACCGGGAGAGTGGAGGTAGTGGTGGTACCAGACTTAACCTACCCAGTGGTGATCGGCAACTGGGCGAGGACGGAACGGCAACCAGACACAGCACTGCCTGTATTCGTCGAGGGAGCCGCAGAGTGTTGCGCGGTGCAGACTCGAGCGCAAGCAGCCAAGGAGCAAGGCGCTGCAGAACCATTGGTGGTCGGACCGAGCAAGATCGTCGCGACGCCGAAGGAGATTCGCCAACTGCAGTTGGGAGACAACGAACTTGCGAAGGTACGGCAGCTAGCAGACCGGAAGGCGGGAAAGGAGAAACGAGGCAAGGGGCAAGTGGCATTTGTCTGGAAGCGAGGCCTGTTGTACCGGGAGTATACAGGACAAGACAGAGTGGATCACAGCCAGTTAGTGGTACCAACCGAGCTTCGGTCGAAGGTACTGCGCATGGGACATGACACGCCTGTGGCTGAACATCGGGGAGCCAAGGGGACCCTAGATCAAGTGTGGACCGAGTTCTACTGGCCAGGGATGTGTCGTGACGTCAGGAAGTACTGTGCTTCATGCGACGCATGCCAGCAGACGACACCGAAGGGGAGAGTCAGAAAGGTACCAGTTCGGCGAGTCGGCAAGAACAGGAAACTGTACCACGCCAACCTGCTGAAACGCTGCGTAGAACGCAGAGCAGAACCAGAAACGACGGTGGCAGTGGTGGTTGACCAAGCCGAAACAGAGGGAACGTCAGATATCAGCTACCATGGCACTGTACCACTGATACCGCTACGAGCGAGCGAAGGACCAGGAAACGTACAGATAGACCCGTCACTGTCTGCACTTCATCAGAGCCAGCTACGGGAAGTGTGTCAACGGTACGCCAGTCAGCTGATCCGCTACCATTTTCGCAGATGCAAGTCGTCAAGGGTGAAGTGGGATCGATGCTGGAGTTGGGGGTTATCGAACCCTGTACCTCGCCGTGCAGCGCACCGATCGTGCTGGTAAGGAAGAAGGGAGAGGTCAACAGGAGGGATGACTGTCAGAAAGCCTTCGACGACTTGAAGGGAGCGCTGACCAGTGAGCCAGTGGTAAAGCTACCAGCATTGGACAAGGAGTTCATCTTGAGGACGAACGCACCTCAACAGTGCCAGACTCACCCGATGGGCTATGCAGCTGCAGGCCTATGTCTTCACAGTTCGACCGATTCCAGGAAGAGACAACATCGAAGCGGATTTCCTCAGCAGATCTGACCCTGTGGATGTTTAGGTTTGGAACTCTCCGTAGGTTCGTCTTGGGAGGGGTGTGTGTCACAGGGCAGTCTGTGATGGAAACCGGGTAGTCTTTGTGGGTGAAGAGTATAAGGGCGGGGGGTGGCAATTGCGTGTTGCCGAGTGCGTGATTATTGTAGTTGAAGCGTGCAAATCGTGGCAAGCAGCACAGGCCGGTTAGCCAGTAAGGAAGTATACTCACGTTTTGGCAGAACAGGTTTTGACAGAGCTACTGTGTAGACGTGGTTGTCTTGTGCTCTGGGTTTGTTGGTGTGTTCTGTGAATATAGGGTAGGACGGTTAATGACGAATGATATTAACTGGTCCAGGTATACTAGTTGGAAATATTGCTTTTTCTACAGTGTTACGCTCAGTGCGGAGTGTAGTAAGAATAGAAAAGTTTGGTGTTAGTGTGTTTAGCTTAGCATAGAGGAAGTGTCTGCTAAGAGAAGCTACGCACTACACATGGATTACCCTATGGGAGTATTTTCGTAGGAAGCAGTTGGAGAAGGGCTACGGAGTACGTGTACATTCGAACCGTGTGGGTGAGTGCAGTAGTGTTATTTTCCTCACTGTGCCCGGTAACCGAGGGCCGGCTGTTTGGGGTGTTGGACGGAAGCTGTGTCACAGGGCAGCCTGTGAAGAAAGCCATGTAGTCTGTGTGTGAAGAGTATAAGGGCGGGGGTGGTACTGCGTGTTGCTGTATGTGTGATTATTGTTGTCTCGGGAGCGTGGAAAAACAGCATACGCCGGTTAAGCCAGGTTAGGAATTTGCTCACTATGCGCAGAACATGTTTGTCAGCAGTACAGTGTAGACGGTGTTTGTCTAGTGCTCTGTGGTTTTTGCTGTGTTCTGGAATTAGGGTGGGACGGGTATTAACGAATAATAATATCTGGTTCAGAGAAGGATACTAGTTTAAAGATTGCCAATTTCTGAAGTTATACGCTCAGGTGAAGTGCAGCTGTAGGAAGGCAAGTCTGTTGGTAGTGTGGTAGGTAGTATCGAGGTATTGTCTACTACGGGGACTACACACTACCGGATTACCCTAATTGGATGTACTTTCGTAGACGAGCGGTGGAGAAGGGGCTACGGGGTGCGGTTACATCGAACCGTGTGGGTTAGTGCAATGGTGGTTTTTCTTTACTGTGCTAGTAACCGAGGGCCGGCTGTTGGGGTGTCGAATGATAGCTGTGTGTGAGACAGGAGGAAGGATGAGAATGGTTGCACTGAGGAGAGGCAGAAGAAAGGAAGAGTGCGACTGAAAGAGGGAGAATGAGGGAGAAGAAAGGGGGTGGAGTGTGATGAAGGTAGGATGGAAGTGGTTGCTGTTGTTGTCGTTGGGTATGCTTGATATGAATAATGTATTGATGGTTACATGTATTCACTTGCAGCATCGTTCATTCCATGCATTCATTATTTCATTGAATTGTATGATATGTAATTGTTTCCAGTGACGATAACAGTAGGAAGCGAGAGAGAGTCAAGGACGGGGGAAATAGACTGCAGTTGGACCCCTCAAGTGTCAGAAGTTTAGTGGAGTAGCGTAGTGAGAGTGGGGGGGGGTGAGTGTATGGAGGGAGGGGGACAGAATCAAGTGAACATGACATTTACGATGCGACAAGCATGTTACAGGTTCGTCAAGGATTGTCGTTGGGGACTGAATTCGAGGCTTGAGTACGAGGATCGAGTTCGAAGTTCGCAGCTCAACGTTCGTCAATCCGCCAGTTCGTCGCTGGATAACGTGAGGCAGCAACGACGACGACACTTGGTCAAGTGGACCAAACATCATCAACATCGCCATTCGTTTGTCTACCACCTCTGTTGTCAGCGCCATCATCATCACTCCATCATCATCGTCAGTGGCGACCGCGGGTGGCAACGCTCCTTCGTTTGGACGTCAACGGAAGGGGGTGGATACTTTTGAGGAGACTTTACCAGGGACTGCATTTCGCCAGGTGGGCCCGTTTTGTGTTGTCCCTCTCCTACGCTTAACCCCCCCTGTCTATTTGTGAACGCGTACCTCGGACTTTGGCTGTGCACGTTCGATACGAGGACGTTGGTCGATTAGCGACCCCCGATCACCCCACGAACCATTGCATCGTTTCATTGACCCATTGATTGTTTCATTACCATCTTCTTCGTTTCATGTGTAAATGTTGTATGTGTATGAGTGTGTGGTATGAATGAATAAATAGCTTGAAAGTTGTATATATATTTGTTGTGTTATCATCACTTCGCGTCTGCGGGAAACTGCCATTCTTTCTGGGTTGTCTGCGTGTGGAAGTTGTCTGTTTGTGGCGTCTGCCCGGAGAGAGTCGTGGCGGTGACATATGGTGGAGATGCAGGGTATGGTGTGAGTGTGCCCAGACGTGAAGTTGTCTTGTGATTGTCTTGTGGTGTCCGAGTGTGTGAGGCGTGACTCGGTGAGAGTGTGCACCCCAGCGGGTGGTTGGAGGGGGTCAGGTCGCTGTTCAGCGGAGGCTCACAGCCGGCCTGAGTTCGACCACACGTGAGGGGAAGGGGCCATTGCACTCTCCATCCGGTTCGCTACCTCGCGGGCCAGTTTCCACTGTGTGAGTGGGAGGAGGTGGGTGAGAGGTAAGGGAGATAGCTTAGTTTAGGTAGTAGTACCTTAGGCTAGGATAGGGTTAGGTAAGGTTACATAGGTATTGTTGACTTGTTGGTGTCGTTGTTGCTTTCCTTGTAAGCAGGATGGCATCGATCGAGGAGGCTGAAGGAGTGTCACCGATCGCGGCTCGTACGCGTTCTCGCGTGGGTGTCACGATGGACGAGCGGGCGACGACGGCAGCAGCTGATACGGGAGTCACCGATCTACCTTCTGCGGACGAGCAGCGGAGATCGCCGGTCAGGTCATCGCGTCGTGGGTCAGCAGACGACGAGTCGACGACGTGGGAAGCCAGAAACACAGTGAGTGACCCTTTTGTGACGGGATTTGGCGCGACTGGCGGGATGTCAGCAGGCACCGACTTCCAGGGAGACCAGGGTCGACTGAGCGATGCAACGAGGCCGAAGAGGTTCGAGACCAATCCCTACCGTTCAGTCTACAAGATCGAGGCGGCACCGACGCCGAGGACAGGACTGTTCCCGGACGAGACGCCGATGGAAAGGATCCTGAGGCTCGCCAAGCGCGAAGGATTGAAGGGCCAGGCAGCGTTAGACTACGCAGTGGACCAAGCGGCTAGGGAGGAGGAAGCAAACCAGAGGGCCAGGGAGAGAGAGATAGGGCTGCGGGCGAGCGAGAAAGACGCAGATCGGAGAGAGAGAGAGAGAGAGGGAAAGAGAACACCAACTAGCGATGGCGCAACTTAGGTTGCAGGGCGGCGCCGGGAACCGCAGGAATCAACCCGAGTTCGAGACGGTTAAGCTCAGGTTACCGTTCTTCGAGGATAAGGACGACCTAGAGACCTACTTGTGTCAGTTTGAGCGATTCGCCAAGGCTCAAGACTGGAAGAAGGACACGTGGGCTATTCGCTTGGGGACCTTGCTGAAAGGGAAGGCGAGGGAAGTTTACGTTGGCTTGAATGAGGACGACTCTGCCGACTACGAGATCCTGAAGGCAGCGTTGTTGGTGCGTTTCAACCTGACGGCCGAGACGTATCGCAAGAAGTTTCGCCAGCTACGAAGGGAGCCACCGGAGACTTTCAAACAGTATCTGCGGAAGTCAGAGTTGTTCCTGGAACGCTGGATGGGACTAGCGAACAAGAAGGCCACGTATGCGGACTTACTGGACCTAGTGCTGATGGAGCAGATGGTCAACGGTTTGACACCAGAACTGGTCACGTTCGTGCGCGAGCGCAACCCAGCAACGGTGGAGGAGGCCGCGACGTTAGCGCAGCAGTACGTCGACGCCAGGGCGGGAACCAACCTACGTTTCCCACCACGTCAACCCTTTACACCCAGGGACAAGAGCGAGGGTCGTAAGCCAGCGGGACCACGACCCAACTCGCCGGACAAGCGAGAGTGCTACAGCTGTGGGCAGAAGGGGCACCTGAAGCGAGATTGTCCGAAACGCAGCGAGCGAAGTGGAGCAGCGTTGCGCATCTTGAAGGAGGCAGGCAAGGAGGGAGATCCTCGGTTCCAGAGCCAAGTGGTAGTGGAAGGTGTTCCGCTGACGGCTGTGAGGGACACGGGGGCCGACTTGATTTGCCTGCGGAAGGGAGAGGTTGCCAACCTTGTCTACACAGGACGCACGCAGCGCATAGGATTCGCCGTTCGTCAGTTGTCCAAGTCGCTACCGACAGCGTGGGTGCAACTGGAATCACCGTTCTACACCGGGAGAGTGGAGGTAGTGGTGGTGCCGGACTTGATCTACCCAGTGGTGATCGGCAACTGGGCGAGGACAGAACAGCAACGTGATACAGCACTGCCAGTGTTTGCCGAGGGGAGTGCTGAGTGTTGCGCTGTGCAGACGCGAGCGCAGGCGGCCAAGGAGCAGGTTGCTGCAGAACCGTTGGTGGTCGGACCGAGCAAGAGCGTCGTCGCGACGCCGAAGGAGATTCGTCAACTGCAGTTGGAGGACGGCGAGCTTGCGAAAGTACGACAGCTAGCAGACCGGAAGGCAGGAAAGGAGAAGCGAGGCAAGGGGCAAGTGGCATTTGTCTGGAAGCGGGGCCTTTTGTACCGCGAGTACACAGGACAGGACAAGGTGGATCGCAGCCAGTTGGTGGTACCAGCCAAGCTTCGACCGGAGGTGCTACGCGTGGGACACGACACGCCTATGGCTGAACACCGAGGAGCCAAGGGGACCCTAGATCAGGTGTGGACCAAGTACTACTGGCCAGGGATGTGCCGCGATGTCCGGAAGTACTGTACTTCATGCGACGCATGTCAACGAACGACACCCAAGGGGCGCATCAGGAAAGCGCGTGTGCAGAGAGTCGGCAGGAACAGGAAGCCGTACCACACGATCGTGCGGAGGCGCTGTGAGGAACGCCGAGCAGAACCAGAACCGACGGTGGCCGTCGTGTTGGACCAAGCCGAGACAGAGGGAACATCAGACATCAGCTACCAGGGCACCATACCACTGATTCCGCTACGAGCGAGCGAAGGGCCAAGGGATGTACAGATAGACTCGACACTGCCTGTACTTCAGCAGAGGCAACTACGGGAAGTGGGTCAACAGTACGCCAGTCAGCTGATAGATTCACCCCAGCGCACCAACCTGGACGAGGGCATGTCGACCGACGACAACCCTGAGCGTATCCGACAGCATCCGCTACCACTTTCGCAGATGGAAGTCGCCAAGAGTGAAGTGGAACCGATGCTGGAGTTGGGGGTTACCGAGTCTTGTTCATCGCCGTACAGAGCACCGATCGTGCGGGTAAGGAAGAAGGGAGAGGTCAACAGGAGGGATGACTGCCAGAAAGCTTTCGACAATTTGAGGGAGGCGAGTGGGCCAGTAGTAAAGCTACAGAACTTGGATAGGGAGTTCATCTTGAGGACGGATGCACCTCAACAGTGCCAGACTCACCCGGTGGGCTATGCAGTTGCAGGCGTACGTCTTCACCGTTCGACCAATTCCAGGAAGAGACAACATTGAAGCGGATTTCCTCAGCAGATCTGACCCTGTGGAAGTTTAGGTTTTGAACTCTCCGTAGGTTCGTCTTGGGAGGGGGGTGTGTCACAGGGCAGCCTGTGAAGAAAGCCATGTAGTCTGTGTGTGAAGAGTATAAGGGCGGGGGTGGTACTGCGTGTTGCTGTATGTGTGATTATTGTTGTCTCGGGAGCGTGGAAAGCGTGGAAAAACAGCATACGCCGGTTAAGCCAGGTTAGGAATTTGCTCACTATGCGCAGAACATGTTTGTCAGCAGTACAGTGTAGACGGTGTTTGTCTAGTGCTCTGTGGTTTTTGCTGTGTTCTGGAATTAGGGTGGGACGGGTATTAACGAATAATAATATCTGGTTCAGAGAAGGATACTAGTTTAAAGATTGCCAATTTCTGAAGTTATACGCTCAGGTGAAGTGCAGCTGTAGGAAGGCAAGTCTGTTGGTAGTGTGGTAGGTAGTATCGAGGTATTGTCTACTACGGGGACTACACACTACCGGATTACCCTAATTGGATGTACTTTCGTAGACGAGCGGTGGAGAAGGGGCTACGGGGTGCGGTTACATCGAACCGTGTGGGTTAGTGCAATGGTGGTTTTTCTTTACTGTGCTAGTAACCGAGGGCCGGCTGTTGGGGTGTCGAATGATAGCTGTGTGTGAGACAGGAGGAAGGATGAGAATGGTTGCACTGAGGAGAGGCAGAAGAAAGGAAGAGTGCGACTGAAAGAGGGAGAATGAGGGAGAAGAAAGGGGGTGGAGTGTGATGAAGGTAGGATGGAAGTGGTTGCTGTTGTTGTCGTTGGGTATGCTTGATATGAATAATGTATTGATGGTTACATGTATTCACTTGCAGCATCGTTCATTCCATGCATTCATTATTTCATTGAATTGTATGATATGTAATTGTTTCCAGTGACGATAACAGTAGGAAGCGAGAGAGAGTCAAGGACGGGGGAAATAGACTGCAGTTGGACCCCTCAAGTGTCAGAAGTTTAGTGGAGTAGCGTAGTGAGAGTGGGGGGGGGGGTGAGTGTATGGAGGGAGGGGGACAGAATCAAGTGAACATGACATTTACGATGCGACAAGCATGTTACAGGTTCGTCAAGGATTGTCGTTGGGGACTGAATTCGAGGCTTGAGTACGAGGATCGAGTTCGAAGTTCGCAGCTCAACGTTCGTCAATCCGCCAGTTCGTCGCTGGATAACGTGAGGCAGCAACGACGACGACACTTGGTCAAGTGGACCAAACATCATCAACATCGCCATTCGTTTGTCTACCACCTCTGTTGTCAGCGCCATCATCATCACTCCATCATCATCGTCAGTGGCGACCGCGGGTGGCAACGCTCCTTCGTTTGGACGTCAACGGAAGGGGGTGGATACTTTTGAGGAGACTTTACCAGGGACTGCATTTCGCCAGGTGGGCCCGTTTTGTGTTGTCCCTCTCCTACGCTTAACCCCCCCTGTCTATTTGTGAACGCGTGCCTCGGACTTTGGCTGTGCACGTTCGATACGAGGACGTTGGTCGATTAGCGACCCCCGATCACCCCACGAACCATTGCATCGTTTCATTGACCCATTGATTGTTTCATTACCATCTTCTTCGTTTCATGTGTAAATGTTGTATGTGTATGAGTGTGTGGTATGAATGAATAAATAGCTTGAAAGTTGTATATATATTTGTTGTGTTATCATCACTTCGCGTCTGCGGGAAACTGCCATTCTTTCTGGGTTGTCTGCGTGTGGAAGTTGTCTGTTTGTGGCGTCTGCCCGGAGAGAGTCGTGGCGGTGACAAGCTGTTACGTAAGAGTAAGGAAGGATGAGAAGGTTTGCACGTTGGAAAGGGAGAGTGAGGTGGGAGAATGAGTGGGAGGATGAAGGTAAGGATGGAAGTTGCTGTTGTTGTTGTTGTTGAGGTTGCTTGTTATGAATAATGTGTTGATGTTTACATGCATTTATTTGCAGCATTGCTCATTTCATGCATTCATAATTTCATTGAATTTTATTATATTCGTTGTTTACAAGTGACCATAACAGGAGCTAAAAGGGAAATAAGCGAGAGAGAGTCAAGGAAAGGGAAGCGGACAGCAGTTGTGCCCCTCAAGCATCAGAGTTTAGTTGAGTTTTGAGAAGGAGGGGGGAAAGTGTATGGAGGGAGGGGGACAGAAGCAGGTAGACGAGATATTAACGAAGCGACAAGCATGTTGCAGGTTCGACAGTTCGTTCGTCAGTTCGTCAACTGGTTAACGTGGATCAACGTTAACCAACGTCGTGCATCGACGACGACGGCACTTGGTCGGGTGGACTGAACATCATCATCACCATCAGTAACATCCCGTGTTCATCGTTGTCTGCACGTCCTCACCATTGACTTCATCATCATCATTCCACAACCCCACCCTTCCTGTGGTGGTTGCGACGTGCGTGGACGGGACCCGGCCTCGACGTTGCGGTGTAGCTGACTGGAGGAGTCCAGCTGTGTGACGTCGGCGGTGGCAGGGCTGCCGCGACTACGGCGTCACCATCACCATTTCATCACCATCGTCAGCGGCGAGTGGGGGCGGCGACGCCACCACGTTTGGACATCATCAGCACCGGTCCGATAACAGCTACAAGAAGGGGGTGGATACCTTTACGGGGACTTCAACAGGGACTTCATTCCGCCAGGTTGGCTCTTTCCTTGTTGTCCCTCTCCTAACACTTGAACCCCCCTCTCGTTTGTTTACGTGCAACGGACATTTGCTGTGCACGGTTCGATACACGGACGTGGTTGAATAGCAACCCTCGATCATCCTGACATACCATTCCATTGTTTCATTGAACCATTGATTGTTTCATCACCATTTTCTTCGTTTCATGTGTAAATGTTGTATGTGTATGAGTGTGTGGCTTGAATGAATAAATAGGTTAAAAGTTGTATATATAATTGTTGTGTTTTCACCCCTTCACGTCTGCGGGAAATCGCCATTCTGTCTGGGTTGTCTGCGTGCGTAAGTTGTTTGTTTGTGGCGTCTGCTCAGAGGGAGTCGTGGCTGTGACATGAAAGTTATCAGCCACACAGACTGGGGAGTACACAAGCAAACTTTGCTTCTCCTTTATAGTTCTCTGGTACGCTCTAAATTGAATTATGGTAGCATGGTATATAGTTCCGCTAGAAAAGCCTATTTGAAACCTTGGATCCAATCCATTATCAAGGTCTTCGGATCTGCTTGTGGGCGTTTTGCACTTCCACGAAGGAAAATCTCTACGCTGATGCTGGCGAACCTTCCTTGGAGATCCGTAGGCTTCATTCAGCTCGCCATTAACTATTTTCTCAAACTTAAAGTAAACCCTGAAAATCCCGCTTATGATTGTGTTCTAAACCAATTATTTACACTTAAATACTCCAACAAACCGACAGAAATTCCTTCTTTTGGTATCAGAATACGCCCTCAATTTGATACTGCAGACATCAATATTGACTCTGTTAATGATGATCAATTGCGAACTGCGCTACCACCTTGGAACCTCGTCAGCCCCATTATCAACTTCAATTTCACACCCTTCAAAAATAACGAAACTTCCGCAGCTGTTTATAAGCAACTTTACTTAGAACAATGTTCATTTTATAAAGGATACTAAAAAGGTTTTACGGACATGTCAAAAAAGGAGACGCAGTTGCTGCTGTGTCGGTCTCTGGGAGATACCTCGACCAGCCCTTGCAACAGCGCATACCTGATTTTTGTTTTGTTTATACAGCTGAGTCCAAGGCAATTCATTTAGTTCTGAAAAAGGTTGATCAGTCCAAAGGATCCTCCTTTTTAAACATGTCTGATTCACTGTCAGCACTACAGGCTCTTTCCACGAGAAAAAATGTCGCACCCTTTTCTGGCAGAGATCCATGGTCTCCACACAAAACTTGTTTCTGAGGGTAAAAAGATAGTTTTTACGTGGGTACCTAGTCACATGGGCATCCGCGGCGATTTTGCAGTGGACAAAGGGGCTAAAGAAGCTCCGCTTCTAGATTTCCATTCAGAGATTTTCCAATTCATTCCATACCCTGACCTGCGTTGTATGACTGGCTGTTATTGCAATCGGCTGTGGCAGACCGAATGGTCTAATCATATCAATAACAAATTATTTCAAATTCATCCAGATTTGTCTGCTTCTTTGCTTAACGTAACTGATTTGGCTTGCCTTCATATTGTGCATACTTATGCCACCCATAGTTTACTATTGAAAGGCGAAGAACCACCGTGTTGCTTTGCATGTGATAAGTTATTTTCCGTCCGCCATTTTATGTTTGAATGTGCTGATCTGGTTGATGAAAGAGAAATATATTTTGGCTCGATACCTTTTAATGAGATTTTTTAAGTTTGCAATAATCAGCAGCTGTTTCAATTTGTACATGATGTTGGTTTGTTTTATCGTATATAGGTCATATCGTTTTGCTATATTCTTGGTACCCTCCCCCCCCCCACCACCCTCCGTAAAGGTGCATTGGGGTTTCAGTATAAATAGTATCTCCTATCCTATCCTATCCTGTCCCGTAACCCGGAGGTCGTTGGGGCACCACAGATGATCGTTTAACCAGCATACTCCATCTTTCTCTGTCCTCAGCAGCCCTGATGGCTTCGCTCAGTGTCAAACCAGTCCATTCTCGAATGTTGTCCTCCCACCTCTTTTTCGGTCTCCCTCTTCTTCTACCTCCTTGCACTGTGCTTTGCAGAATGGTCTTTGCAAGGCCTGATGATCTGGTGACGTGGCCATACCATCGGAGTTTCCGTTTCTTCACCACTGTGAGCAGGTCATCGTGTTGTCCAAGGGCTTGTGTGATGGTCTGTCGGACTTCGTCGTTGGTGATGTGTTGGGTGTAGGAAATGCCCAGAAGTCTTTCCACTTTCTGAAAATTTAGTGTTTTAAATTCCCACTGTCGCTGTCTTTCTCATTTGTTCTTTCTCACTCCTACTCTGTTCTATCAATCTACTATACTATCTTCTTCCTCGCTAGACCAGTCACCTACCTTTTTCCTTGAAAAGTTTTCCGGGACAAAACTCCTCATTTGTGTGTGAGGTCTGTTGGATCAGCTTGTATCAGTACAACTTACGTTAATCTGATGAATACAAATTGATACAACAACAAATCAGCTTGGGAATATTGCACCCTTTCTGCCAAATTTTCACTGGGGCTTCAATAAATTAGAGTATAGCCTCAACGTCCCCTGCGTGGGAGTCTTTATTGAAAAGTGACCGGCTGATGGAGTGCCTTCAGTGTTACCACTAGGGTTGTTTTGGCAGATCTTTTTATGCGGATCAGGGGTGAGTACTCTTTCAGCGAAGTTTGTTATCTTGATTTTGTGGTTCTGATTCGGCTCTTTGCAGTCCGCAGGACCCTGTAAGCAATGAATAACTAACTATATTCTTGGTTAAATTTAATTAGTAAGACTGGTTCTAGTTCTATCTGTGATCCTATTTAAATGTTAGCAGTTTAATCTGATTTTGAATAGTTTTTTGTGGTCCTGATTGGGCTCTTGGCAGTCCGCTGGACCCTATAAACATTGAATATCTAATCTAATCTAAAAGCACCAAAATATGCTTACGCTGCTAATAAAATCACGTGAAACACGAGTATAGCTAACCTAAAACTGCAAAGCACCATGCAGTAACGGAGAAACTTGTGTTGCACAGTAACGCTACACAATACATCTACTACAACACCTTACCGCGACAAATGGAATGGCTCTATTGGATCATACCCGTAAGTGAGCATCATAGATCACGTGAATGTCAAGGTCATCTGAAGGTCACTGCTATTTCCATAATACAACATTTGCTGTGGTGTATTTTTCAGTACATGAATGCATTGAGATCCCGAGGTCAAGGTCCTCAGGTGTATTTGTCAGTACACGAATGCATTTGGATCCTGAGGTCAAGGTCCTCTCAGTGTCAAAGCAATAGAAAGATCAAAATCGGTAGTACTTTGCACTGTAATGTATCAGTTCGTGTTTGTTTCTTCTTCTGGACATTTATTTTCATGTTGAATAGTGCAAGTTTCATAAGGAGAATGTGAGTCATATGGGCTTTGCACGTCTAGTTATTTATTACATGAGCTAAATTGCCTGGTGATGTTGCTGTGCTGACCCATGTTTTAGGTTCTGGGGATCTGCAGAACCGAGATAATAAAAACGACTACAGGGCAGGTTTGATTGGCGGTGTTGTGGCGGGTGCAGTCGCACTTCTTGTTGTTGGAATCATCGCTGGAGTCTTCTTCAAACGACGACTACAGAGCGGTTAGAGATTCAATGTCTCGTTTATATTTATGTGGTGTGTCGGTGCGTGTGTGTATGCATGTTTTTCTCTCCGCCGCGGTATACTGTTTTCAAGTGTAACTGTAAGAGGTGGAAACGGAAGGTTTCAAGGTTTATTTAAGCAGAACAGAAACAACAATGTCTATCGCATTCTCAGGTTACTTGAGAAAATTTAACAAAACTATTGCTTATGTTAAAGATTATAAACAATACGGTTATAATAATTTTGTTGTGTGAGATGCTTTTCTTTGTCATTAGAATATGTTGCACACAGCTATATCCCTATCTGCGTAACTCATTATATGGTGGATCATATACTTCTTGTTACCGAAGCGGCACTTTAAAGAGCTGAAGACTTAAATTTAGAGCATCTAGCATCCTGGACACGGGGACACAGCTGGCTTAGTGGTGTACGCAACCGCAGAACAATTGCAGCATTGGATGTAAAGCAGTAACATTGCAGCCCGTACTATCCTATCCTATACTATTTCGTAACTCGAAGGTGGTTGGGGCAACATAGATTATCGTTAAAATCAGCGTCCTTCATCTTTCTCAGTCCACAGCAACCCTCATAACCCGGTCTGTGTCAAGTCAGTCAATCCTCGAATGTTGTCCTCCCACCTCTTTTCTGTCTCCCTCTTCTTTTGCCTCCTTGCACAGTGCCTTGCAGGATGGTCTTTGCAAGGCCTGATGCTCTGGTGACGTGGCCATATCATAGAAGTTTCCGTTTATTCACCACGGTAAGCATGTCATCGTGTTGTTCAATGTCTTGTGTGATGGTCTCTCGGACATTGTCGTTGGAGATGTGCTGGGTATAGGAAATAGTCCAGAAGTCTTATGTAGCACCTCACCCCCATGCTTTGTATTCTTCGTTGTAGATCTGCTATGAGGGTTTATATTTCGCAAGCGTATAGGAAGATGGAGATGACAAGGGAGCACAGCAGCTTTACTTTGGAATGCAGACTGATGGTCCTGTCTTTTTAAATGGGTTTCAACCTTGTCAGGGCAGCAGTTGTTTGTGCGATCCCGGAGAGGACTTCCTGCCCGGACCCATTGTCTGATACAATGGCTCCTACATATTTCAAGCTATGAACTGTGTTGAGGGGTTGGTCGTGGGCTTTAATGACCGTGTTGATGCCATTGGTGTTGTTGGTCATCATTTTGGTTTTCTCTGCACTTATTTCCATTCCATAGGCTCTGGAGGTGGTGTAAAGCTTCTCTACCAGCTAATCAAGTTCTTGTTCCTCTCCAGCCAGTCCATCAAAGTCATCCGCAAAACGGAGTTTGGAGATTGCTCTACTTCCTGTGCTGACTGTGCCTTCGTGATCTGCAAGGGCATCTGACATGATGCGCTCTAGGAAGATGTCAAAGAGTATAGGAGAGAGTAGGCATCCTTGACGCACACCGATTGTTGTTCTGAACCAGTTACGATGGCGCTGTTGTGGAGGACTGCACTGATAGCCTTGTCATACAGGCTTTTGATGACTTCAATAATTTTAGGGCTGATGCTGTACACTCTCATGGTTGCCCACAGAGCTGCATGCCAGACTCGGTCAAACGCGTCCTTGAAGTCTACAAACACATGATATAGATGTTGGTGCTGTAGGTATTTCTCGCAGATTATTATGAGATTTAAAATCTGTTCAGTGGTACTTCGCCCTGCCCTGAATCCTGCTTGTTCTTCAGCTATGACTTGTTCAGCGTGGGGTTTGAACCTGTTGAGAATTATTTTTATGAGGACCTTGCTGGGATGGCTGAAGAGGCTGATGGTGCGGTAATTTTCACACTTCTGAAGGTTACCTGTTTGGGGAAGAGTGATGACAAGCGACTGGGTCCATGGTGTAGGCCACTCCCCACTCTGCCAGATCTTGTTACAAATAATGGTGAGGGCGTCAAACATCGCTTCTCCTCCTGCTTGAAGCAATTCCGCAGGTATTTTGTCATCTCCAGCCGACTTCCCTTTCTTCAGCGCTTGCACTGCTGCCTCAACTTATTCTCGGAGAATAGAGAGGATTTCTTTTTCTTCAGTGTTCTGGGGACATGCTAAAACTGATGGATCTCCGTTTGGTGTGTGGTTGTAAAGGTCAGAGCAGTACTATGTCCATCTAACCAAGACTTCTTGTTCTTCTGTAACCATATGCCAGACTTGCTTTTTATCGTTAGCACTGGTCAGCCGCTTCACAATCTGGTAGGCCTTCTTGCTGTTGTTCTTGTTCAGACTGTTCTCTATTTTCTGGCATTGATCTTCTATCAAGTTCTCCTTTGCTGTGCGCATGCCTTTTCCGATGTCATTGTTGATGTTTTTTTGGTAGGTATCAGCTCCCTGTGCGGAGTTCTTTTTCATTTTCATCTCTCTTCGTTTATCACACAGGTCCAAACGTTCAGGTGTGATCCACGGTTTCTACTGGCTGTGGTTCTAAGCAGGTTGACGGCCTGGAGTGCCCAAACTTGACCTTGAGACGCTGGCAGTGCGCCCCTACTCTTTCGGATGAGGATATAAACTATGGTCAAGCCTGTGCACACAGGCATTCCATCGCGCGAGTTTTAAAAATCCTGAAGCTCGTGTCCTAGATGGTTGAGTGCCGGCGACACAAAATACAGCAAGTACTAGGTCTTTCCTCTCTCATACCTAGTCGCTGAGGATTGCACTGCGTGTAGCTACTTTTGATTCAAAACAATACGTTACATTACATGGTTATTGCTTTAGGTCCAGCGGACTTTTCCGAGCCAAATCAAGACCAGAGAAGTGAAAGAGGACTCACCCCTCATCCGCATAAAAGATCTGCCAAAACAACCCTAGTGGTAACACTGAAGGCAATCTACCAGCCGGTCACTTTACAATAAAGACATCTAACGCAGGGGACGCTGAAATTATACTTTAATTTATCGAACCCCCATTTACAAAAACAAAATAGAATACAAACATCATTATACAATATCAACAAAACACATACATATAAAATGCATAAATTGCTAAATAATAACATCATAGGAAGCCCCAGTGACCATTTGGCAGAAAGCGTCCAATATTCCCAATCTGATCCAACAGACCTCATACACAAATGAGGAGTATTGTCCCGGAAGAGTTTTCAAGAAAAAGGGTAGGTGACTGGTCTAGATAAGAAGAAGATAGTATAGTAGATTGATAGAACAGAGTAGGAATGAGAAAGAACAAAGGAGAAAGACAGCAAAAGTGGGAATTTAAAGCACTAAATGTCCAGAAAGTGGGGATACTATTTATACTGAAACCCCCAGCACCCCCACGGGGAGATTCAAAACAATGTCAGCGTATTCGAGATGTGTTTTGCATAGTCAGTATATGTATTTGCTTCGGTTAGTTGATAAAATCATAATTGCTTGCTAATATGTCAGTGTCAGTTCCAAACTTAATATAATTGTTTATTGAATATTTAGTTTAATTATCTCAGGTCCAACCTTTTAATCCCAGTCAATATTACTTATAATTAAAAACCCCATCCCCATCCCCATTCCTCTCCAACAAATTAAAACAGAGAGGGCGAAGTTTATCTTCTGTGGGTATCATCGTCGTCCTCATCATCATCATAATCCTCATCGTCATCATCATCATAAAAAGCAAAAGTCAACGTTTTATGACACCGAAAATGATCACTTATAAAATCTAGATAAAGTTTCTGTACTTGAAGGTTTCAGGGAAAGATTGCACATATGTCAATCTACACTCCTATTTTTCGTATTTCCAGATATTATCATGAAGTGCTTTGAAATAGTCGTGAATCAAGTTGGGCTATCGGTTTAATGTGTTATTTCTTGGTTCCAAGATGTCCAATGACTATGTAGAAAAGAAACTAATAATTAATGCGTTATTTCTTGGTTCCAAGATGTCCAATGACTATGTAGAAAATGAACTAATATTTAATGTTATTCTTTGGTTCCAAGAGTGTTATTACTTGGTTCAATGACTATGTAGAAAAGGAACTAATAATTCATGTGTTCCCAATGAAGATGCCCCGTCAAGGTTGACAGTACCACACTGTCTTATACATTGAAGGTAAGGTGACAGTCTCCCCGCAATGCTTTCCTCCACTCTGTATAGAAGTTTGTTGAGAGCAAAGTATGTGTCGGATATTTTGACCTTTTAAGGTGTACGCAATAAACCCCAAACAATCCAAGTGTTGAATTTTAAGCAATAACGTTGTAGACGGTACAGGCATTGGTTCGAAGACCGTTGACGGTTTGGAGTGCCGAAACAAAATGACATGACGGTTCAGTAGGCAAATGGTAAACACAAATGAAATTTTGAATGTCAGCGATAACATTGAAGCCTGGACAGGCAGTGGTTCGAAGCATGCTGACAGCCTTGAGTACAAAAAACAAAGACAAAACACCATGACCCTGAGACACTGCGCCCCTACTTCTTTGGATGAAAGTATAAACCAAGGTCTAGTCTATGCACGCACGCATTCCATCGCAAATACTGTAAAGATCCCGATGCTCAAGTCTATGATTTATAGTTCACCAATTAAAGATAATTCAAGTCCAAAGGAAAAAAGGAGAGATAACAAGGAGAGTCATTAAATCTAATAATAATTAAAGATGGTAGAGACAAGAGTTGTAAACCTAGACATATTTTCTGTGCTAACAGAACTTGTACAAAACGTTTACATGGGAAAACTGTTTATGAGCATCAAATCAAATTCTGAATAACAGTATAAGTCCAAATGACAAAAAAAAACTATTAGCAAAATTGTAAGCACCTGGGGTAAGTGATGGAAAGCTGGATGGGGATCGGGGCGGAGAGAGAAAAAGAAAAAGAGATAAGAAGGTTTGTGTGTGTTTGTGCGTGTGTGTGTGTGTGTGTGTGTGTGTGTGTGTGTGTGTGTGTGTGTGAAAGAGAGAGGGAGAGATAGAATATAATAATGATGATGCAGTTAAGAATGTTTGACAAAATTAAGATTTTTGTCCAGGTTCGTTATATGTATATAATATCTCACTTATATATATATATATATATATATATATATATATATATATATATATATATATATATATATATATATATATATATATATATATATATATATATATATATATATATATATATATATATATATATATATATAAAAGCTGTTATCTGTAAAGTACCACTCACAAACTTATTTTATATAAATATATATCCAATCCTATCATATCCCGTAACTCGGAGGTCGTAGGGGCACCACAGATGATCGTGTAACCAGCGTACTCCATCTTTCCCTGTCCTCAGCAACCCTGATTGTTTCGCTCAGTGTCAAACTAGTCCATTCTTGAATGTTGTCTTCCCACCTCTTTTTCGTTCTCCCTCTTCTTCTACCTCCTTGCACTGTGCCTTGCAGGATGGTCTTTGCAAGACCTGATGATCTGGTGACGTGGCCATACCATCGGAGTTTCCGTTTCTTCACCACTGTGAGCAGGTCATCGTGTTGTCCAATGGCTTGTGTGATGGTCTGTCGGACTTCGTCGTTGGAGATGTGCTGGGTATAGGAAATGCACAGAAGTTTTCTGTACCACCTCATCTCCATTCTTTGTATTCTTCGTTGGAGATCTGATGTGATGGTCCATGTTTCGCAAGCATATAGGAAGATGGAGATGACAAGGGAGCGCAGCAGCCTTACCTTGGAATGTAGACTGATGGTCCTGTCTTTCCAAATTGGCTTCAACCTTGCCAGGGCAGCAGTTGTTTGTGCGATCCTGGAGAGGACTTTCTGTCGGGACCCATTGTCTGATACAATGGATCCTAAATATTTGAAGCTATGCACTGTGTTGAGGGATTGGCCTTGGACTTTGATGTCCGTGTTGATGCCATTGGTGTTGTTGGTCATCATTTTGGTCTTCACTTATTTCCATTCCATAGGCTCTGGAGGTGGTGTCAAGACTGTACCAGCTGTTCAAGTTCTTGTTCCTCTCCAGCCAATCCATCAATGGTATCCGCAAAACGGACGTTGGAGATTGCTCTTCCCCCTATGCTGACTGTGCCTTCGTGGTTGTGACGGTGGGTCT
This sequence comes from Oncomelania hupensis, assembly GCA_036898135.1. Classification (NCBI taxonomy): domain Eukaryota; kingdom Metazoa; phylum Mollusca; class Gastropoda; order Littorinimorpha; family Pomatiopsidae; genus Oncomelania; species Oncomelania hupensis. The sequence continues at coordinate 18,372,159 of CM072520.1, forward strand.
ATTGTTTATGGGCTCTGCACAATGGAATGCTATTACCCACTCGTCTTCTGTCTATTGGGATCGCTAGTAATCTCCCTGTGACTTAACTTAATACATTTATTTGTTTATCTCGGTCTGTGTTTAGGCTGGGGGTACAGAGATAGAAAGAAAAATGGTAAAAGATCACTGTCACACTAGCTCTCACACGGCTATGAAACATATGTAGTCCAGCCACTTGATAACAGTAAATATCACACATTTATTTCCTCTACTCTATACACGATCTTCGAAGTACGAAACTAACTTTAAAGTTCAAAAGTCAATGCGAATGATTTGCTCTTGAGAGGTCTAGGCAGCTACTTTATCTTCATCGGGCACTGGATACTTTCTGCTCCAATGGTCAGAGTTCTTGAAGAGTGGACTACTGTGGTCCTTTGATACAGTTTTAGTGCACTGTTTCGAGGGGCACTTAACTGTGTGGTTGAAGCGCTGCGTTGTGGTTGCTTCCTTGATATCCTGTGTTGTGGTGGAGTCTTCTCTGTGTGGCTAGACTGGTGGGCTCTCGGAGCGCAATGCTGGAGGTGCAGCGACTTGTTCTTGTCTTTCGCCTAGTTGGGCTCACGATACAATGCCTGCTCGTCTTTTTGACAATGTCAGGCCGTGGCTAACTTGATTGAATCGAATTTTCAACAAGTCCTGCTTCCTAAGTCTGCTCAGGAGAGATTTTCTGTCAGAGCGCAACTGTGTGCTGCTCGGCGTTTGAATCTAGACTGACCTTCTACCTAGCCTTGGCCTAGCCAGGCAGAACTGCTTCTACCTAATCCCTCTCTGTTCCGATTGGCGGTAAATTCTGATTGGCTGTAAAATCGAAGCGCTCTAACCTAGGCTAGATGATGTCACTGCCTGCTGGGCTATCGTCAGCTAGCAGAGTGTAGCACGCATCAGTACTTTTATCGTCTGCTACAGACTAACAGTAACCTTCTAAGTTTACACTGACTAACCAAGGCAAAAGAATAAACTGTGCTGTGTAAAACTGCCTCTTGTTACAGTGGTCTGCAAGGGCATCTGACATGATGCGCTCTAGGAAGAGGTTGAAGAGTGTTGGAGAGAGTAGGCATCCCTGACGCACACCGATTGGTGTTCTGAACCAGTTTTCGATGGCGCTGTTGTGGAGGACTGCACTGGTAGCCTTGTCATACAGGCTTTTGATGACTTCAATAATGTTAGGGCTGATGTTGTACACTCTCATGGTTGCCCACATAGCTGCATGCCAGACTCGGTCAAACGCCTTTTTGAAGTCTACGAACACATGATATAGATGTTGTTGGTGCTGTAGGTATTTCTCGCAGATTATTCTGAGGTTGAAAATCTGTTAGTGGTTCTTCGCCCTGCCCTGAATCCTGCTTGCTCTTTAGCTAAGATTTGTTCAGCTTGGGGTTTCAACCTGTTGAGTATTTATTTTCAGAAGGACCTTGCTGGGATGGCTGATGAGGCTGATGGTACGGTAATTTTCACATTTCTGAAGGTTACCTTTTTGGGGAAGAGTGATGACAAGCGACTGGGTCCATGGTGTAGGCCACTCCCCACTCTGCCAGATCTTGTTACAGATAATGGTGAGTGCATCGATCATCGCTTCTCCTCCTGCTTGAAGCAGTTCCGCGGGTATGTTGTCCACTCCCGCCGACTTCTCCTTCTTCAGCGATTGCAATGCTGCCTCAACTTCTTCTCTGGAGAATTGGGAGGATTTCTTCTTCTTCTTCTCTGTTCTCTGGACATGCTAGAACTGATGGGTCTCCGTTTGGTTTGTGGTTGTAAAGGTCAGAGCAGTACTCTGTCCATCTGTCCAAAACTTCTTGTTCTTCTGTAAGGCATATGCCAGACTTGCTTTGGATCGTGGAGACCTTGGGCTGTTTAACACTTGTCCGCCGCTAGCCCTTCAGTCAGGTAAGCCTTCTTGCTGTTGTTCTTGTTTAGATTGTTCTCTATTTTCTGGCATTGATCTTCAATCCAGTTCTCCTTTGCTGTGCGCATGCCTTTTCGGATTTCATTGTTGATTTTTCGGTAGGCATCAGCTCCCTGTGAGGTGTTCTTTTTCTTTTTCATCTCTCTTTGTCTATCACACAGGTCTAAAAGTTCAGGTGTGATCCACAGCTTCTTCTTTGACCGGTGCTTTCCAAGGATCTCTGTGGCGGCATCTGTCACAGCTAAGTTGAAGGTGGTGGTCATGGTGTTGACATCTACTTCACCAGCTCCCAAAATGAGCAGTGGTGCAAATTTCCCTCCAATTGTGGCCTGAAATATTTCTGCCACCTCCGGGTCTTGCAGTTTGCCTAGGTCGAACTTCAGTCTCGTGCACTTTGCTGTGTTTACTCTCTTCAAGTGAAGCCGGAAAGACATCATCACGAGATCGTGGTCACTTCCCGATGTCTGCTCCTGGAAAAGTGCGCGTCCTGCCAATGTTGATGCTTGATCTGAAGCGTTTCTTGACAATGATGAAGTCGCTCTGGTTGTGATGCTCCCCGCCGGGACTGTGCCATTTCCATCGTCTGAATTTTTTGTGGAGACCAAGCGTGTTTGCCAGTATCATATTGTTGTATCTGGCAAACTCAAGCGTCTCAGACCCCTGTCATTTGTCTCGTTGTTGCAGTGGGGTCCACATGTGTCTCCCCAGTTGTGCGCATCTTGGCCAACCTTAGCATTCCAGTCGCCATCCACTATGACTATGTCCTTCTTCGGCACTTGGTCAAGTACAGCCTGTAGATTTTCATAGAAATCCTCCACTTCGCTGTCGTCATAGTCTGATGTTGGGGCATAGGCCTGGATGATGGTGATGTTGAAAGGGGCTGCTCTCAGACGGATGGTAATGAGTCTACTGGAGACTGGGCGGCAACCCATGACAGTGGCTAGAATGTTCTTGTGGACCAAGAATTCAACTCCGTGTTCGTGCCTGTCATGTCTACCGCTGAAATATATCTTGTGGCCTTTGTCGGTTGTTGTTTCACCTATGCCTTTCCAGCGCAGTTCGCTGATCCCTAAAACGTTCCATCGTTAGTGGTCCATCTCATGAGCCAGTTCTTCTAATTTTCCCTCCGCATTTAGGGTCCTGACATTCCAGGTTCCTATGATCTGACGATGTTATTTCTGGTGTGGATCTTGCCAAATTGTCCATCGGTAGCACACTTATCGCCTCCGTCTTGGTGGCCAACTGAAGGCGCGGTCCTTGTTGATCCGGGCGACGACCGATCCGGCATGGAGTAAATGGTTTTGTTCATCATGCAGTGTGTCTTGGGCAAGAAAGACCTGGCAGGGCCCAATCCTCTCCAGGCTGTTGGCCACATCCGATATCCACGAATACAGTGTGGCTTGCCTTGGCCCCGAGCACGTGGTCGTTGAACCTGTAGTAACATGAGGTTCCTCCGTCCTGGCCGGTGACTTCTGTGTAGAAGACTTTCGCCCAGTGATGCCGTACTGACATCACCCCTGTTAGTCTCCTCTTACGACACGTCGATAAACGTTGGGTCTATTCTAATCAGTGCCCGAACCCACAGGGCTATATAGATATAGATAAAATACGTTTGTGAGTGGTACTTTACAGATAACAGCTTTTATTTATTTTATTTATTTTATTTTAGATATATATATTATTTAAGTTTTAAATGTTATACATATAATACATGTTACCGTCGTCATCTTCATCATCATCATCATCATCATCATCATCATCATCATCATCATCATCATCATCATCATTATTAGTAGTAGTAGTAGTAGTAGTAGTAGTAGTAGTAGTAGTAGTAGTAGTAGTAGTAGTAGTAGTATTTTACTTTTAAAAGAAGTTTAAATGTTAGGTGCAGATGTTAACGTATATGTCACTTTTATCGGAAGCAATTACAAAAATCGTTTTATTTGTCTTTCTTTATGCTGAGTACTTTTGGGTCAAACATTTTCTATTGCCAAAGCCATAATTTCTTTCAGAGCTTTAAGTTACAGCCCACTTTAAACCTTAGGAGGATTAGAGAGGAAATGAACGTGTGCGTCAGTCAGACCTCAGGACATGGTAGTTTTAAAATAAAGAATACACAAACACACACACACACGCACACACACACACGCGCACACACATTCACAAACAGAAAAAATAGAAACTATAATCTAGTGATTAAGGTCCATGTTCCAGAATGTGAAGAAAAAAACATCTTTTCTGAACGAAATGGCATTTTCCGTGTTTATTATTAAAGTTTATGTGAAAACTCTAAGAATTAAACATTTTACTTTATAATGAGACAAAATCACAGTATGTTAATTTGGACATTGGGTGCCACACTAAAGTTGATGTTTGAAATGTTCTAATGGATTTCAATCTGCTTTGTTTTTAAACAGACCTTACCGGTGATGGGATGATAGAAATCGTAGCCTATGTGAGCATCGGGGACATAGTTGGTGAGTCATCTGCGCACAAGTAACAGTCCTAACATTTAGGAACCTCTCTTACTTAATCCACTTTTGATTGGTTTCTGTGCGTGAAACTTTCCTGTAAGCTTTGCTTGGAATTCCGAAAGCTGTAGCTGTACATCACAGATTGGATGTTAAACATCTTTTGTCACGTCGCGTATTTAAATTATGAACTTTAGCTTTAAATTCTAAGAAACAAACGAGGGGAAAAAAATAAGGCTAAGAAAGATGTTGACCCACCTACATAGCAAAGTGAGTCTATGTATTCACCCCACCCAAAAAATGCTCCAAGATGTTTGAAAATCTGTGCAAGATAAGTGCTAAATAGTCCAAAAGAACATGTATAAACATTGTCCGTCCATCCATCTGTCTGTCCGCTGTTCGGAGTCCGTCTGTGCAAACTTGCAATTGGATTAATATCTCAGAACCTATTTCAACTATCATAACCAAACTTGGTAAGATGGTGAATATCCATGAAACCTCGTAAAAGATCAGTAAATAAAATACTTCACTTCAAGGTCAAGGTCACAGAGTCAACAAATGTTAGTCAAAAATTAGATTTTTTTCACAAAATGTCTATTTTTTTTAAAAGATATTAATATTGGATGTATGATTCTTTGATGCATGATAGATATTGTGTAAATTGGGTCAATCTCACTTCAAGGTCAACGTCACTGTAGCTGTCCAAAGTCGGTTAGTATAGGCACTTTGAAGTGACCTTGACCTTAAAATATGAAAGATATAAAGTCCAAATTGTTGTATTTAGAGATACAATGCAGGGTGATAATTGCATAATCAAACACTGCATACATGTGCACACTCACATATATTGTACAACTGGTTTTTTTTTATTATCTGTTAATATGACGTACAGAATTTAGTATAAAACTGTGTGTAGTTTAGATGATAGATTGACCTTAGGGCTGATGTTGTACACTCTCATGGTTGCCCACAGAGCTGCATGCCAGACTCGGTCAAACGCCTTTTTGAAGTCTACGAAAACATGATATAGATGTTTTTGGTGCTGTAGGTATTTCTCGCAGATTATTCTGAGGTTGAAAATCTGTTCAGTGGTACTTCGCCCTGCACTGAATCCTGCTTGCTCTTCAGCTAAGATTTGTTCAGCTTAGGGTTTCAACCTGTTGAGTATTATTTTCAGGAGGACCTTGCTGGGATGGCTGATGAGGCTGATGGTGCGGTAATTTGTACATTTCTGAAGGTTACCTTTTGGGGGAAGAGTGATGACAAGCGACTGGGTCCATGGTGTAGGCCATTCCCCACTCTGCCAGATCTTGTTACAGATAATGGTGAGTGCGTCGATCATCGCTTCTCCTCCTGCTTGAAGCATTTTCCGCGGGTATGTTGTCCACTCCCGCCGACTTCTTCTTCAGCGATTGCACTGCTGCATCAACTTCTTCTCGGAGAATTGTGATGATTTCTTCTTCTTCTCTGTTCTCTGGACATGCTAGACCTGTTGGGTCTCCGTTTGGTTTGTGGTTGTAAAGGTCAGAGCAGTACTCTGTCCATCTGTCCAAGCCTTCTTGTTATTCTGTAAGGTATATGCCAGACATGCTTTGGATCGTGGAGACCTTGGGCTGTTTAACACTTGTCAGCCACTTTACAGTCTCGTAAGCCTTCTTGCTGTTGTTCTTGTTTAGATTGTTCTCTATTTCCTGGCATTGATCTTCAATCCAGTTCTCCTTTGCTGTGCGCATGCCTTTTCGGATTTCATTGTTGATTTTTCGGTAGGCATCAGCTCCCTGTGAGGTGTTCTTTTTCTTTTTCATCTCTCTTCGTCTATCACACAGGTTCAAAGGCTCAGGTGTGATCCACAGCTTTTTCTTTGACCGGTGCTTTCCAAGGATCTCCGTGGCGGCATCTGTCACAGCTAAGTTGAAGGTGGTGGTCATGGTGTTGACATCTACTTCACCAGCTCTCAAAATGAGCAGTGGTGCAAATTTCCCTCCAATTGTGGCCTGAAATATTTCTGCCACCTCCGGTTCTTGCAGTTTGTCTCGGTCGAACTTCAGTCTAGTGCACTTTGCTGTGTTTACTCTCTTCAAGTGAAGCCGGAAAGACATCATCACGAGATCGTGGTCACTTCCCGATGTCTGCTCCTGGAAAAGTGCGCGTCCTGCCAATGTTGATGCTTGATCTGAAGCGTTTCTTGACAATGATGAAGTCGCTCTGGTTGTGATGCTCCCCGCCGGGACTGTGCCATTTCCATCGTCTGAATTTTTTGTGGAGACCAAGCGTGTTTGCCAGTATCATATTGTTGTATCTGGCAAACTCCAACAGTCTCAGACCCCTGTCATTTGTCTCGTTGTTGCAGTGGGGTCCACATGATTGTGTCTTTCCAGTTGTGGTGCGCGTCTTGGCCAACCTTAGCATTCCAGTCGCCTTCCACTATGGCTATGTCCTTCTTCGGCACTTGGTCAAGTACAGCCTGTAGATTTTCATAGAAATCCTCCACTTCGCTGTCGTCATAGTCTGATGTTGGGGCATAGGCCTGGATGATGGTGATGTTGAAAGGGGCTGCTCTCAGACGGAAGGTAATGAGTCTACTGGAGACTGGGCGGCAACCCATGACAGTGGCTAGAATGTTCTTGTGGACCAAGAATTCAACTCCTTGTTCGTGCCTGTCATCTCTACCGCTGAAATCAAGCTTGTGGCCTTTGTCGGTTGTTGTTTCACCTATGCCTCCAGCGCAGTTCGCTGATCCCTAAAACGTTCCATCGATAGTGGTCCATCTCGTGGGCCAGTTCTTCTAATTTTCCCTTGGCTTGCCTTGGCCCCGAGCACGTGGTCGTTGAACCTGTAGATTCCTCCGTGCTGGCCGGTGACTTCTGTGTAGAAGACTTTCGCCCAGTGATGCCGTGCTGACATCACCCTTGTTAGTCGCCTCTTACGACACGTCGGGAAACGTTGGGTCTACTATAATCAGTGCCCACAGGGCTCTATAGATATAGATAAAATAAGTTTGTGAGTGGTACATTACAGATAACAGCTGTTAAGTTTTAAATTTTATACATATATTATATGTTGCCGTCGTCATCTTCATAATCCTTATTATTATTATTACTATTATTATTATTATTATTATTATTATTATTATTATTATTATTATTATTATAATTATTATTAACAAAAGTAGAAATCTTAGGTGCAGATGTTAACGTATATTCACTTTTATCGGAAGCAATTACAAAAATCGTTTTATTTGTCTTTCCTTATGCTGAATACTTTTGGGTCAAACATTTTCTATTGCCAAAGCCATAATTTCTTTCAGAGCTTTAAGTTACAGCCCACTTTAAACCTTAGGAGGGTTAGAGAGGAAATGAACGTGTGCGTCAGTCAGACCTCAGGACATGGTACAGTAAAACCTCCGTTTTACGACCTTTAAATTGCCATTAAAACGAGGTGTGAAATTGGAGGGGTCTTAAAAATGAGGTAGGACATTTTCGAAAAAGACATTTAGAAAATTAATTAAGTAAAATAAATACATGTACAAAAAGTACACATACCATTAAGTATAGGGAACATCTACCATCTTTCAGAAATATAGATTAAACTCTGTCTCACAACCAATACAGTCAATATCTTCCTGTTCCTCATTATTTACAAAATAAAAAAATCAATGTTGGTATGATAGTTTTTTAAAAGTGTATGTAAGTGCTGAGTGCATGTTTGGAGTTATAACTATTTATAAGATAACCCCATTAATATTGTTGTAATTATTTTTATTCAATCATTGTTGTTGTTGTTGTTGTTTAAAGAAAGCGGTTATTTCTGTTTGTTTGCATGATTACCACCCGTGCATGTTCTGTTAGTATGTCACTTTGAACACCAGACATGGTGTCGGCAAGATCTGACAGGCCCCTGCTCAGGGCAAATCTGGGCAGCTCCTTAGAGTGTTTCAAGCTGCTTTAATGCATCGTCTGCTGTTAAAAGTTGTAAACCAAACTGTTTTCTTCAACGCACAAATATAGTATTGCTTTGGAATCTGAATTTTTCAGATGCTAGGTCGTAAAATTTAATTATTTGAAGATCGCAAGTCACGTTTTAGAGGTAGTCGTTTAAGAGAGGTCGTTTAATAGTACAAAGCATCGGTGAATTTTTTTCCGGTCGTATGTTGGAGGAAGTCGTTTAAGAGAGGGTCTCAAAACGGAGGTGTTACTGTAGTTTTAAAATAAAGAACACACAAACACACACATACACACACACACACGCACACACACACTCACACAGAAAAAATAGAGACTATAATCTAGTGATTAAGGTCCATGTTCCAGAATGTGAAGAAAAAAACGTCTTTTCTGAACGAAATGGCATTTTCCGTGTTTATTATTAAAGTTTATGTGAAAACTCTAAGAATTAAACATTCTACTTTATAATGAGACAAAATCACAGTATGTTAATTTGAACATTGGGTGCCACACTAAAGTTGACGTTTGAAATGTTCTAATGGATTTCAATCTGCTTTATTTTTAAACAGACCATACCGGTGATGGGATGATAGAAAACGTAGCCTATGTGAGCATCGGGGACATAGCTGGTAAGTCATCTGCGCACAAGTAACAGTCCTAACATTCAGGAACCTCTCTTACTTAATCCACTTTCGATTGGTTTCTGTGCGTGAAACTTTCCTGTAAGCTTTGCTTGGAATTCCGAAAGCTGTAGCTGTACATCACAGATTGGATGTTAAACATCTTTTATCACGTCGCATATTTAAATTATGAACTTTAGCTTTAAATTCTAAGAAACAAACGAGGGAAAAAATAAGGCTAAGAAAGATGTTGACCCACCTACATAGCAAAGTGAGTCTATGTATTCACCCCACCCAAAAAATGCTCCAAGTTGTTTGAAAATCTGTGCAAGATAAGTGCTAAATAGTCCAAAAGAACATGTATAAACATTGTCCGTCCATCCATCTGTCTGTCCGCTGTTCGGAGTCCGTCTGTGCAAACTTGCAATTGGATTAATATCTCAGAACCTATTTCAACTTTCATAACCAAACTTGGTAAGATGGTGAATATCCATGAAACCTAGTATGTGAGATGTGAGGCTTATGCACAATGCAGGCTTAGGCAGCTGACAGCGTTTCAGTGAGATGAAATCTGTTTTCTATAGGCCTACAAGTAGGTGATTAGATCAAATTAAAAAAGTCAATAAGCGGTGCCAATCATATACGTTCATTAAGTGGTGGTGGTGTTGGAAGTGAAAGCAGTACAATCGAGTAATTATTATAGTATTATTTTAAATAAATCCCAAAAATGAATAAATCAAAAATAATACTAGAAGCAAACCTTAATAATAATATTAATCATGATTGTCATGTAAAACCCAGATGTGTGCTTAGTGACATTGTTATATGATCTGGTCACCATCAGGAAGCCTACTTTTGTTTCAAAATATTCCAGCCAATTGCTGTGTGGCTAGATCTAATGCTTTATGCTTATTTTCATTCATCTTCGCCAATTTAGAGCAACCACACATTTAACGACAATAATAGCATTTGCACGTTCCCTAAATTTCAATATTTATCTTGTTATCAAGCATCATCACAAGCAAATCTGTGAGTGCTCTCGAAAATGAAAGTGAATGGTTAGTTACCTGAATTGCGCATGCCACTGAGAAGTGCAAAGGTGCTTTTATCAACCCTGATTCAGCTCTTTGCAGTCCACTGGACCCTATAAACAATGAATAACTAACTTCCATCAACCGATATGGCGATAAGTATTGACCGCTAGACTGTACTTTGTTACCTTGTATTATATAGTATGTCTCGCGACCACATATTGGTGGCTGCGTTTCAGACATATGCAACTGCTTACTAAATACTTTACAATGAACATGGTCACAGCGACATAAGGGAAAAAAACACACATAAAGTTCATAGAAATTAAAAAAAGGAAGAAACAAGTATATATTTTTTAAAAATTACCATATGTTTGTTGTGTTAATACTTCTAACATTTGTGAGGCAGATAGTGACATTTATAATTTAGAAAATTAACAAACTAAAATGCAGATGCCGAGATGGTTTAATGCAGAAAAACACATTCACTCTTTTTGTTTCTGTACTTGTTAAGTCTTGATTTACAGCATCACACATATAACTTACAAGAAATAAAATTTTTTTTTAAAAAGGTAGGAATAAGGTTAAGTAAAACTTTAACACTTTATTTATTAATATTATTATTGAGGATTTGTAGAGCGCACATATTTCGCCGTACTTGGCGACTCAAGGCGCTAGCCGATACAGAATCTAACTCAAGCTGCCTGAGGCGCCAACTTGCAGCCTTTGGGCGCATCGTAATAACGCTCCAGACAATTGAGCACAATCCTGGGGGAGAACTTTATGTAGGCTATTTTGAAAGAATAGTTGTAAAAACAGTTGAGAATAGGTGTTCCTAAGTAGTCAACTGTGCCAATATAGTACAGTATAGTACTGTATTACATTACATTACATTACATGATTATTGCTTTAGGTCCAGCGGACTCTTCCGAGCGAAATCAGGACTGGACAACCCCTGATCCGCATTAAAGATCTGCTTAAACAACCCTAGTGGTAAAACTGAAGGCTCTCCACCAGGCAGTCACTTTACAATAAAGACATCCCACGCAGGGGATGCTGAGGCTATACTCTAATTTATCGAACACCCGTTTACAAAAACAAAATAGAATACAAACATCATTATACAATATCAACAAAACATACATATAAAATGCCTACATTGCCAAATAATAACATCATAGGAAGCCCCAGTGATCATTTGGCAGAAAGGGTCCAATATTCCCAAGCTGATCCAACAGACCTCATACACAAATGAGTATTGTCCCGGAAGAGTTTTCAAGAAAAAAGGTAGGTAACTGGTCTAGCAAAGAAGAAGATAGTATAGTAGATTGACAGAACAGAGTAGGAATGAGAAAGAATAAAGGAGAAAGACAGCAACAGTGGGAATTTAAAGCACTAAATTTCCAGAAAGTGGAGATACCATTTATACTGAAACCCTCGGCACCCCCACGGGGGTGTATAGTACTGTATAGTATAGTATAGTATAGTAAAGTATAGTATAGTATAGTATAGTATAGTATAGTATAGTATAGTATAGTATAGTATAGTATAGTATAGTATAGTATAGTATATAGTATAGTACAGTATAGTGGTGATGGCATCGCCATTGTAAGTTATCAGCACTTTGTCCTCTGGGTAGATGTGCATTTAAGTCAAACTGGCAGGCTTTCAGGCAACTGCAGTTGTCTGATTATTTGCCTGCCAGAGGAGGTGGGGTAAGAGAATCTCCATCCAAATATGTGGAGTGCAATATGTGAAAAATGTTTTTTTATCTAGATCATTTTTAAGTGTGGTACCAACTGTGACAACATCACTTTTTTAAAATTTATTTTACCAACTTTATTTATCACTTGGCAGACTAGTCCATGTGTTAGTAACTCTGTTACTAATACTAGTGTTAGTGAAAATGGGCTCGTTATACTAGTATGAACAGTCGTTCTTGTTCATTTATACTCAGTCATGGCCTCAGGTTGAAGAGCTCTCAACCCTACATAATAGGAATATTGTGGTTTTGGATCATGCTTGTGTAGGATTTTTAACACCTCAATCATGTCTCCTCTCAGACGTCTATACTCAAGGCTTTTAAAGCCGAATGCCTTTTAACCTATCCTCGTAACCGAGTCCCTTAGCCCCAAGATACATCTGATGAAATGTCTTTCAAACAGCCTCAATCTTGTTATGGTTTTTTTTAACTTAAGACTCCACACCATATTTCTGTATTCCAGTACAGAACTCACAAGGGCCTTTAACAGATGGACCATTATTTCTTTGCTTTGAAATGTAATCGATCTTATTAACAGTACTGATATTCTGTTCGCCTTTTACTTTAGACAACGTCATTATGTGATCTTCAAAGGAGAGACCGTATCAAAATTGACGCCCAGGTCCTTCTCACCCCGAGTACTTTTCAATAATTTGACAGTAACACCATCCTTCAAAAAGTATTCGTAGTTTTGGTTCTTCTTACCAACGTGAAACGCACCAATCACTTTATTAATCCACTGGACCTAAGTGACTTGTGATCAATAAAGTAGGCCTACAAAACAACTACTGAACGAGTAAATCAGTGGGAAATTAAAAGAAACGAAGTCTAGCGATCCCTTGATGATGTCCACTTGTATCGTGCATGTATTATCCAAAAATGAACGCTCGGTGCGCATAAGGAGGAAGCGAAAAAACAAGTGAAAAAACAAATCAAACAATAGGAAAAAAAACTGAAAAGGGGAGGGGAGTGTGGGTGTGAGAATGATGCTGGGCAAATCCAAAAAACAAAGTCATTCTGAGGAAAAGAAAGATGTCTTCAGTCTCTTTCTGAACAATCCACCAGTCTCTGTTGTCTTCAGCATCTCAAGCAAGGTGTTCAAAAACCCCGAAGTGTTGCGTTTTCGAAGGCTCTGGCACCTGACCTTTCTGGTTTGTTTCCTCAGAAGCAGGGCAGAACAGGGACTGGGAGTATGAGGTGGTTTATATACTTTTATCAGTTCACACAAATATTCTGAAGCAATCTTGTTCCTGCAGGGAAAAAAACAATGACAATATCTTTTCTACACGATCATGCAATAGCCCGGAACAACAAATAACTTAGCAAAAAGTAGGCATGTTTATAATAGTAACTCTGACCATGGGTAGTGTAGCAGTTCTATGAGTTAGCATTAGACGTAGAAAGCCTGCCACACATCCAAATCTGAACCAAGACATCAGCATCGTGGTTACTATTGAAATAAAAGTCGGGCTGGTGTTTTGGGAATACATTTTTAAAATATTCCTTTGAGAAAGAAAATTTTAAAAAATCAGCTTTGCTGGCTCCAGGTAAAACCACCATTATTTTGCCTCTTGTCCAATGTGGATAAAGTCTTCGTATCATTGCAGATTTGAAATCTAGAGTAGGGAAAAAAACCATGGTCATTCAGTTGTGCCTAGCACAGGCTCATTCAGTTGTGCCTAGCACGTATGTAGGAGGCACAGGAGTTTACAAAGACGAAATAAAAGACTTCAGAGCCTGTATGCCTAGATGCAATTCTAATCTGTGCCTAGATGCAAAATTCTAATCTAAGCATTTGCTCAAAATCACTATTTTCTGAAGACAGACAAGACCATATATATATATATATTTTTTTTAAAAATATTTCCCATCATCTGTTTAGTTCAGATCTAGACAAAACAGTATTACAGTATTACTATTAGTGATTATGTAATGTAGCGGAAAAACGATTAGTAAAACGAGCGATCTCTAGCAGTGTTATTTATTTATTATTATTTATTTAATCGTTCTTATATAGCGCTTTTCCAGCTCAAGAGCTGCTCAAGGCGCTGGCCGATACAGGATCTAACTCAAGCCGCCCGAGACGCCCACCCGCAGCCTTTGGGCGCATGGTCTGACGCCCGGACAACTGAGCACAATCCTGGGCAGCCAGGGATTGGGGAGAAGGACCTAGGTGCATGCTGGGTGTATTCTTGTCACCGGCACTCACCCGTCTAGGACATGAGCGTCAGGATCTTTAAAGTCCGTTATGATGGAATGTATGCGACACAGACTAGACCTCGGTTTATACTCTCATCCGAAGGAGTAGGAAAACAGGAGTAAAGTGTCTTTCCCAAGGACACAACACAATGGCCCGGCCAGTGCTCGAACCCGGGACCTTCAGATCCGCAAGCCGAAGCACTACCATTAGACCACAGTGCCTCCAGTGGAGGATGTTTGGACGGCAAGACGTTTGGGTCTGGGCACATCAAGAACGTGTAAATTGCAAATTATTAATTAATCTTCACATTTACCGAGAACAAGGATTTCAAGAATCAAACACAAGTAAATTGTGAAGTATTAATAAATCTTTTAACTTACCGAGTACACATCAAACATGGCCTCTGAAATCGCTGGAATGAGTCACCCGGATGTGCTCTCTCTCCGGGTAAGAACATTACATTACATTACATTATTATTGCTTTAGGTCCAGCGGACTCTTCCGAGCCAAATCAGGACCGGACAACCCCTGATCAGCATAAAAGATCTGCTGAAACAACCCTAGTGGTAAAACCGAAAGCTCTCCACCAGCCAGTAACTTTACAATAAAGACATCCCACGCAGGGGACGGATGAGGCTTCACCCCAACTTATCAAACCCCCGTTTACAAAAACAAAATAGAATACAAACATCATTATAAATTATCAACAAAACACATACATATAAAATGCCTACATTGCTAAATAATAACATCATAGGAAGCCCTAGTGACCACCTGGCAGAAAAGCGTCCAATATTCCCAAGCTGATCCAACAGACCTCATACACAAATAAGGAGTCTTGTCCCGGAAGAGTTTTCAAGAAAAAAGGTAGGAGACTGGTCTAGCAAAGAAGACGATAGTATAGCAAATTGATAGAACACAGCAGGAATGAGAAAGAGCAAATGATAAAGACAGCGACAGTGGGAATTTAAAGCACTAAATTTCCAGAAAGTGGGGATACTATTTATACTGAAACCCCCGGCACCCCAACGGGGGTACCGGGCAAGAAAAAAGCTATATGTTGATTCGTATAACTTCAAAGTGATTCTCCCAATGAGCATAATATATTACACATATTCAGATACTGCTGATTAGGTAAGATAAAAGCAATTCATAACTATTTTTTTCTTGAAAAAACCCTCTCGGATTTAAAGGATATTTCACAAAATAAAGTGATCACCCTAAGGGTCTTTTGTGCAGAAGTCACCCTAAGGCTCAGTTTACTTGTGTTGCGCCTATCCCCAAACCGTCAATTCCTCGAACTTCACTACAATGCAAGAATAATTGTAGACATTGGGTCCCAGTTAGCGCATAGTGTAATGTTTCTCCGACAAAGGGAATAGGCAGGAAAACTCAAGTCCTTAGGACGACCGGGTTTCAGTCGACTTAAGTACAAAGTACTATACCAAGGGACCTATGGGAGCTTTTATACTAATATATATATACATAGAAGCGGAAAATTACCTTTGGCAGTGACCGCATATTTTGTATAAAATAGTAAATAAACCCAAAAACCAACATTAAGTAATATATATCTATAATATATCTATATAATATATCTATATATAATATATATATATATATATATATATATATATATATATATATATATATATATATATATATATATTATATAGATATATTATAGATATATATTACTTAATGTTGGTTTTTTGGGTTTATTTTTCTATTTTATACAAAATATGCGGTCACTGCCAAAGGTAATTTTCCGCTTCTATGGATAATGTGAAAGTTGGACAATAAAGATGTATTGTATTGATTTGTATTGTATTGTATTGTATTATTCATTGATTTTTATTTCTGTTCCATGTTCAGACGTGATGAACTGACAAAGCAGCCCGACTGGACCAACGGCGTAAACAGGTTTCCGGTAGTTCCTCAACAGCTTCTTCTAATTCACGCCATTTTTTTTCATTCTCAGTTTTTCAAAATGTAATATCTTCACCATGGTAATATTAGAATTATTAGTGTACTGTTGCTTTAAACTACTTTCACTGGTATCGTATATTTTAGAAAGGCGTTTGAATAACCATCACCTTTTAATACTTTTTTTTTAACGTAAGGTTCTTTCTGGGGCCCATTTGTGGACGGTTGTGTGGTTTTTTTCCCACTGAAAGCTGCTCTTCCCATGTACTTCAGCATACGATTAGAAAACATCGAACTATTAATGCATACAAATGGCATAATTTAATTAAATTCAACCATGATAGAATAAGTGGCAGCGAAGTGGAGAGATGTATTTAGTCCTAACCTTTTCTTTTCCTTTGGGAGATTGCATCTAAGAGAGATTATACAGCCCAATTCGCTTTTATTATTTAGTTCCTTGTCTTTGGCGAGACTACCGGTACATATACTGCCTGATTTGTACTTACACCTTGTTGTCTTGAGTTCTCAACATAATTTACAAATAGAGAGAGAAGGCTACAAAAAAAAGACAAGAAAAAAAAAAGAAAGAGATGTTTGCAGCTTGAGCCTGATTTCTTTTTGATTTGAACTTCTCCCTTGAGTCTATGATGATTAACTTCTAAACTATGTAGCAAATGTTTGTCGGATGGACTACACCAAGCATTGCAAGTCGAGCCCACCGCCGTAGCTCAGAGGAAGAGCGTTCGATGGCACATTGATGACCCAGGTTCGAATCCCTCGAAGGGCAAGATAAAAGAGGCCATTTTTACATGTCCATCTTAGCAGTATGATTGCACTGGTGGATCAGTGTTGATCTTCCCTGGGATGGTTGTCCCCGTCTGCCATATCGCCAATGGAGGGTGCGGACTTAATCTTCAATGTTCTTTATTGGAAATCGACCTCATACTGTTGAAATCTCCAAGCAGAGGACAGAACACATGTGGACAACAAAAGAGAAAAATGGTGTGGATGGGAAGGGGCGTGGAAAGGGGTGAGGAGGAGGAGAGGGGAGGTGTCACTCGCTTGTTGAATCAATGTTTTATATTCATTAAGTTGTACTGGTGACATGTTTGTTGTTTTCAATACATATGTGTGCTACAGCTGCGCTCTTTTACATCAAGATAATCACTACTTAAAAATTTTGTATTTTTAAAATTTATTTTACTTTTTTTTAAAAATTTAAAAGCATGTGTTTATTTATCTTGGGTTTTTTTCTGTTTTTTCTGTTTTTAGAGTTCAAGCCCATGTACATTATTTTATTTAGCAATATGAAGTTACATATCAAAAGCTCTCCCACTGTTAATATTTTGATTTAAAAAACAACAATGTAATATAGAAAGAGGGAGGGAAGGAGAGATAAAGAGAGGGATGGAGAGAGAGAGAGAGAGAGAGCTTTGCATAATTTGATTTGTATATATATATACAATCACAAGTATATCAACTAACAAGTTAGTATCTCGTATTGCCCCCAGTCGACGTGCGGTGGTCCCGTTGCCCTTGGTTTTAGCCACAAGCTGAGACGGGGATATCCCAGACCTAAAAATAGAATAGAGAATTCTGGGAAATCTGTTCTCGCGAAGATGTGCTCGCTGAAATGAAACGAAAGTTGGGAGAGGAACTGCATATTTCTGGTAGTGAACAAAGGCAGAAACTTGTCAGCAGTATTATCAGCGATGGAGTTATAATGGACGAAGTGCTCCATACCTATGAGATTGCCTTTGCTCGAGCAAAGAAACTAAAGAAGGATTTGGCCGACGTCATTTCAGACACTGATCTAAAAGATTTATTTAGTTCAGTGCATTTCAGAAAAGAATTTTCCTACCCATAATTCCCCTGGGTTTTTGAAGTTTCTAAAAAGTTATTTCAGGCCGACGACGCTCTATGGAGCGCAAAGCATGTAAAGGGAAGCAATCGGTTGTACGCGCACGTCGATAGAGACATAGAAGAGAGATATTAACTTGTTAGTTGATATACTTGTGATACAATACAATACAAGATTATTGCTTTAGGTCCAGCGGACTCATTTGTATATATGAACTTTATGCGATTACTAGTCTACATTATTAATAATATTTAAGCAGCTGTGATATTTATCTAAACAATGAAAATTTGTCTTTGTATGAAACGTTGATTGTTGTTAAATTTTGTTTCTTCTTCTTCTTCTTCTTCTTCTTCTTCTTCTTCTTCTTCTTCTTCTTCTTCTTCTTCTTCTTCTTCTTCTTCTTCTTTTTCTTCCTCTTCGTCTTCTTCATCTTCTTCTTCTTTTTGTGTGTCTGGCTGTTAAGTTGTGAGAGTGCATCGTATTGTGTATGTGTATTTTAATGTGTGTGTGAGAGAGAGAAAGAGAGAGAGAGAGAGAGAGAGAGAGAGAGAGAGAGAGAAAGAGAGAGAGAGAGAGAGAGAGAGAGAAGAGCGAGCAAGCACCTCTAATCCCTCTCACATCTTACACCTGTTTTCTATAAACTGAAACTGACGATCAGTAAATATGGCTGGCGACCCACAGGAATCGTAAAATCATCAAGAATCACCGTTATTAATTAAGCCATAAACACCAACGTCAAACCTCTTCTAAACCCCTTCAGAAAGTAAAAAGAAAGAAAGTGATTACTCTTATAGTACTATAGCGCACTTACAAGCTAAGAGTGCTTCTCAAAGCGCTGGCCACTACTATCCAGCAATCAGAAAATAGTTTGCTGAAGTCAGGATTCGAACAAGTCGTGCGCTCTGACGACTGAGCTATCCCTGCCGCCAGAAAAAGAAATAGATTACTCTTACATACCTCCCTGTAGATGTAAACATGTAAAAACACACGCCAATGATTATAATCAACAAACGATAAGGATATTGATACTGGCGATTGTAAAACAACTGTAACCTGATGTATACAAATCGATCATAATTATATTTTCACAATCGATTATTGAGTTAAGCCTATTTATATAACTTGAACGGCGAGACGCCCGCAATATGGCTATATTATGACAAAGGTATGTATTATTGTTAGAAAAAGTTTGCCTTTCCCAACACTGAATCATCATGTAAAAGAAAAAAAAAAACAAAGGAAATATTACTCGGTGTTCCAAATGAAAATTTACCGTCAAAGTTTTTATTTTTTATTGTATTTTAAAAAAAATGTATTTGGTCGTTCCTTATAGCGCTTTTCCGGCTCAACTTCGGCTCAAGGCGCTGGCCGATACAGGTTCTAACTTATTCCGCGACGATGCGCCCACTTGCAACCTCTGGGCTCATAGTCTGACACCCAGACCATTGAGCGCGATCCTGGGCTATCGGAGATGAGGGGGGAGGGGGGGGGGGAGGGGGAAGGAAGAGGGACCTAGTGCGTTTTTGTATACACTCACTCGCCTAGGACATGAGCGTCAGGATCTTTAAAGGTCATGCGATGGAGAATGGGCGCAGTTTCGCAGAGTGTCCTTTTATCTGTTAGTTATCATAACGTTGGTGGAGCCAAAAGACGGTAGAACAATAAGACGGGCAACTCCTTCTATACATATACTAATGAAACCGAGGACAAGGACTAGGCTATTTCCCTTGGCTTGTAGACGTAAACGTTCATTAAGGAATACATGGAACAATGCGTGGCCTTCGTAAATAGAATATAAATAAATATTTACGAAGGCCACGAACAGTGTCATTATAGTATTACATTCATGTGATCGTGCATGCTGTAGTATTTAACAACTGTTGATTTTTGATAACGTAATAATAATAATAATAATAATAATAATAATAATAATAATAATAATAATAATAATCCCAAAATTCGTTAAAATAATTCTTCACAGGTATTCCATTTTCACTGCATGCACAAAATCTAGCTTCGAAATTTAGATCTGCTATTGATAATTATCTTTAGATAAAATAAGAATATTTTGTTTTTCACACATCCACAGAAATCAATATCAGATTCAAATTCGATGATCACATTCTACACCACTAGAAAAACACACAGTTCACAGTAACACAATATCTCTAGTACCTGCATTTTCCTCCTTGTCGTCTGCCAACTTCAAAGCCAAGGCACATGTATAATTAAAGGCAAACACAGGCACATGCAACTTAGTTATTAAATACATAAAATTTAATTAATAGACTTGTTTATTTATTTTTAAATAAAATGTTTTACCAGCCAACCGGAGTGGCTTACATCATTTATCAGCCTCTCCAATCACAACATTATCACCAACAGCGCCAGCACCGAAGTTTCTATTAATAACATCATCATCTCCCTCATCACCACCATCAGCCTCATCAATCACATCATCACCACCATCAGCGCACACACCATCGACATGAACCACAGTGTCATCACAAACATCATCAAATGAATAATCACAATCATCATCATCATCATCATCATCATCATCAACATTATCATCATCATCAAAGGCATTAGCAATAGCAACTTCGGAGTTTATATTAGTAGCATCATCATTACACTCATCACCACCACCATCATCATCACCCTCATCATCACCAAGCAAATGTAACTAGTCACGTTTGTGGCACCAGTCATGTGCAGTACAAAATATATCGCAACTGACAACAGTCAATATATGACATTAGCGCGACTCCAATGCGAGCGCCTGTGGTGAAACTCGATCTGGCGAGGTCAATTTACAGCTTTCCCCCATTTCTGATGTATTTATTTAACCACTTTTATGTAGCGCTTTACCAGCTCAACAGCCGCTCAAGGCGATGTCCGACACAGGATCTAACTCAAGCCGCCCGAGGCGCACACTTGCAGCCTTTGAGCGCATAGTCTTACGCCCGGACGACTGAGCACAATCCTGGGCGACCGGGGATGGGGAAAAAAACGGACCTAGTGCGTGCTGGGTGTATTTGTGTAGCCGACACTCACCCGCCTAGGACATGAGCGTCAGGGTCTTTAAAGTCCAAGCGATGGAATGCGCGCGTGCACAGACTAGACCTCGGTTTACACTCTCATCTTAAGGAGTAGGAGCGCAGTGTATAATTTTTGTTTCTCTCCTCAGGCCTTTGTACCACTGCCTCTACAGGCTGCAATGAACTTGTCACCACCTGAGATTGGAGTACACGGCGTACACCAATGAGTGCTCCCGTATAAATTGACTACAAGATGGGTCGGTCCCCTATACGCTTATGTGTCCGGGGACGTTAATCTATTTAACTAACTAACTCGGATGTACGTGCGCAGTCTTTGGATGTGGAATTTCAGCCAGTCACGAGGTCTGGCATCAATATGCACGAACATCTACTACAAGGCAATGGAGCGGGTCTGTGAAGACATGCACCAGTGACTTTCAGAGGGGATCACCGTTTGTGACGTAAAACTGGATTATCGGCTTTTTCCTTTGCGTTTTCTATCGCACTCGACAATCTCCGAAAATAATTCACTTTGGTTGTGGCATATGTGGTCGGAGTGCGGTTATTTTAAAGAAAAAGGGTACGCGTATAGACTATAGATACACTTGAGACCAAAATAGGAGTTTCTGGCGGTTCAGAGACCAATGAATCTAATAACGATAATCCCTAAGGAAAAAAACAAACTCTCTCTCTCTCTCTCTCTCTCTCTCTCTCTCTCTCTCTCTCTCTCTCTCTCTCTCTCTCTCTCTCTCTCTCTCTCTCTCTCTCTCTCCATCCTTTCCCGATCTCTCAAGCCTTTAAAACGAGAGGAATAACAGAATCCGTAATAATGACCGCCAAAGAACAAACAGAAAGTCATCAGGGGTGGACGAAATAATACGGGCGATGAGGTGATTATAGGTTTTTGTGCCGGCGAAATGAAAACACACCCTGAACACGACAAAATTACATCATTAGTGGAAGGGAGGTAAGCCTTTCAGTCCTGGAGTGCTTTGTCCACCGCAGCTAGTGAATTCTAAATTACCACGGTCATGAATTCTTGTGATACCATAGTTTCATACTGAACTACCGTCCCGCGATCTCACTCCTTCATCATCATCATCATCATCATCATCATCATCATCATCATCATCATCATCATCATCATCATCATCATCATCAACATGGACACCACGGACTGTCGTCATGAGATAATCTCCAGACCATCACCACCACCAACACTCGCTACTAAGATCCGGTATGCAGAAGACCGTTTGCTGAAGACAGGATCGAACCCATATTACCCCAAGACACGTTCTTGCACCCTTGGATCAGTGAGACACCCCTGCCAGCTAATTAACTAACTGATTAACTAACTAAACGACCGAATAACGTGGTTATTAGCTAGGATCTATTCTAACTCGTCAAGCTTAAGTAGTCCGCCAAGTGCATTAGAACTAAGCTGACTCACTTCCATGAGGAAACTAACACTAACCATAACAACAACGCATTATTAAAACACGCTTGCCGGAATGGGGTGAGTGTTTGGTGTGGTGGGGGTTGGAGTAGGGTGGTAGGGGGAAAGGACCGGAAATGGATTCCGATTTTTATTGTTATTAGTCTACAAACATTTTCTGTTCAATCTAAACTCTACCAGGCCTCGTCGTGACACATTAAGAATACATAGACATAAATACAAATATATCCCACTGCGCACGTTTATCTCATATTATCTCGATAAATCTCGCACGAAAATCGCAAAGTCATCGCCATTTAGTCTCGCGCGGGAATTGACGATCGCGACTGCTGGGGATACATGGATGTTATGAAATAGTTACGTAAGTCTATATTACATGGATCTGGTGAAATCGACTTAGCCTTTTAACCAAAATTTGTATTTTTAGATAACATTCATCACCCATGAGGGCAAAAATCGGGTTGTCTTCTCAGCAAAAGCACGGCAGCCATAGAAAAGCGCCATCCAAGACGAGGGTCGGGGTGTGGTTGGGGGAGGGAATTAGAATGCAGTCCTGGACGCCGAGATTGCTGGTAGTGCAGATTTGTATCTGGTACTCGATCGCCCATCTTGGACATGAGCGTCAGGGTCTTTAAAAGTCCGTTCGTTGCGCACAAACTCGACTTCGGTTTGGGGAATCCTGATAGCTCAGTTGATAGTGAGCTGGTTTCTTATGCCAAAGGTCGCGGGTTCGAATCCGCTTGGATCGAACTTACTTGACTTACGTAAGTACGAAACTTTTCAGGACACCGGTGGTTTTCTCAGGGTACTCAGGTTTCCTCTCTCCCTTCAATAATGGTATCGGATGCAGTCAATCTAAAATTTTCCAAAAATAACAATTTATTTATATTCCGACTTTTGTACATAGCGATTGCTTTAGATCGACGCGTTTTGCGTCGATTGAAGAAAAAGCGCGCGTGATAGCATCCTGTATTATTATTATTATTATTATTATTATTATTATTATTATTATTATTATTATTATTATTATTATTATTATTATTATTATTATTTGCACCCTCATCCAAAGGACTAGATGCACTGCGGTGGCTGAATATGAAGGTCATCATGTTTTCTGCACTCCAGGCTGTCATTGTACGTGATTCAAACAGCTGTCAGCGTGTTGGAGCTTCCGTCAGCTAAAGTTGTGTGTTGGTGTCCTCCTCCATCTCCTTGATGTCAAATATGGTTTCTAGGTTATGTAATAATTTTAGGCATATTGGTTAAATGTTCTTCACCGTTTCGCTATTTGTTCGCTTAACTGTGGTGTGTCTTCACTGGGCTAAAACTGTCTGACTATAACTGTAAACAATTTCACTTATATCACCTTTTGCACGTGTGGTTTTGATGAGCAACGAGTATTTTGAACCACATTGCATGCAAAGCCGTCTGGGGCATTGAACACATTTCAGTAGCCGAGGGAGGCCTACAAAATGGAATGAATGCAATGAATGACTCCTTCAACGCTGTTTGAAGAGTGTTGAAGGGAAACAGAATACCCATATGTAGCGGAAAGGGAGGCGATTGGTTCATGCTTGGGAGAGAAGTTGTCTACCTTACATTTTTTGGGTAGACTAGCCTTGGATGGCTCCTGCTGTGCAGAATTCTTTGACCGGTATGGTCATTGGATTACGCAGGACAAGCACACCGACTCAACCAAAGCTTTTAGGTTTTGAAGCTAGTTCAGCCCAGGCTAGCTATAAATAGCTTTGCCAGTGCTCTTCTTTCCTATCCTTTCACTGAAAGGGAGGGTGTAGGCAAGCTATAAATAGCCCGCAGCCAGCAAAATGTGGGAGAACCTAAGAGTGCTGCTCACATAGGCATTGAGCTGCTGTGCAAGGCGACACGACATTTGTTCTCCACGGCTTCTGCTTTTGGTAGTGAGCAGGACTACATTTTTGGCAGGCATTTTATGCAAGTCGGTGGCAGCAACTTTGCAGAAGAGTGTAGTGGCACTAGTAGCCGGCAACTCGGTTTACTACCAACAACGCTTTATGGCCTTGCAGGGCAATTATTTTTATGTCCCTCTGACGAGGGATAAATGAAAATAACTTCTCGGGTTGGGCCGTGTTCTCAAGGTGGTGGCCGAGAGACGGGAGTCAATTATTCCGCTCGGCTACACATCTATCTATCAAAAGTTTAAGAGGCTGTTGACCTCGCCAAATTATTAATAGGCCTACATGTAGTCTAACCACGAAGGATTAAAACAAAGCACCTCATTTCATGGCACGTGATTCTTTAGAAAAACTATTTAAGTTGGGCCGTGTTCTCAAGGTGGTGGCCGAGAGACGGGAGTCAAATACTCCGCTCGGCTACAAGTGGTGCAAACGACCGGGAACAGGATGATGCTGGACCGTGGTAACTGTTAATGGCAGCTTTTCACTGTTAAGACAGTGAATGTAGACTGACTGGTCGTAGTCAGCGTCGGTTCCAAACATACCTGTTGCGAACGGGGAAACCATGAGGACATGGTTCGATTTGAGCTGTGGGATCTGTAGTGAAAAGGGAGGCGACTGGTTCAGGCTTGGGAGAGAAGTTGTCTACCTTACATTTTTTGGGTAGACTAGCCTTGGGTGGCTCCTGCTGTGCAGAATCTTTTGGTAGGCTATGGCCATTGGATTATGCAGGACAAGGCGACACAACATTTGTTCTGCCCAGCTGACCATTCGCCTTCTGCTTTTGGTGGTGAGCAGGACTACATTGTCGGCAGGGATTTTATGCAAGTCAGTGGCAGCGACTTTGCAGGCGAGTGTCGTGGCACTAGTAGCCGGCAACCCGGTTTACTACAAACAACACTTCACCACCTTGCAGGGCAAATAATTGTATGTCCCTGTTATGAGGGATACATGAAAATAACAGCTCTGGTTGGGCCGTGTTCTCAAGGTGGTGGCCGAGAGACGGGAGTCAATTATTCCTCTCGGCTACACATTGTGATAAGAGGCCAGATTTACACAGCACTATAGCTTCTCGCCTTGCTAAGTCAGCTGTAACCTTAGTAAAGTAATGTTGCTCTTCAGCAGACGACAGAAGTCTACTGTGGGCTACACTTTTGTATGCTGACGCTGGCTCAGTTAGGTAGTGACCTCATCCAGCTTACGTATAGCAGTAGTACCGCCACCCACGTTAGAGGGCGCCACTTGTGGTTTTAGTTTCCCGGGCCTGTGTAACAAGAGCACAGTTTTACCCAGCACAGTTTAAGCTTTTGCCTTGTTTAGTCAGTGTAACACAGTTGTATAGTGACGCCGGCACAGTGTAGTGAATCATCGCACCTTAAGGATTGAGCCGAATATACAGCTAATCAGATTTTACAGCCAATTGGAACACAGCATGATTAGAGAGACCAGTTCTGCCTGGTTCAAGCAGACAGGTAGAGAGGTAGAAGATTCATTCTGTGTTCAAACTAGGAGCAGTACACAGTTACGCTCGAACAGAACTCTCTCCACTGACAGACGAGGGAAGCAGGGCTTGTTGAAAATTCGATGCAATCAAGTTAGTCACGGCCTGACATTGTCAAAAAAGTAAATGAACATACTTTTGTTTCATCATGATGTATTGATGTTATTGTTGAATTATGTTTGTGAAATTTGCTATGCTTAGAATTGAATTGTTAGTCCGACGTTGCGTGACCACGTGGAGAACCCGACCACGTGGCGAGCACGACCGGTTTTGACGCCATGTTGTATACCTGACGGACCCACTGTTGTTTAACCTATATGTATTCTTGCAGACCAGTGGCTGTACCAGAGAATATGTATACTATTAATTCTTTCTCTATGTGAATAGTTAGCCATGATTTATATTTATATATGTATAAGAAAGTACAGTGGAGATTCCAGTGGACCACAGATTTAGCAGAATGTTCGTCGCTTATATATAGAGATGTGGAGCTAATCACTGAGGGCTACTTCGGCCTTCAGTGAGACGCTCTGCACATGTGCCTATTATACAGGGTTGTGCAGAATTTCGTCTCTTATATGTTACAGACGAGCAGGCATTGTATTGTGAGCCTAACTAGGCGAAAGACAAGAACAAGTCGTCGCTGAACGTTGGTCTGCAGAGGTATCTCATGCACTGCGCTACAATAACCCACCAGTCTAGCCACAAGGAGAAGACTCCACAACAACACAGCTTGTCAAGGAAGCAGCCACAACGCAGCGCTTTGAACCCACAGCTAAGTGCACATTCACTAAGTGCACCAAAATCTGTACCACAGGACCACAGTAGTCCACTCTTCCAGAACTCTGACCATTAGGGCAGAAAGTATCCAGTGCCCGATGATGATAAAGTAGCTGCCTAGCACTATCAAGAGCGAACCATTCGCAGTGACATTTGAACTGTTAAGTTAGTATCGTACTTCGAAGATTATGTATAGAGTAGAGGAAATAAATGTGTGATATTTACTGTTATCAAGTGGCTGGACTGCCTGTGTTTCATAGCCGTGTGAGAGCTAGTGTGACAGTGATCTTTTACCATTTTTCTATCTATCTCTGTACCCCAGCCTAAACACAGACCGAGCTAAACAAATAAATGTATTAAGTTAAGTCACAGGGAGATTACTAGCGATCCCCATAGACTAAAGACGAGTGGGTAATAGCATTCCATTGTGCAGAGCCCAGCAACAATAAAACTCCACGTCACAGCCTGCAGCTGAACACAGAGATAGAGAGTCATTCTCTGTTCAACTTGTATCCAGTAAGGAGCTTAGCTCTAAGGGATCTCTCTACTTGAAGACTAAAAGCAGGAACTGGTGAAATTCTAATCAACCTAGTTAGCCACAGCCTGACATTGTCAAAAAGGAAAATGAACTATCTTTTGTTTCATCACGATGTATTGATATTATTGTTGAATTATGTTTGTGACATTTGCCATGTTTAGAATTGTGATTGTTAGTCAAACTTTGCGTGACCACATGGCGAACACGACCGGTTGCGACGCCATGACGTAGTCCCTACGGAACCTCTGTTGTTTAGCCTATATGTATTATTGCAGACCAGTGGCTGTACCAGAGAAGGTGTATAATATTAATTATTTCTCTATATGTGTAGTTAGCCATGATTTATATTTATATATGTATAGGAATTAGAGTGGAGATTCCAGTGGACCTCAGACTTAGCAGAATGTTCCTCGCCTATATATAGATAAGTGGAGCTAATCACTGAGGGCTATTTCTGCCTTCAGTGAGACGCTCTGCACACACCTAGTATACACGGTGTTGCAGAAATTCGTCTCATGTGTTACAGACGAGCAGGCATCGTGGGCCCGATCAGAAGAAAGACAAGTAAAAGTCTTCACTGACATTCGGCCTGTATTTTGGAGCCTCAAGCACAGCGCGATGAGAGCCCACCAGTCTGTCAACAAGGAGAAGAATCCATAACAACACAGCTCATCAAAGAATCAACCACAACGCAGCTCATCGAATCTAGAGCTAAGTTACATTTGCACCAGTGCACCCAACCTGTTAGCAAAGGACATCACTAGTCCACCTTTCCAGAAGACTGACCCGTTTGGCAGGACGCACTAGGAGCCCTAGGATGAAACAGTAGCTTCACAGAATTATCAAGGAGCGAACCATTCAAAATGATAGTTGGACTTTTAAGTTAGTATCGTGATTAGCAGATCTTGTATAGAGTAGAGGAAATAAATGTGTGATATTTACTGTTAACAAGTGGCTGGACTACCTATGTTTCATAGCCGTGTGAGAGCTAGTGTGACAGTGATCTTTTACCATTTTTCTTTCTATCTCCGTAAACCCAGCCTAAACGCAGACCGAGCTAAACTTATAAATGTATTAAGTTGAGTCACAGGGAGATTTACTAGCGATCCCCATCGACGAAAACGAGTTGTAATAGCATTCCAATGTGCAGAGCCCAGCAACAATAGACCCACCGTCACACACATATATCTATCAAAAGTCTAAGAGGCTGTTCTCTGTTGAACCTCGCCAAATTATTGATAGGCCTACATGTAGTCCATCCACGAAGAACTAAAACAAAGCGACTCATTTCATGGCACCTGATTCTTTAGAAAAACTATTGCTTTTGCGTAAAACAAAGCTGTTTCCTTTATCAGGCCTATAGTTATGATGCCGTGGCACAAACTGCATTTTAATTGTAGGCCTACTTTTGACTACGTTTCTGTTCTGTGATGTTTTTTTTCTCCATCTCCCTCTTCCGCTCAGTATGATGCACCTACAGTACTGTAGGCTAAAGCTGCCATCAAATCCGTGTACGATGGTCTGTTAGGCAGTGGAAAGATTTTGCTGATTTCACCAGTCCCATGCAAAAATAATAGATACTAATCTTATCCATGTGCGAACATGACTGTCACAACCGATAGGCTACACAAAATTAAATGTACCGGGTTCTCTCTCTCTCTCTCTCTCTCTCTCTCTCTCTCTCTCTCTCTCTCTCTCTCTCTCCTGGTTTCGCAACATTTTACGCCGTGTATCTGATGCTTTCTAAAAGGTCTTTTCATTGGATCAGCATTAGCAATCTGACATTGCCCCTCAGATGATCTGTGTAACTTTGCAGACGTCATTTTGAAGGGTCCCATGCATGACCAAATCTCCCATTCATTGATTTGTCGTCTGCTCAACGATCATGGAGCATGTTAGGAATTATCTTTTTCTGGTGACAGCGAGTATTCTCTTTTCCTGTTTTTGCATTCAAGGTGAATAAATTTAGGCTACTTTTATTGTACAATTTATGATTATTTCTAATCTAGGGCGAGTATTTGGTAGGCCTACCCTTTATAATTATTTCGAATGCAAATGAAAATAATAGCTTACTAGTGGTAATCTCTGTACATGTACAACGCACACACTTATGCCTAGAAGGCCTAAGGAATTGGCTTCGTGTTCAGCTTGTTCTCAGTTTCTTTGTCTTTGTTCTTTTATTTTGACAGTAAGGACGGGATTCTTTAACTTACTCCTGGAAGCGAAATGGAGAGTAAATCAACTGATATAGTTTAGCTTCCGGACGTATTTACAGATGCGTAGGGTCCTAGAACCTTTTGTAAACAAATCAAACAAGACATAGCAAAACATCAAAACAAAACTAAAATCTGTTTCAGTTCAGTACAGAATTAGTGGTTATCCTTATAAATATTGTCTAAAGAGTCATTACAGAAAGTCGACACAACTGACAACACAAAACGAATCTTGTGCGAATATACCCGAGTTAGTCTAGAAACGAGGTGCTTAGCTTTTTCCAAAGAGCCGACGCCACACATACAATTACAAAGAACGTAAATAAATAAATCGTTGGTATTTTTTCTTTCAGCGTCTTATCAAATTTGCCAGGAAGGATATACAGGGTTAAATTGCCAGATTTTAGGTAAGAGAATATATCATCATCATCATCATCATCATCATCATCATCATCATCATCATCGTCGTCGTCGTCGTCGTCGTCGTCATCATCGACGTAGTCAATAAGATCATCATCGTTAATTTATGGTGTCATCATCATCATCATCATCATCATCATCATCATCATCATCATCATTTTATGTTGTTGTTATTGTTCTTCTTTTTTTTCTTCTCCTTTTCGTGGTTGTGGTCGTCTTCTTCTTCGTCGTCGTCGTCTCGATCTTCTTCTTCTTCTTCTTCTTCTTCTTCTTCTTCTTCTTCTTCTTCTTCTTCTTCTTCTTCTTCTTCTTCTTCTTTTTCTTTTCTTGACACTGATTATGATTATTTCCTCTTCGTTCTGCCTGTCTTTCTATCATCTTCTATTGCTTTGATCCTTGATTCTTCTTTTCTTCCTTTTTCTTTCTTAATTTCTTCTTTCCTTATAAAATTAATGGATGCTGTATACGCGCTTTTTCCCCCCAGGTCTTCAAAGCGCGGCGTTCTGTATTAACAATCACGCTTGCATGTCTTACACACACTCACATACTTACCAAACACACATCTATCACTCAAACATGTGGTGTAAAGGCAGGGAGCTCGCCATTATTTTGTGCCTTCCTCCCTTCTTTTATTCTTTGCATTTTCAGACAAGCGGTTCTATGTACCGCAACTGGAAGTGGTACCACCTAGCATTGGGACCATCATACTGAAACAAGACGGGAAAGCTCGAAACAACGTTACCCTCAAGTGCTCAGCCGTTGGTCTCAGGTGAGCCGCATTTAAAACGCGTCGAATTATTTCTCCCTTAAATTTGTTACGCCTGTTCGTTTATTAATTGTATTATTCATTTTAATATATATATATTTATATATTTATATATTTATATATTTATATATTTATATAAAGTATATTGTTTAAACAAAATAAATAATAATATAATTCTAATTATTTACCAATTTTGCTGCATTTTGTAAAAAAAAAAAATTCTCAAACTGTGCGTGTGGGTGTGTGGGTTTGTGCGTCCGCGTGCGTGTGCTATTTTATGTACTTAAATCTGGAGACTTTTGTGTTGTTTATTTATAGTCTCTCCGTTTTCACCTTGCATGTAGAATCGAATGGAGAGTCGATGTCTCGAACCAATCATCCCGTTCACTCCAATCTGGAGAAGTCACAGGCAAAGACTTTTTCTGGACGTCACTGTTAAGTATAAATGACGCAGGCAAATACAGTTGCGTTGTCGTCAGTCAGAATGACAACGTATCTGTCTCATCCAGTCGCGTCATCCACGTTAAAGTGTTGGGTAAGTCATTTGATCAATTGAATTGAATTGGTTTCACATAATTTAAACTAATGTGTATTTTGTTCAGTGTATTTTAATTCATTCAGTATAAAGGTAAAAAAAAGGTAAAGGTCCCATAGCCTTGCGGCCGTAGGGGAGCGTGATGTTGGAGATCACACTTATCTTGGGCCAGCGTAATGAGGGTGATGCCCAACTCTCTCCCTCGCTGCTTTACCTTCCCCACCCTCAAGAGAGTAGGTACTCAATCACAGTTGAGTCAACTGGGGGCGTTGTTATTTGTCGCTTCACGCCTTAGCGGTCACCCATCCAAGTGCTAACCGCACCGGACGGTGCTTCACTTTCGACACAGTAGCGAGTGCTCCAACCACTGCACTATCCGACACCCCTATTTGATTTAAAGTACATTTTATTTAACTTTATTTAGTATGGTTCAGTTTAATTTAACCCGATTTCTTTGTTTCTGAACGTGATGGTGATTATTGTTACAAATGTTAACGTGTTAGGTAATTCGTTTGATCAGTTTGATTTATTTTAATGTCATTTTATTTATATTTTATTTCATTTTATTTTATATTAATTCAGTATGGTTACGCTTTTTTTTTTTAAATGTAACAAATACCCCCGTTGGTGTGCCGGGGGTTTCAGTATAAATAGTATCCCCACTTTCTGGAAATTTAGTGCTTTAAATTCCCACTGTCGCTGTCTTTCTCATTTGCTCTTTCTCATTCCTGCTCTGTTCTATCAATCTGCTATACTATCGTCTTCTTCGCTAGACCAGTCTCCTACCTTTTTTTCTTGAAAACTCTCTTCCGGGATAAGACTCCTTGTTTGTGTATGAGGTCTGTTGGATCAGCTTGGGAATATTGGACGCTTTCTGCCAAGTGGTCACTAGGGCTTCCTATGAGGTTATTATTTAGCAATGTAGGCATTTTATATGTATGTGTTTTGTTGATAATTTATAATGATGATTGTATTCTATTTTGTTTTTGTAAACGGGGGTTCGATAAGTTGGGGTGAAGCCTCAGCCGTCCCCTGCGTGGGATGTCTTTATTGTAACGTGACTGGCTGGTGGAGGGCATTCAGTTTTCCCACTAGGGTTGTTTCAGCAGATCTTTTATGCGGATCAGGGGTTGTCCGGTCCTGATTTGGCTCGGAAGAGTCCGCTGGACCTAAAGCAACAATTATGTAATGTAATGTAATGTAACAAATATTAATGTGTTGGGTAAATCGTTAATTAGTTTGCTTTAATTTTATTTCATGTGTTTTTAATGTTATGTTATTTAATTTAATTTATTTTTTTAACATGTGACTTTAACTTAGTTTGGTTGTTTAAATGTAATCTAATTTTGTGCTTTAATTGATTTTAAGTTTATTAAATTTAATTGAATTTTAATTGTTTTATTTGTTTTTTTTGGTCCTCTTTTCTTTTTCCACTGTTTTCTTCCTTTTCTTTCTTTCGTTCTTTCTTCCAGCCGCGACAGAGTTCTTCTTCATCTTATTTTTACAATTTTTTTTTCAAAAATATATAATCTTTGAATTAAATTCCTTTTTGATAATACCAATATAGCTTGTGTATATATAAATGTGTATGTGTAGATTATTTAACATTTAATAGAAATAATGTTATATACGGTCTTTTGTATCATTACGTACTTTTGTTTGTTTGTTTTTGGTCTGAATTCTCACCTAACATGCCTGGAATGTAAATAGATCTAGATTTGCTCGAGTTTAATTTTTTTTTACGTACTTTTTGATCACGGTTTCGATGTATAACTTGCAGAGATTCCTGCCAACGATCGCACTGAGACGAAAGTTGCGCATGGTAACGTCACGCTCTTGGAATGCGTAGGTTGGGACGTCAGAAATCTTGGTAACACGTCGTCAGTTTCGTGGTGCAACATCACAGATCGTGGTAAATCGCATTATTGCACACCAGCCTTTATATTGCTGCGTTTTATGAAAAAGAACCATACTTTCACTTCATCTTTGTTGTTGCGGCGTCGTTATCAGCCCTCGTCATTGTCGCCATGTCGTTGCTGTCGTTGTCAGTAAGCGCGTTTTCTGTTGTTCTCTTCAATCTTCTGTTCTATTCCATTTCCTCTTTAATTATTTTTAATGTCTTCCATTTCCTCCTATCCTCAGCATCATCATTATTTTATGTCGTCATCGTTTTTATCACGGACATTCTTAATTATCACGACAGTGTGTGCGTTTTCTCTTTGTCTGTCAAAACCAACCAGCCCCCCCCCCCTCACTCCATCGCCCCAATTCTCATTCATTCACTCATTCATTTTTTTTAAACATTATTTCTTTCTTTATTTATTTATTTGCAGAGTCACGATGTCGCAACTACACCAGCGGGGAAAATAGCGACGATGAGGACGACAGCGACAGCGATGAAGACAGCGCTGACTGCGACAGCTTTAGCCCAGTTACAGCCAACACAGAAAGTCCTGGAGGGGGATTTGAAACGCAAACACCAACGACGGAGCGCTTGGTCCCCTACCCCGTTGATAATGTAACGGACATGTTTGGCGATGAGATGAGGAATGATTCTAGACGAAGCATATGCCCTGCGAATATGATTGTCACTTCAGGCGCTCTTTCCTACGTGGATAAACAAGGTAAGGCAAGACAGCTTGGTGACGCAGATGGTTAGTAGCCGCAGTTTCCTATGCTGTAGGTCGCGGGTTCGATTCCCTCAGGAGACGAACTTATTTGACTTGGGTACGAAACTTTTTAGGTTACCGAGGGTTTTCTCTGGGTACTCCAGGTTTCCTCCCTCTTTTAATAATGATATTAGATGCAGTCATATCGAAAATTTTTTTGATTTGATTTTTAAAAATTTCCTTTCCGTTGTTTTGTTGCTTATACACCACGTGTTTGAGTGAAAAAATGTGTTTGTTTTGTATGTAGGAGTGTCTGCAACATGACTGTGAGCGTGTATGTTGTTACAGATCGCCGCGCTTTTAATATCTGCTTTAGGAATAAGGCGCATTTAGCATCCAGTTTTAGTAATTCCCCCGTTGGGGAGCCGTTATTTTTTTATAAGCCTAAATAATATCCACACTTTGGGGAAATTTAGTGCTTTAAGTTACCACTGTTTCTGTCATTCTTATTTATTCTTTCTCGTTCCTAATCTGTTCTATTAATTTACTATCTTCTTCGCTAGACTAGTCACATACCTTTTTTTCTTGAACTCTCCCAAAACTCTTCGTTTGTGTATTTGGTCTGTTGGTTCAGCTTGGGGATATTGGACGCTTTCTGACAAATGGTCACTAGGGCTTTCTATGATATTATTATTTAGCAATTTAGGCATTTTATAGTATGTATGTGTTTTATTAAAATTTTATAATGATGTTTATATTCTGTTTTGTTTTTGTAAACGAGGGTTCGATAAATTTGAGTACAGCCTCTGCGGCCCCTGCATGGAATGCCTTTATTGTATAGTGATCGACTGGTGGACTGCCTTCAGAGTTACTGTTAGGGTTTTTCAGCATATCCTTTGTACAGTGAATGAGTCCTCTTTCAACCATGTTGTGGTCCTGATTCGGCTCTTTGCAGTCCACTGTTTTCTGTAAACAACAACAACACCACCACCACCAACAACAACCACAACAACAACAACAATAATAATAATAATAATAATAATAATAATAATAATAATAATAATAATAATAATAAATAAATAAATAAATAAATAAATAAATAAATAAATAAATAAATAAATAAATAAATAAATTAATTAATTAATAATGTTTACAATTGAGATACACACACACACACACAAACACACACTCACTCACTCACAAAATATTTTATTAATAAATGTTGTTAATGCTGAGAAAGTAATTAATTGCATTTTTAGTTTAAAAAAAAATAATTTGTATTTCAAAAGTTGCGTATTGAGTGATGTAAATTGAGATACTGGGTTTTGAAGTGTGACAAACGAAGAAAGATGAAAAAGAAAAAAAACTCACAGGGAGCTGATGCCTACCGAAAAAGCAACAGTTACATCCGAAAAGGCATGCGCACAGCAAAGGAGGACTGGATAGAAGAGCAATGCCAGGAAATAGAGAACACTATGAACAAGAACAACAGCAAGAAGCAGACTGTGAAGCGGCTGACATGTTTTAAACAGCCCTAGGTCTCCACGATCCAAAGCAAGTATGGTATGTGC
>CM072520.1:18412279-18594779 GCA_036898135.1 Oncomelania hupensis
ACTACATGGGATGCCCAGAAAATAGAGTTGTCTACATAAGCTTACATTTCAAACTAAATAGTCTGTAATAAGATTAAGATAAATGGGTGTTTTCCGGGTACATTCATACCGAGAGCGTGGGCCTTATAATCATTGTTTAGGTTGATGTTAAGTACTGAAGCTTACCCAAAGAGGTTGTACTATAGTAATAATAATTATAGGCTCTTTGGCTTACCCTAGGACCGTGTGGCGTAACTAGTATAGATAGATGAGCCAGTCAGCGTGCGGTCATTCTTTCTCTCAGTTACGATATCTTGCCGGAGAGTATGGATTTACCTTTGTAACATTTTTATTTTCACCATTTTCAATTAAATAATTTTTATTTAGAAGCATATTTTCTAAATAATCATTTGTTTACAAACAATGTAAGATTTCTCTAAAGAATATATTTTCTCCCTACAACAATGTAAGATTTCTCTAAATAATATATTTTCTGCGTAAATAACTTATTATTTACCTAAACAATATTGTTCAGGTAAATTAATCATGGTAAATTATGGTAAATAAATCATGACATAGGTAAAAAAAAAAAGCATTGTTGCTAAATAAGGAGTTATTTACCTATATAATGCATCATTTAGCCTAGCCTATCCCATCTTATACCGTAACTCGAAGGCCGTTGGGGCACCACAGATGATCGTTTAACCAGCGTACTCCGCCTTTCTCTGTCCTCAGCAACCCTCAGGGCTTCGCTCAGTGTCAAGCCAGTCCATTCTCGAATGTCCTCCCACCTCTTTTTCTGTCTCTATCTTCTTCTACCTCCGTGCCCCGTGTCTTGCAGGATGGTCTTTGCAAGGCCCGATGCTCTTGTGATGTAATCATACCATCGAAGTTTCCGTTTCTTCCGTTTCTTCACCACTGTGAGCATGTCATCATGTTTTCCAATGGCTTGTGTTATGGTCTGTCGGATTTCGTTGTTCATGTGCTGGGTATAGGAAATGCCCAGAAGTCTTCTGTAGCACCTCATCTCCATGCTTTGTATTCTTCGGTCCTGATTTGGCTCGGAAGAGTCCGCTGGACCTAAAGCAACAATCAATCAATCAATCAATCAATCAATTGTATTCTTCGTTGTAGATCTGCTGTGAGAGTCCATGTTTCGCAAGCGTATAGGAAAATGGAGATGACAAGGGAGCGCATCAGCCTTACCTTGGAATGTAGACTGATGGTCCTGTCTTTCCAAATGGGCTTCAACCTTGTCAGGGCAGCAGTTGTTTGTGCGAGCCTGGAAAGGACTTCCTGTCAGGACCCATTGTCTGATACAACGGCTCCTAAATATCTGAAGCTATGCGCTGTGTTGAGCGATTGGCCTTGGACTTTGATGTCCATGTTGATGCCATTGGTGTTCATCATATTGGTCTTCTCTGCACTTATTTTCATTCCATAGACTCTGGAGGTGGTGTCAAGCCTTTGTACCAGCTGTTCAAGTTCTTGTTCCTCTCCAGCCAATCCATCAATGTCATCCGCAAAACGAAGGTTAGAGATTGCTCTACCACCTATGCTGACTGTTCCTTCGTGATCTGCATGAGGGTTCCTGACATGATGCGCTCTAGGAAGATGTTAAAGAGTGTTGGAGAGAGGAGGCATCCTTGCCGCACATTGATTGTTGTTCTGAACCAGTTTCCGATGGCGCTGTTGTGGAGGACTGCTAAGTTGTCTATCAGCAGAACACCCATCACCTCCGTCCTTGGTGACCCGGGCGACGACCGATTCGATATGGTGTGTCTTGGGCAAGAAAGACCTAGTAGGGCCCAATCCTCTCCAGGCTGTTGGCCATAGCCGAAATGCACGAGTACATTATGGCTTACCTTGGCCCCGAGCACGTGGTCGTTGAACCTGTAGTAAAATTAGGTTCATCCGTCCTGGCCGGTGACTTCTGTGTAGAAGACTTTCGCCCAGTGATGCCGTGCTGACGTCACCCCTGTTAGTCGCCTCTTACGTGATAGTGATGGAGAAAATTGCAAAATCGTAATATTACGCTGTTTTGCAATTTAAAATGAGGCAAATGCTTCATTGTGATTGGCTGTTTTTTGCGTCACGCTGGATTGTTCGAACGTTCTCTAGAGTATATAGAGACTATATAGTGCCGCAGAGTTGAGAGTTGAAAGAGTGGAGAGTGGAAAAAGCGACTGAGCGATTGTATGCAGTTGTTGATGTACGCTGAATAAAGCTGGAAAACTTCATACGACGATTCCTGCCTTGTTGCTGAGTGAACAGGTTGCATGGATAAGCGAATCTGAGTTACACTTATCAGGATTCAAGCAACGGGGCTGAATCAACTACTGATAAAAACCAACGACGAGTGTAACAGCATTGTTTAGGTAAATAATAAGTTATTTACGGACAAAATATATTATTTAGAAAAATCTTACAATATCCTATCCTATCCTATCCTATCCTATCCTATCCCGTAACTCGGAGGTCGTAGGGGCACCACAGATGATCGTTTAACCAGCGTACTCCATCTTTCTCTGCCCTCAGCAACCCTGATGGTTTCGCTCAGTGTCAAACCAGTCCATTCTCGAATGTTGTCCTCCCACCTCTTTTTCGGTCTCCCTCTTCTTCTATCTCCTTGCACTGTGCCTTGCAGGATGGTCTTTGCAAGACCTGATGATCTGGTGACGTGGCCATACCATCGGAGTTTCAGTTTTTTCACCACTGTGAGCAGGTCATCGTGTTGTCCAATGGCTTGTGTGATAGTCTGTCGGACTTCGTCTTTGGTGATGTGCTGGGTATAGGAAATGCCCAGAAGTCTTCTGTAGCACCTCATCTCCATGCTTTGTATTCTTCGCTTTAGATCTGCTGTGATGGTCCATGTTTCGCAAGCGTATATGAAGATGGAGATGACTAGGGAGGAAGATGTAGATGACAAAAGAGCGCAACAGTCTTACCTTGGAATGTAGGTTGATGGTCATGTCTTTCCAAATGAGCTTCAACCTTGCCAGGGCAGCAGTTGCTTGTGCGATCCTGGAGAGGAATTCCTGTTTCCGATGGCGTTATTGTGGGGGACTGCACTGGTAGCCTTGACATACAGGCTTTTGATGACTTAAATAAATTTAGGGATGGTGTTGTACACTCTCATGATGGCCCACAGAGCTACATGCCAGACTCGGTCAAACGTCTTCTTGAAGTCTATGAACACATGTTATAGATGTTTTTGGTGCTGTAGGTATTTCTCACAGATTATTCTGAGGTTGAAAATCTGCTCAGTGGTACTTCGCCCTGCCCTGAATCCTGCTTGTTCTTCAGCTATGACTTGTTCAGCTTGGGGTTTCACCCTGTTGAGTATTTTCAGGAAGACCTTGCTGGGATGGCTGATGAGGCTGATGGTGTGGTAATTTTCACATTCTTGAAGGCAACCCTTTTTGGGAAGAATGATGACAAGCGACTGGGTCAATAGTGTAGGCCACTCCCCACTCTGCCAGATCTTGTTACAGATAATGGTGAGTGCGTCAATCATCGCTTCTCCTCCTGCTTAAAGCAGTTTCGCGGGTATGTTGTCCACTCCCGCTGACTTCCCTTTCTTCAGCGTTTGCACTGCTGCCTCAACTTCTTCTCGGAGAATTGGGAGGATTTCTTCTTCTTCTCTTTTCTCAGGATATGCTAGAGCTGATGGATCTCCGTTTGATGTGTGCTTGTAAAGGTCAGAGCAGTACTCTGTCCATCTGTCCAAGACTTCTTGTTCTTCTGTAAAGCATATGCCATACTTGCTTTGGATCGTGGAGAACTTGGGCTGTTTAAAACATGTCAGCCGCTTCACAGGCCTTCTTGCTGTTGTTCTTGTTCAGACT
The DNA here is from genome assembly GCA_036898135.1 of Oncomelania hupensis. Lineage (NCBI taxonomy): Eukaryota > Metazoa > Mollusca > Gastropoda > Littorinimorpha > Pomatiopsidae > Oncomelania > Oncomelania hupensis. The sequence goes on from CM072520.1 coordinate 18,416,107, forward strand.
GTTCTCTATTTCCTGGCATTGATCTTCTATCTAGTTATCCTTTGCTATGCGCATGCCTTTTCGGTTGTCATTGTTTATAGGCATCAGCTCCCTGTGAGGTGTTCTTTTTCTTTTTCATTTTTCCGTTTATCACACAGGTCCAGAAGTTCAGGTGTGATCCACAGCTTCTTCTTTGGCCGGTGCTTTCCAAGATCTCCGTTGCGGGATCTGTCACAGCTGAGTTGAATCTTACACTACACTGCTTGTAAACAAATGATTATTTAGAAAATATGCTCCTATATAAAGATTATTTCGCCGAAAGTGGAAAAAAAACGAACAAAAATCGCAAATAAATATTTTACATAGGAGAGAGGCGGTAAATCTAACATTTTCTAGACCACGCGACAAACTCGAATGCACACTGCGTAACAGAGGGGACTGAGGCTATTACTTATTTAGAGGCGACGTAAGTCCCGGTCGTCTCTGCTACGCAGTGTGACTCGAAGGCAGGCAAAATCTACAATCTCAAGGCGCTGACCCATACAGGATCTAACTCAAGCACCCCGAGACGCCCACTTGCAACCCTAGGTGCATTGTCTGACGCCAGGCGATTGAGCACAATCGTGGGAAGATTATGACAGTAATCGTGATTATATTTACATGTGTTGTGTGTGTGTATGTGTGTCTGTGTGTGTATGCGTGTGTGTCTGTGTATGTGTCTGTGAAACCGGTAGAATTTTGCTGTCACTCGAGCTGAATAAACTTGTATTTTGTATTCTTGAGACAGCAATACTGCAGTTGGACGTCAACGAGACGTTTCCAGGAGGGACGGAGGTTTCAGCACCCCGAGGACAAGCGCGGAACATGACATGCTACCCAACAGATCCCGATGTTCGTGTACAAACATCCTGGGTAATGAACGGCTCTGTAATTGGTGAGTGGGCTTCAGCTGTGGGAGTCTGATGCATGGAATAGTCCTAAACAATTGTCTTTGAACCCATTTGTCAAACAGTAGATTCAAAGCAGATCGACCATTGCGACATTTGTTCATCCCAATTTGAAAACATCTTCATTTGGGTGTCGGATAGTGCAGTGGTTGGAGCACTCGCTACTGTGTCGAAAGTGAAGCACCGTCCGGTGCGGTTAGCACTTGGATGGGTGACCGCTAAGGTGTGAAGCGACAAACAACAACGCCCCCAGTTGACTCAACTGTGATTGAGTACCTACTCTCTTGAGGGTGGGGAAGGTAAAGCAGCGAGGGAGAGAGTTGGGCATCACCCTCATTACGCTGGCCCAAGATAAGTGTGATCTCCAACATCACGCTCCCCTACGGCCACAAGGCTATGGGACTACCTTTACCTTTACCTTTTTATACCTCGTACAACAGTGGCGTAGCTAGGGGAGCGGGAGGGGGGGGGGTCCAAATTCGAAAGCCCCCCGGGGCCCCCACTTGAGGGGGGCCCCCAAAGGAGTGTCCGAATTTTTTTTTACATTATTAAATATTAAATATTACGCCACCGCCGTGTAATCTAAACAACGATATTATTCATTAAAGGAGTCTTAATTATTATTTTTTGTTAATTTTACTGATATACTGTACCAATTTGAATTTAGACTTATATATTTATTAAGTACATTATCTCATGTCATGATGTTGAATGTCAAAATGCAGGGGTCCCCAAAGAGGCCAAGCCCCCCCGGACCCCCAAATCCCTAGCTACGCCACTGTCGATGAAACTGGGCGATTATTTAAGAGGATGATTATGGTATGTTGATGATGGTGATGATGATGATGATGATAGTGGAGGTGGTACTGATAATAATAATGTTGGAGGTGATGATGATGATGATGGAGTTGGTACTGGTGATGATGTGAACGGATTGATGACTCTTTACTCCTTCGGAAGAAGAAGAAGAAAACCTGATACACAGCGCTCCTACTCTTTCGGATGAGAGTATGAACCGAGGCCTAGTCTGGGCACGCATGCATTCCATCGCATGGACTTGAAATATCCTGGCTTATGGCTTAGTGAACCCAACACGCACTGGGCACCTTCTTCCCAGCCCCGATCTCAACAGCTGCTCAACGCGCTGATCGATTCAGGATCTAACTCATGCTGCCCGAGGCGCCGAGTTGCAGCCTTTGGGCGCATAGTCTAAACCCCCAGACGACTGAGCACCATCCTCGGCGACTGGGGATGGGGAGAAAGGACCTAGTGCCTACTGGGTTTATTTGTGTAGCCGGCACTCACCCATCTAGAACATAAGCGTCAGGATCTTTAAAGTCAATGCCATTAAATGTGTGCGTGCACAGACTAGACCTCAAGTTGTTATACTCTCATCCGAAGGAATAGGAGCGCAATGTCTCAGGTTGCTTTTTGTTTCTTTTTCTCCAGTCTGTTGACGGCCTTTGAACCAATGCCTGTTACCGGCTGCAATGATATCACCTGACATTCGAGTCCACGGCGAACTCCATGGAGCTAACTGCTCTTATGATTGATGATGATGATGATGATGATGATGATGATGATGATGATGATGATGATGATGATGATGATGATGATGATGATGATGATGATGATGAGTTGTATGTGTGTTTGTTCAAATTCTAGCTAACATCTCTAACTCTGTCCACGTGGGGAGTTTCTCTAACGCCTTCACCGTGGTTCAGTGTTTCGTCACCTCTGGCAGTGGACTACAGCAGACTTCTTGGGCATTCTTTCTCTCTGTCATGAATAGTGCGTACAGCTCTTTATGACTTTCTGTTTCTGTTTCTGTCTCTGTCTCTGCCTCTCTCTCTCTCTCTCTCTCTCTCTCTCTCTCTCTCTCTCTCTCTCTCTCTCTCTCTCTCTCTCTCTGTCTCTCTCTCTCTCTCTCTCTCTCTCTCTGTCTCTCTTCCCCCCCTCTCTCTCTCTCTCTCTCTCTCTCTCGGTGTCTCTCTCTCGGTGTCTCTCTCTCTCTCTCTCTCTCTCTCTCTCTCTCTCTCTCTCTCTCTCTCTCTCTCTCTCTCTCTCTCTCTCTCACTCTCTGTGAAAGTGCGCGTGATCGTTTAGAGGAGAATCTCAGTTTGAATTTGCGAAAATAGATGATGATGATGATGATGATGATGATGATGATGATGATGATGATGATGATAATGATGATGATGATGATGATATATTATTATTATTATTATTATTATTATTATTATTATTATTATTATCCAGGTACAAGTACAAGTTCAATTGCCCCTCCTCCATCGTCAATCGATACCACTTCAGCACTACTGACTACAGCGCCTGTAACTCCACAAGCTTCATCTTTATTTACTCAACGTTCGTCTATAGGTAAGACGCACCAAATTGTTTTGTTTTTTTAATTTTTTTAATTTTATATATAGTTTTTTATTCACATGTTTTACGTTTGTGCTTACATATAAGCATTTTTATTATGTACAGTTACAAACTTATGAATGTGTGATATGTGCATTTTATATTATGCAATGTCGTGCATGCTATTTGAAGTGATGAAAATGTTGAGAGTAAGTTGAACGAGTTTTGACGTCTAGTCACCTGCATCTCAGGATTGAATTAGTTTTTAGTTGAAACATCAATGGCTGTATGTAGTTCCTGTGATGGATAATCAAGATTTGTTGAATTAAATTGAATTGAATAGATGGTGTTGTTTGAAAGGCATACTATAATGCAAATTTTCATTGGAAACACTGCGTTATTAAGTGTGTTTTTTTTTCTCTACATAATATAATGAATTTGATAAATTATAACCATGTTATCTTAGTGCTGGTGTAAGGTACAGTAGGGTCCTTCGGATGAGAGTATAAACCGAGGTCTAGTCTGTGTATGCACGCATTCCATCACATGAATTTTAAAGATATTGACCCTTATGTCTTACACGGGTGAGTGCCGGCTACACAAATACACCCAGCACGCACTAGGTCCCTTCTCCCCATCACCGGTCGCCCAGGATTGTGCTCAGTCGTCTGGGCGTCAGACTATGCGCTCAAAGGCTGCATTTGGGCGCCTCAGGGGGCTTGAGTTAGAAGCTGTATCGGTCAGCGCCTTGAGCAGCTCTTAGCTGGAAAAGCGCCATATACGCTTAAGAACGATGAAATAAAGGTATCGTAGTTTTGATTAGTTTAGTTGTAGTGGAGTGCAGTGGAACGGATTGGGGTTGTTTGGTTTAAGTTTTAGTTCAGCTTATTTCAGTTAGTGTAGGTTTAAGGTGCTTTAAGGGATCTAACAAAAGTATAAAAATTTCACATAGCTAGTTTAAACCTAACAGAGACTACGTATCGTATGGTCGGAAAGTCTTGTAGCCAGCACGGCGCGTATGCATGCTCTAGTGTTAGCCCTCATTCTACTGTACCTTGCCTTCTTGATCCATGTCATGGTTACTGTTGTAAGAAGTTTGAATATTATGCAATGCTGTATTAGCGAGTGGTGTGAGGACAAATGTTTGACTTCGATCACTCTAGACTTGACCTTAGAAGAGAAGTACAAGTATATTAGCCTATACTAGAGAATTGATTCATGTTTTCTTTTTTTTTTCTTTTTTTTTAAGTTTGAAAGGAGAGGAGATAGATCCAGACAGACACTTCAGACTTGACCTTGGAAGAGAAATATTTGGAGAATTGACTCTCGTTTGAGGTCATATATCATGTTTTTTTTAATGCGTGAAAGGAGAGAATCTGGCGCTGAAATGTCGCTCGATATACCACAACCCGTAAAAAGGGTTGGGCAGAGCACAGCCACTGTAGTGTAAAGTGGAACATTTTGTGCAGCCGCACACCTGCATTTCAAAACCATAATAATTTTCAGAAAGCCACTTTCCTACAATATCCTATAATAAGGTTTTGGGCAGAGTGTATTGCCACTGGGGTGTACAGTTGGAGATTTTCTGCAGCCGCACGCCAGCATTCTACAAGCATAACTTTCTGAGGGTCCGAACTTCTCTGCCCTTCCCCCCCTCCCCCCCCCTCCCCCCCTCCTCCACCCCTCCTCCTTCAATTTTAGCTTTTTGCGCTTCCTGGAAGGTTTCAGTAACACAGTCAGCGTGGGCCTAACAGAACTGACTGTTTGCATATGCCTACTTTACTGTTGGTCATACTAGCGCAAGGGCAAAAACTGAAAAAGTGAAAACGAACTTAGCTCTGAAAGCCAGTGGGGGGTTTATTGTTGCTAGGTCTGTGGGCAGAACCGTTACATCTGGAGTGCAGCTTTAAGAAGAACACCACTTGCGGCTGGACCCCCTCTCAAGCAGAGCATTTCGGTTTCGAATTCCACAAGAAAGACGTGTTAAACAGTGTTCCCAACTCAGAGTGCTGGGAGCAATACATTTCTCTTGACGAAGGTGAGAGACTTCATGTCCTGCTGCTTATAAGACCTTTACCCGAGCTCTGCTTGTTTGTACTTGTTATGACTGACTGTGAACAGTGTAAGAGATGGTGTCTTGGCGTTCGTGTCAGGTCATGCATGGGATAATGAAGAATGATTGATTTATTTATTTCTTGTTTGTTTGATTTATCCATCCATTCATTTATTGACTGTTCCCTTGTTTGTGGGTTCGGGCAAATAGAATAGACCCAACGTTTCCCGGCGTGTCGTAAGAGGCGACTAACAGGGGTGATGTTAGCACGGCATCACTGGGCGAAAGTCTTCTACACAGAAGTCACCGGCCAGGGCGGAGGAACCTCACGTTACTACAGGTTCAACGACCACGTGCTCAGGGCCAAGGCGAGCCACACTGTATTCGTGGATTTCGGCTGTGGCCAACAGCCTGGAGAGGATTGGGCCCTGCCAGGTCTTTTTTTGCCCAAGACACAACACATGATGAGGCTATCCACTAATTCCATGCCGGATCGGTCGTCGCCCGGAACAAGGACCGCGCCTTCCGTTGGCCACCAGGACGGAGGTGAAAAGTATGCTACTGATGGACAAATTAGCAAGATCCGCACGAGAAACAACATCGTCATAGGAACCTGGAATGTCAGGACCCTAACTGCGGAAGGAAAATTAGAAGAACTGGCCCACGAGCTGGACCACTATCGATGGAACGTTCTAGGTATCAGCGAACTGCGCTGGAAAGGCCTAGGTGAAACAACGACTGACAAAGGCCACAAGCTCTATTTCAGCGGTAGAGATGACAGGCACGAACACGGCGTTGGATTCTTGGTCCACAAGAACATTCTAGCCACTGTCATGGGTTGCCGCCCAGTCTCCAGTAGACTCATTACCATCCGTCTGAGAGCAACCCCTTTCAACATTACCATCATCCAGGCCTATGCCCCAACATCAGACTATGAAGACAGCGAAGTGGAGGATTTTTATGAAAATATACAGGCGGTCCTTGACCAAGTGCCGAAGAAGGACATAGTCATAGTGCAAGGCGACTGGAATGCCAAGGTTGGCCAAGATGCGCACCACAACTGGGGAGACACATGCGGACCCCACTGCAACAACGAGACAAATGACAGGGGTCTGAGGCTATTGGAGTTTGCCAGATACAACAATCTGGTACTGGCAAACACGCTTGGTCTCCACAAAAAATCCAGACGATGGACATGGCACAGTCCCGGCGGGGAACATCACAACCAGATCGACTACATCATGGTCAAGAAACGCTTCAGATCAAGCATCAACATTGGCAGGACACGCACTTTTCCAGGAGCAGACATTGGAAGTGACCACGATCTCGTGATGATGTCTTTCCGGCTCCATTTGAAGAGAGTAAATACAGCAAAGTGCACTAGGCTGAAGTTCGACCTGGACAAACTGCAAGACCCGGAGGTGGCAAAAATATTTCAGGCCACAATTGGAGGGAAATTTGCACCACTGCTTATTTTGGGGGCAGGCGAAGTAGATGTCAACACCATGACCAATACCTTCAACTCAGCTGTAACAGATGCCGCCACTGAGATCCTTGGCAAGCACCGACCAAAGAAGAAGCCGTGGATCACACCTGAACTTTTGGATCTGTGTGATAAACGAAGAGAGTTAAAAAAGAAAAAGAACACCTCACAGGGAGCTGATGTCTACCGAAAAATCAACAATGACATCCGAAAAGGCATGCGCACAGCAAAGGAGAACTGGATAGAAGATCAATGCCAGGAAATAGAGAACAATCTGAACAAGAACAACAGCAAGAAGGCCTACCAGACTGTGAAGCGGCTGACAAGTGTTAAACAGCCCAAAGTCTCCACTATCCAAAGCAAGTCTGGCATTTGCCTTACAGAAGAACAAGAAGTCTTGGACAGATGGACAGAGTACTGCTCTGACCTTTACAACCATACACCAAATGGAGACCCATCAGTTCTAGCATGTCCCGAGAGCAGAGAAGAAGAAGAAATCCTCCCCATTCTCCGGGAAGAAGTTGAGGCAGCAGTGCAATCGCTGAAGAAAGGGAAGTCAGCGGGAGTGGACAACATACCAGCGGAACTGCTACAAGCAGGAGGAGAAGCGATGACTGATGCTCTCACCATTATCTGTAACAAGATCTGGCAGAGTGGGGAATGGCCTACACCATGGACCCAGTCGCTTGTCATCACTCTTCCCAAAAAAGGTAACCTTCAGGAGTGTGAAAATTACCGCACCATCAGCCTCATCAGCCATCCCAGCAAGGTCCTCCTGAAAATAATACTCAACAGGTTGAAACCACAAGCTGAACAAATCATAGCTGAAGAACAAGCGAGATTCATGGCAGGGCGAAGTACCACTGAACAGATTTTCAACCTCAGAATAAATCTGTGAGAAATACCTACAGCACCAACAACATCTATATCATGTGTTCATAGACTTCAAGAAGGCATTTGACCGAGTCTGGCATGCAGCTCTATGGGCAACCATGAAAGTGTACAACATCAGCCCTAAAATTATAGAAGTCATCAAAAGCCTGTATGACAAGGCTACCAGTGCAGTCCTCCATAACAGCGTCATCGGGAACTGGTTCAGAACAACAATCGGTGTGCGTCAAGGATGCCTACTCTCTCCAACACTCTTCAACATCTTCCTAGAGCGCATCATGTCAGATGCTCTTGCAGATCACGAAGGCACAGTCAGCATAGGGGGCAGAGCAATCTCCAATCTTCGTTTTGCGGATGATATTGATGGATTGGCTGGAGAGGAACAAGAACTTGAACAGCTTGTACAGAGGCTTGACACCACTTCCAGAGCTTATGGAATGGAAATAAGTGCAGAGAAGACCAAAATGATGACCAACAACACCAATGGCATCAACACGGACATCAAAGTACAAGGCCAATCCCTCAACACAGTGCACAGCTTCAAATATTTAGGAGCCATTGTGTCAGACAATGGGTCTCGACAGGAAGTCCTCTCCAGGATCGCACAAACAACTGCTGCCCTGACAAGGTTGAAGCCCATTTGGAAAGACGGAACCATCAGTCTACATTCCAAAGTAAGACTGCTGCGCTCTCTGGTCATCTCCATCTTCCTATATGCTTGCGAAGCATGGACCCTCACAGCAGATCTCCAACGAAGAATACAAAGCATGGAGATGAGGTGCTACAGAAGACTTCTGTGCATTTCCTATACCCAACACATCACCAACGACGAAGTCCGACAGACCATCACACAAGCCATTGGACAACACGATGACCTGCTCACAGTGGTGAAGAAACGGAAACTCCGATGGTATGGCCACGTCACCAGATCATCAGGCCTTGCAAAGACCATTCTGCAAGGCACAGTGCAAGGAGGTAGAAGAAGGGGGAGACCGAAAAAGAGGTGGGAGGACAACATTCGAGAATGGACTGGTTTGACACTGAGCGAAGCCATGAGGGCTGCTGAGGACAGAGAAAGATGGAGTATGCTGGTTAAACGATCATCTGTGGTGCCCCTACGACCTTCGGGTTATGGGACAGGATAGGATAGGATAGGGATCCCTTGTTTGATCGACTGCGCTATTACACATTTGTATCTTGTATAAGCCGCTACTGCTGCTTGTGCTATTAGTATAGACATGTTGAAGAAGACGGAGAAGAAGAGAAGAAACAAGAAGAAGAGGTCGATAAGAGTTACAGTAGTTTTTGGAATGGTGTATGTTAGCGTCCTCCTGTATATTGTGCAGTGAATCTGACTACCGCAAATATGAAAAATGAAGGGAAGTAATGCCCTCTTTTCAGCATGTCAAGGAAGGCAATCCATCTCGATAGTGACCAGCTGACCTCCCGCTTCGTAACATACAAAAATAAGTATGCATTTCTCCCACTTTTTATTTTCCCCAGATGACTTTTTGTGGAGCGTCGGGAGTTTGTATCTGTCCACAGACCAGTGGTTTTCTTCTGTTGCCACACATAACTATCTGAGTGCTACTCTCTCCTTCGCCGCTATGAGGTCAGTAGAGTTTGAAGCAGGATGTAAGCTCCTAGCCTAAGAGGCAAGTTTTGGACAATAAAAGAGGGAGGGATATTTTACCCAACGTGTTGTTAAAGTGGCCCAACGTGTTGTTAAAGTGACCATCATCTTTTGAGCCCCAGTCCCGCACAAGGTACAAACTGAGCAGACTGATTGAACCAGCCGACAGACCGACCGATTGGCAAGTTTTCGGTCCAACTGACTGGTCGGATACCAACTCATTACAGGTCCACTTGTTCCTAACACTTTCTGCAAAATTAAATGTTAATTACTCCTTCGGATGAGAGTATAAACCGAGGTCTAGTACGTGCACGCACGCGTACCATCTCATGGACTTTAAAGGTCCTGACGCTCATGTCTTAGACAGGTGAGTTTCGGCTACCCAAATACACCCAGCACGCAATAGGTCGCTTCTCCACATCACCGGTGGCCCAAGATTGTGCTCAATCGTCTGGGCGTCAGACTATGCGCCCAAAGGTTGCAAGTGGGCGCCTCGGGCTGCTTGAGTTAGATCCTGTATCGGCCAGCACGTTGAGCAGCTGTTGAGCTGGAGGGGCGCTTTATAAGAGCGAATAAAGAAATTACAAAAATAATTATATTTAAACCCCGTCTTTCGTTAGAACATGCCTTGTTTGTTATAGTGACACGGACAAGGTCGTAATGGTGTTCCTGAAGGGTCTAAAAATCTTGTACGCACCCGATTCAGGGAGCCAGTGCACGTGGACTCCTTTCTGCGTTAATATTCCTGGGGATGCCACGGAGGTGAGAGAGAGAGAGAGAGAGAGAGAGAGAGAGAGAGAGAGAGAGAGAGAGAGAGCGAAAGAGAGAGAGAGCGAAAGAGAGAGAGAGAGTGTGAGAGAGAGAGAGAGAGTATAATTGTAATAAAATCATACCTATTTATTCAATTTCTTTGATATTGTCATCGTTATGTACACGTCATTGCAGGTAACAATCAAGGTGATGACAAGTATATTTCCGGTGAATGGAACCGTAGCAATTCAGAACATTTCCATCAAGCCAGGAGCCTGGTGTGATAAAGGTTAGGCCTTTATTTTCAAAGATGAGTGACTACAGTTTAGGTTGATGGGCATTATTCTTCAAATACTGGGCGGCATTGCGCTGAGATTACCAAGTTTTTGCAGAACAAGTAATCCGAATTGAACCGCATGAATTTTAAAAAAAAATTTTACTAGGCCAGATTTTTTCAAGAGTTGAATGTTACACTAACGTTTTTACTATAGACCTGCAGGCCATTTTTGTTCACGTTAGTTCTTATTCCATGTGAAAGTGCGTACCAAGCATGCCCCTTTAGTATATGGAATTAATTGAGGGGAATGATAAGGGGGAGGCGTAGTCTATTTTGAAAAATGCTGGATTTGAAACGAGATGTTCCGGTTTTAAGTGTCCTGTATAATTATGTATGTGGAACCGCTAACGAATGTAGTTGATATCATTTGTATTGAGCGCAGTAGGGTCAAACAACAGAAAAGGCGACAGGGAGAAATACGAAAATTCCAGTACAAAAACTTAGTCGGCTCTCGTCCAGACAGGAATTACATTACTTATATGTTAAAGAAAAGCCGATGTTGTGATCCGCAGTAGCAGTTACGTATTCATGTTTGAGGAATTCTCTCTCCCTCTCTCTCTCTCTCTCTCTCTCTCTCTCTCTCTCTCTCTCTCTCTCTCTCTCTCTCTCTCTCTCTCTCTCTCTCTCTCTCTCTTTCATATCCTTCTCCGCACTTTCACGGCCATTTCAATTCTGGTTTGCTCGTTTACTAAATATGTATCCACCTAATCTGTGTGTGTGTATGTATGTGTGTGTATGTCCCACACTAGGCCTGATATGTGTGTAATAGACCATCCTAATAAAACCTCTACCATTATTGAAATGGCTGTACCTTTTGATGACTTTGTAAATGATTCTTACAATAACACATTTAACAGATACCTCCCGCTGTGCCAGACGATTAGCGATCTCGGTTATAGCTGCAAAGTTGTGGTTCTGATAGTTGGCTCGCTAGGCCTAGTCCACGGAGGGTTTGTTAGCGGACTGAAGTTGGTGGGCCTGCCTGTTCGACGAGCCAAGGCCGTTGCCCGCTACTGTTCTGTTAGCGCTATGATAGGGTCGCTGATTATCTGGAAGCAGCGATGTCGAGACACTGCCCTAATGCTTAATGCCAAAAGGACTGTCAAAGATGATGCTGTACTGTGTTGTATGCATGTGTGAATGTAAACTGGGTATCATTAAAATGAAATATAGTGTGCATGTTTTGTAAGTAATCATGTTTATTATTATTATCCATATTTTCCGTTCCATTATTATAATTATTGGGCAGAGAGAGAGAGAGAGAGAGAGAGAGAGAGAGAGAGAGAGAGAGATCATTTGCCATTGACGTGTTATTTCATGTGTGTGTGCATAATTTGCCTCTGTCCAATCATGATGGTGCTTGCTTCTTGTCATCCATATAATTCTCTAAGTGCATATGTTCATGCGATGTTATGGAGAATAAAATCTTGAAATGTGTATAAGTGTGTGTGCGCCGCACACTTGTGCCTATGTATGTATGTATGTATGTATGTATGTATGTATGTATGTATGTGTCGCGTTAGGACTAGTTTTACTCTGCTTATTTTAATATTTAGCTTGGTTAACCTATGTAATATTAGCATTTCAAAGTTAGGCAGCAGACGATGGAAGTAATCAAGCGTAGTAATAGCATACTGCCGATCACACACACAGTGGCTGTGGACCCTAGCTAAGGCAATGACATCATCGTAATTACGATAGGCGAGAAAGTTGAACCAATGAGACGCAGGCAGAGTGGTTAGAGCCAGTTCGGACGGTGTCAAAACCTAGCTTAGCTTAAGGCATTCGTGTCTAAACCGAGGAAGAGATAAGAGCTACAGAGCTACACAGGAGCAGTAGTTCTCTTCAGAAAAGACTAGGACGCAGTACTTGTGTAAATCCGAATTTACTCACGTAGCCACTGGCCTGATATTGTCACGAAGGTAAATGAACATATTTCTGTTTCATCGTGATGTATTATATTATTGTTGAATTATGTTTGTGATATTTGATATGCATAGAATTGAATTGTTAGCCCAACTTTGCCGAACACGTGGCGTAGCTGACCACGAGGCAAAAAGACGACCGGCCCGACGCCATCTTGAATTATGTACGGAACCACTGTTGTTTAACTTATATGTATGCTTACAGACCAGTGACTGTACAAATGAATGTGTATAATATTATTAATTCTTGATGTGTATAAGTAGCCATGTTTTATATTTATGAATGTATAGGAAATTAGAGTGGAGATTCCAGTGGACCACGGACTTAGCAGAATGTTCGTCGCTTATATATGTAGATGTGGAGCTAATCACTGAGGGCTATTACGACCTTCAGTGAGACGCTCTGCACACACCTATCATTCAAGGTTGTGCAGAATTTCGTCTCATATGTTACAGACGAACAGGCGTTCTGTAGTGAGCCCAACACAGCCTCAGACGAAACCTCGTCGACGCATCAGTTGGTTGCAACGGTATCCCCAGCATTGTGCGAGGAAAGCCAACCAGTCTACCCACAGGGAAAAACCAGAAGAAGACAACACAAGTTGTCAACAAACCGACCACAGCACAGCACGTCTGACTCACAGTTAAGTCTCTACACGTGTGTGCACACAAAACTGAGAGCTACAGGACCACAGTAGTCCATTTCTCAGGAACAATAACATCTAGTGCCCAAGGATGAACTATTAGCTGCATAGACTATCAGCAATCGAATTATTCACAGTGACTATTTAACGTTTAAGGTAGATTAGTACGTAGAGAATCTTGTATAGAGTAGAAGAAATAAATGTGTGATGTTTAACTGTTATCAAGTGGCTGGACTACATATGATTCATAGCCGTGTGAAAGCTAGTGTGACAGTAATCTTTTACCATTTTTCTATCTATCTCTATAACCCAGCCTTTACACAGACCGAGCTAAATAAATAAATTTATTATAGTACTCCACATCATTCCATTGTCCTATCCTATCCTATCCTGTCCCATAACCCGAAGGTCGTAGGGGCACCACAGATGATCGCTTAACCAGCATACTCCATCTTTCTCTGTCCTCAGCAGCCCTCATGGCTTCGCTCAGTGTCAAACCAGTCCATTCTCGAATGTTGTCCTCCCACCTCTTTTTCGGTCTCCCCCTTCTTCTACCTCCTTGCACTGTGCCTTGCAGAATGGTCTTTGCAAGGCCTGATGATCTGGTGACGTGGCCATACCATCGGAGTTTCCGTTTCTTCACCACTGTGAGCAGGTCATCGTGTTGTCCAATGGCTTGTGTGATGGTCTGTCGGACTTCAATGTTGGTGATGTGTTGGGTATAGGAAATGCACAGAAGTCTTCTGTAGCACCTCATCTCCATGCTTTGTATTCTTCGTTGGAGATCTGCTGTGAGGGTCCATGCTTCGCAAGCATATAGGAAGATGGAGATGACCAGAGAGCGCAGCAGTCTTACTTTGGAATGTAGACTGATGGTTCTGTCTTTCCAAATGGGCTTCAACCTTGTCAGGGCAGCAGTTGTTTGTGCGATCCTGGAGAGGACTTCCTGTCGAGACCCATTGTCTGACACAATGGCTCCTAAATATTTGAAGCTGTGCACTGTGTTGAGGGATTGGCCTTGTACTTTGATGTCCGTGTTGATGCCATTGGTGTTGTTGGTCATCATTTTGGTCTTCTCTGCACTTATTTCCATTCCATAAGCTCTGGAGGTGGTGTCAAGCCTCTGTACAAGCTGTTCAAGTTCTTGTTCCTCTCCAGCCAATCCATCAATATCATCCGCAAAACGAAGATTGGAGATTGCTCTGCCCCCTATGCTGACTGTGCCTTCGTGATCTGCAAGAGCATCTGACATGATGCGCTCTAGGAAGATGTTGAAGAGTGTTGGAGAGAGTAGGCATCCTTGACGCACACCGATTGTTGTTCTGAACCAGTTCCCGATGACGCTGTTATGGAGGACTGCACTGGTAGCCTTGTCATACAGGCTTTTGATGACTTCTATAATTTTAGGGCTGATGTTGTAAACTTTCATGGTTGCCCATAGAGCTGCATGCCAGACTCGGTCAAATGCCTTCTTGAAGTCTATGAACACATGATATAGATGTTGTTGGTGCTGTAGGTATTTCTCACAGATTATTCTGAGGTTGAAAATCTGTTCAGTGGTACTTCGCCCTGCCATGAATCCTGCTTGTTCTTCAGCTATGATTTGTTCAGCTTGTGGTTTCAACCTGTTGAGTATTATTTTCAGGAGGACCTTGCTGGGATGGCTGATGAGGCTGATGGTGCGGTAATTTTCACACTCCTGAAGGTTACCTTTTTTGGGAAGAGTGATGACAAGCGACTGGGTCCATGGTGTAGGCCATTCCCCACTCTGCCAGATCTTGTTACAGATAATGGTGAGAGCATCAGTCATCGCTTCTCCTCCTGCTTGTAGCAGTTCCGCTGGTATGTTGTCCACTCCCGCTGACTTCCCTTTCTTCAGCGATTGCACTGCTGCCTCAACTTCTTCCCGGAGAATTGGGAGGATTTCTTCTTCTTCTCTGCTCTCGGGACATGCTAGAACTGATGGGTCTCCATTTGGTGTATGGTTGTAAAGGTCAGAGCAGTACTCTGTCCATCTGTCCAAGACTTCTTGTTCTTCTGTAAGGCAAATGCCAGACTTGCTTTGGATAGTGGAGACTTTGGGCTGTTTAACACTTGTCAGCCGCTTCACCATCTGGTAGGCCTTCTTGCTGTTGTTCTTGTTCAGATTGTTCTCTATTTCCTGGCATTGATCTTCTATCCAGTTCTCCTTTGCTGTGCGCATGCCTTTTCGGATGTCATTGTTGATTTTTCGGTAGACATCAGCTCCCTGTGAGGTGTTCTTTTTCTTTTTTAACTCTCTTCGTTTATCACACAGATCCAAAAGTTCAGGTGTGATCCACGGCTTCTTCTTTGGTCGGTGCTTGCCAAGGATCTCAGTGGCGGCATCTGTTACAGCTGAGTTGAAGGTATTGGTCATGGTGTTGACATCTACTTCGCCTGCCCCCAAAATAAGCAGTGGTGCAAATTTCCCTCCAATTGTGGCCTGAAATATTTTTGCCACCTCCGGGTCTTGCAGTTTGTCCAGGTCGAACTTCAGCCTAGTGCACTTTGCTGTATTTACTCTCTTCAAATGGAGCCGGAAAGACATCATCACGAGATCGTGGTCACTTCCAATGTCTGCTCCTGGAAAAGTGCGTGTCCTGCCAATGTTGATGCTTGATCTGAAGCGTTTCTTGACCATGATGTAGTCGATCTGGTTGTGATGTTCCCCGCCGGGACTGTGCCATGTCCATCGTCTGGATTTTTTGTGGAGACCAAGCGTGTTTGCCAGTACCAGATTGTTGTATCTGGCAAACTCCAATAGCCTCAGACCCCTGTCATTTGTCTCGTTGTTGCAGTGGGGTCCGCATGTGTCTCCCCAGTTGTGGTGCGCATCTTGGCCAACCTTGGCATTCCAGTCGCCTTGCACTATGACTATGTCCTTCTTCGGCACTTGGTCAAGGACCGCCTGTATATTTTCATAAAAATCCTCCACTTCGCTGTCTTCATAGTCTGATGTTGGGGCATAGGCCTGGATGATGGTAATGTTGAAAGGGGTTGCTCTCAGACGGATGGTAATGAGTCTACTGGAGACTGGGCGGCAACCCATGACAGTGGCTAGAATGTTCTTGTGGACCAAGAATCCAACGCCGTGTTCGTGCCTGTCATCTCTACCGCTGAAATAGAGCTTGTGGCCTTTGTCAGTCGTTGTTTCACCTAGGCCTTTCCAGCGCAGTTCGCTGATACCTAGAACGTTCCATCGATAGTGGTCCAGCTCGTGGGCCAGTTCTTCTAATTTTCCTTCCGCAGTTAGGGTCCTGACATTCCAGGTTCCTATGACGATGTTGTTTCTCGTGCGGATCTTGCTAATTTGTCCATCAGTAGCATACTTTTCACCTCCGTCCTGGTGGCCAACGGAAGGCGCGGTCCTTGTGTAGCCGGGCGACGACCGATCCGGCATGGAATTAGTGGATAGCCTCATCATGTGTTGTGTCTTGGGCAAAAAAAAGACCTGGCAGGGCCCAATCCTCTCCAGGCTGTTGGCCACAGCCGAAATCCACGAATACAGTGTGGCTCGCCTTGGCCCTGAGCACGTGGTCGTTGAACCTGTAGTAACGTGAGGTTCCTCCGCCCTGGCCGGTGACTTCTGTGTAGAAGACTTTCGCCCAGTGATGCCGTGCTAACATCACCCCTGTTAGTCGCCTCTTACGACACGCCGGGAAACGTTGGGTCTATTCTATTTGCCCGAACCCACAGAGCCCTAAAACCCATAAAACCCACGTGACAGTATGTATGTATGTATGAATGAATGTATGTATGTACGAATATGTTGTTTATTTTGTTCAAATAGGCGAGGGCTCGATTTATAAATGGAGCTGGTTGGGAGTGGGTTGCGGGATTCTAGGTCTCATCATCACCATCCTTCTCTGTTGTCGGCATCGTCGGCGTCGCCGTCGCTGTCAAAGAGAAGGCCGAATAAAGGTAGGCTTATCAACGTCAATAACAACAGCCAAAATTTTAAAAAAAAATCATTATCATCAACAACAACACCAACAACGATGACAACAACAACAGTAGCAACAATAACAACCAAGAACATTACAGCGTGTGTCATTACAACAGCAACACCAACACTATCGCCAGCACTACGACCACTAACAACATTATTCTTCTGTCTGCTTTTTTTTTTTTTTTTTTTTTGTGCGCACTGCATTCTGCTTGCTGTGTGTTGCAGGGTCAGAAACACGGATTCCCAAAACAATTCAGCATCTCAATTCTTTCCAAGGTGGGTTGCCAGATATAACTTAAAGGCGATGATGATTGACAGATTGATGCTTCTTTTGGGTTACTCATTCTCCCTGTCTCTGTTTGTTTGTCTGTCTCTCTGTCGGTCTGTCTCTTCTCTCGCTCCCTCTCTCGCCTTTCTCTCTCCACCTCCCTCCCTCTCTCTCACTCTCTTTCTCTGTCTCTCTCCCTCTTCCTCTATCCCAACCCTCTCTCTTTATCTATCTGTCTCTCCCCCTCTCTCTTTCTTTGTCTGTCTCTCCCTCCCCCCCTCACTTTCTTTCTCTCTGCCGCTGTCTGTCTCTCTCCCCATTTCTTTCTCCCACATACTGTCTTTTTATCCCTCCCTCCCTCTCTCAATTCCTTTGGTGGCCGGAATGTAGCATTCGTGCTTATACGGTTCATCAGAATTTTGCACATTACCATTGATGACTCAATAAATATTCGACCTTGACGTAAATTACAACAAAACTTGTACAAATGGCGTCAACCTTTAGTTGAAAATGTCTATAAAAATTAAAAACAAACATTAGTTAGTTAGTTAGTCATTATTTATAGGGTCCAGCGGACTGCAAAGAGCCGTATCAAGACCACACCTTAGTTGAAAGAAAACTCACACCCGATCCGTATAAAAGATCTGCTGAAATAACCCTACTGGTTACACTAAAAGCACTCCACCAACGTGCAACAGGTCACTTTACAATAAAGGCATCCCACACAGGTGACCCTGAAGTTGTACGCTAATTTATCAAAACCCCATTTACAAAAACAAAATAGAATAAAACATCATTAGAAAATATTAACAAAACGCATACATATAAAATGCCTAAATTGCTAAATAGTAATACCATAGAAAGCTCTATTGTCTATTTGGGAGAAAGTGTCCAATATCCACAAGCTGACCCAACAGACCCCATACACAGACAAGGAGTTTTGGGAGAGTTTTCCAAAAAAAAACAAACGAAGGTAGGTGACTGATCTAGCGAAGAAGATAGACGATAGTAGATTGATAGAACATATTAAGGATGAGACAGAACAAACGAGAATGACCGAACCCGTGGTAATTTAAAGCACTACATTTCCACAAAGTGGGGATACTATTTGTACAGAAAGACCCCCGACACCCAAACAGGGGAAAAAAAGCAAACATTAAAACCCAATGAAAATAGAATACTTCATTTTTTATTTATTTATTTATTTATTTATTTATTTATTTATCTCTCCATTTATATATGTATTAATTTGTTTGTCTATTTATTTATTTATTTTCAATGCTTAAATCACTTTGGTGAATATGGACAATAAAAGGGTAAACGCATCCAAATTAACTTTAAAATTACATTATTTAAATTATATATTTTTAAAAATTGGTCTTAGGGAAACTTTGACCTCATTGATTATAACCATAACCTTCATTAAAATCCTTGACCCTCTGTGCCCCTTTTTTGTTTGCAGCATGAGCGATACACTCACTTTCCACATGCGCAGGGCGACTCCTCTGTGCGCCTGCGTATTCACGAGACGATAGGGGAAGGTAACTTCGGACGCGTGTTCCGCGGTGAAGCTAAAGACATCATGGTCAAAGGACAGTGGACTGACGTTGCCATCAAGATGTGCAAGGGTGAGGGCCGAGAGAACTATTTTGTTCTCAAGAATAGTCCTTAAAAATAACTTGAAATCAGTCTCCATCGTCATCCTCTTTTAGCAGTTTTGTTGTCATTTTTATCGTCATCATTGTCGTCACCATCATCATTGTTATCATCGTCGTCATCATCATCATCACCAATAACTACGACAGCAACAAAAAACCCGCCTCAGATGTTTACCCTAAAACAGTTTCCACTGCTGAATTGCATAGGCCAGTCATGATCACCACCATCACCATCATCATGCATCAGCAATGAGGGCAAGGATAACTACAACATCAACTACTACATCGACAACATCAGTAACAACAGCAACAATAAACTATTATTGTCTGATTGTTGTGCGTTACTGATCTCATTGTTTTTGTATGTTTGGCTTTAGAGGACGCGTCAGAAGCTCAGAGACAAGATCTGATCCAAGAGACCCAGCTTCTCAGCCAGATCCCACGACACAACAACATCGTCAACTTTCTAGGATCTACGATGGCCACAGGTAGGCTTCTGCTGTCGTACTCATATAGTACAATACTCTTTAAGTGTACTTGTGGCGTGGAAGATAGATAGATAGATATTCAGTGTTTATAGGGTCCAGCGTACTGCCAAAGCCGAATCAGGACTACCGTGGCATGGAAAGCAGGGAAAAAAGAAAGAGATTACTCTTATATAGCGCACTTACAAGCTCAGAGAGCGTCTCAAAGCGCTGGCCACTACTATCCAGCAATCACAAAATAGTTTGCTGATGTCAGGATTCGAACCCACGTCGCCCGAGACGCACATACACAAGGAGGCGGTGTTATGAATGCGTTATAGAACAAATAGTGGATTTACACCTCAATAATATCTTGAAAGGCCCACTTCGAAGGCCTTGTTTACTTTTGTCAAAAACAGGTTGACCCTAAAATTCGCATTGTTACTACATTAAACAATGATAACCTTCAGGAGTGTGAAAATTACCGCACCATCAGCCTCATCAGCCATCCCAGCAAGGTCCTCCTGAAAATAATACTCAACAGGTTGAACAAGCTGAACAAATCATAGCTGAAGAACAAGCAGGATTCACAGGGCGAAGTACCACTGAGCAGATTTTAACCTCAGAATAATCTGTGAGAATACCTACAGCACCAACAACATCTATATCATGTGTTCATAGACTTCAAGAAGGCGTTTGACCGAGTCTGGCATGCAGCTCTATGGGCAACAATGAAAGTGTACAACATCAGCCCTAAAATTATTGAAGTCATCAAAAGCCTGTATGACAAGGCTACCAGTGCAGTCCTCCACAACAGCGCCATCGGAAACTGGTTCAGAACAACAATCGGTGTGCGTCAAGGATGCCTACTCTCTCCAACACTCTTCAACATCTTCCTAGAGCGCATCATGTCATATGCTCTTGCAGACCATGAAGGCACAGTCAGCATAGGGGGTAGAGCAATCTCCAATCTTCGTTTTGCGGATGACATTGATGGATTGGCTGGAGAGGAACAAGAACTTGAACAGCTGGTACAGAGGCTTGACACCACCTCCAGTACCTATGGAATGGAAATAAGTGCAGAGAAGACCAAAATGATGACCAACAACACCAATGGCATCAACACGGACATCAAAGTCCAAGGCCAATCCCTCAACACAGTGCATAGCTTCAAATACCTAGGAGCCATTGTATCAGACAATGGGTCCCGACAGGAAGTCCTCTCCAGGATCGCACAAACAACTGCTGCCCTGACAAGGTTGAAGCCCATTTGGAAAGACAGGACCATCAGTCTACATTCCAAAGTAAGACTGCTGCGCTCCCTTGTCATCTCCATCTTCCTATATGCTTGCGAAGCATGGACCCTCACAGCAGATCTCCAACGAAGAATACAAAGCATGGAGATGAGATGGTACAGAAGACTTCTGGGCATTTCCTATACCCAACACATCACCAACGACGAAGTCCAACAGACCATCACACAAGCCATTGGACAACACGATGACCTGCTCACAGTGGTGAAGAAACGGAAACTCCGATGGTATGGCCACGTCACCAGATCATCAGGCCTTGCAAAGACTATTCTGCAAGGCACAGTGCAAGGAGGTAGAAGAAGAGGGAGACCGAAAAAGAGGTGGGAGGACAACATTCGAGAATGGACTGGTTTGACCCTGAGCGAAGCCATCAGGGCTGCTGAGGACAGAGAAAGATGGAGTATGCTGGTTAAACGATCATCTGTGGTGCCCCTACGACCTTCGGGTTACGGGACAGGATAGGATAGGATAGGATAGATAAACAATGTTCAAGTGGACTTTCGTTGCTCAAACAAACCGCTACAGTTTGTAATAAGTAATAGGCTTAAACCATGCTCCTAGGATATATCCGAATTTTCCCCCTACAGGCGTTTCCATGCTCATCGTGGAGTTCGTGAACGGGCCAAACTTGCTGCACTTCCTCCGGAAGCACCGCCCCTCTCCTCCCACGTTTGGCGGTGGCCCCGCCTTCTCGGTGATGCAGAGACCGCCCTCTACGAGTGGCGACCAATCACCCCTCACGGAGCGTCAGGGGGATGAGCCAGAAGTAAAGGATGGCAACGCAGAAGTGTGTCTGTTGACTTGGCAAGAGTTAGCGTCCTTGGCGCTGCAAGTTGCCAAAGGGATGGAACACCTGGCCGCTTTCAAAGTAAGTGTATTTATTTTAGTTCATTAGTTGGTTAGTTTTCATATCCCCTATTTTTAAGTATTGATTTATGATTTTATGGATTTTAATAACTATTAATTTTGCGTTTTGGCTGTATTGTCCTCAACTATTCAGCTTGTAGTGAACAAAAAAACCTATATTTATTTTATCTCATTCTCAATTTTATAAGAAAAACTGCATGCAAAGCATCTGAACAAGTTCATGTACTGGCCAGACAAATACACTCCAACTCCCAGATGGGTATTTAAAAAAAACATATCGGGCTAATATATTGATTAGGCCTACTCCCTTCCTTCAATGTTTAGCATTTCATATTGTTCCCTGCTCCCCCGTACCCAGTAGCCCGGGAATGTGCTCAGTTGTCTGGGTGTCAAAGGATGCTCCCAAAGGCTGCAAGTTGGCGCCTCAGACAGCTTGTGTTGGATTCACCTATGTGAATAATAGACAATAAAAGAGTAATATACTTGGCTCCTGTATCGGCCAGCGCCTTGAGCAGCTCTTGAGCTGGAAAAGCGTTATAGTAGAGCGATTAAAAGAAATAGCCCGTGTAATTAATGTATTGTTTATGACGTCACAAGTATATCAACTAACAAGTTAGTATCTCCCTTCTATGTCTCTTTCGACGTGCGCGTACAACCGGTTGCTTCCCTTTACATGCTTTGTGCTCCATAGAGCGTCGTCGGCCTAAAATAATTTTTTAGAAACTTCAAAACCCAGGGGAATTATGGGTAGGGAAATCCTTTTCTGAAATGACGTCGGCAGGACTCTTCGCGATAGGTGCATGGCACACGAGACACACGCAAAATGGCGTCACAAGAAGATTGGTTAGATCTGAATTCGTCTAATTTGACTTCGCATGCTGCTGGATAACAATGCAATTTGAATTTGCTTTCAAAAATCAAAAGAGAGCGAGACCACAACAAAGTACAACGAGCCAAGGCGACGCAAACACTAAAGGCCGACAGAACAAAAAGCACACAAACTACAAAAGGTAAGTACCCGTGACCATACACAATAAAGTAGGCCTAACCACCATTGCAAAATAGGATTGATCATCACCATGATTGAATTTTTCCACCCCACGTTCCAATCGGTACGGAATCGAACATATGCTCAAATCATCATATCTTTGACAGAACTGGCATGTGCATTATACAGTGTGATTCAAGCGATAAATTAACCATCACATCGAAGCGATCTGAGCAGCTGAATCGATGAAAATGGCGATCAATCGTTCACTGAGACTCACGATCGCCTGCACTGAGTTCACATACATGTGTGCATGTTTCTATAAATCCATCGTGTTCTCCTTCGATAATTGAGCAAAGCCTTTGTTCACTACCAGAAATATGCAGTTCCTCTCCCAACTTTCGTTTAATTTCAGCCAGCACATCTTCGCGAGAAATGGCGACCACGACTGCAACCGTAGCTAGTTATCAGATTTCCCAGAATTCTCTATTCTATTTTTAGGTTTGGGATACCCCCGTCTCAGCTTGTGGCTAAAACCAAGGGCAACGAGACCACCGCACGTCGACTGGGGGCAATACGAGATACTAACTTGTTAGTTGATATACTTGTGATGACGTACGATGGCACCAAATGAAAAGGTTGATTTTGTTCGTACATCGCACCAGATCGTACACCGTGACTTGGCGGCCCGCAATGTGTTGGTGGACGAGAACAGGGTGTGCAAGATATGCGACTTCGGCCTGGCCAGGTACCTTCAGGAAGACAACATGTACGAGAGAAAATCCAAGGTAATATTTCTTATGGGTGAATGTACACGTATAGCACACTGGTGCACGTGACCCACCGTCGTGGCTCAGCGGTAGAGCGTTCGCCTGGCACTCCGATGACCCAGGTTCGTTACCTCGTGGTGGGCAAGTTAAAAGTGGACATTTTCACTGTCCATCTTAGCAGAATGATTGCTCTGGTGGCTTAGCGTGATTGATTTAGGTTTCATATTGGTATAATATAGTCTTTGCTTGTGTTGTGGGTAGGCCTAAGTGTGTGCCAGTCTCAGAGAGTGAGAGAGAGAGAGTGGTGGTGTGGGGTTGGATTGAGTAGAGGAGTGGTAAGTGTGTTCGTAGGTGTGTTAGAGGTATAAGAGGAGAACTAGAAAATGCTTACACATTTTTTTGTGTAAATGTCTGCAGGGAGCATTGCCCATTCGCTGGATGTCTCCGGAGTCGCTAAAACAAGGAGTGTACACAACCAAGTCTGATGTCTGGTCGTACGGAGTAGTGGTCTGGGAAATCATCACATTAGGTATTGTATTTGAATACAGTATATTTATGACATACGACCAACTACAGGGGATTGAAGTCCCAGAGAAATATAGTACGAATTCACTTCTGTTAACAATATTCATAAACATTCTTGCAGCAGCCATGCTGTCAACATTAATTCAATACAATACAAGGTTATTGCTTTAGGTCCAGCGGACTCTTCCGAGCCAAATCAGGACCAGAGAGACGTTATCTTAAAATATTATAAAATGATTCAAGTCTTAAAAAACAAGCCTGTTACTCTTAAATACACAAACAAACTTTCACATGACGCCTCTTTAAGAGACTTCTTTAAAACTGATGTATTAAAAATATATTCTCTTTCTTCAATCAAATCACTAAATTCAGTCCTAATAAAATCCAAACTAAACAAAACATGTCGATACAATTTATATGCGATAGAACAAACCAACATCATGTAAAAATTGAAACAGATGTTGACCATTACATACTTTAAAAATCTCTTTGAAAGGTATGGAACCAAAATATGTTTCCCTTTCCTCAATCAAATCAGCACATTCAGACATAAAATGGCGAACAGAAAAAGATTGATCACATGCAAAGCACCATGGTGGTTCTTCTCCTTTTAAAAGGAAACTGTGGGTGACATAAGTATGACCAATATGAAGGCGAGATAACACTGTTTCTTCTTTGCGAGTGGATGCAAAGTTAGGCAAAGAAGTGGACAAATCGGGAAGAATTTGAAATAATTTGTTGTTGACATGGTTAGACCAGTCAGTCTGCCACAGTCGTTTACAATAAGATCCAGTCATACAACGTAGGTCAGAGTAGGGCACAAACTGGAAAATCTCTGGAGGGAAATCGAGATGTAGAGCATCTTTAGCCGCCCTGTCTACTGCAATATTGCCGCGGATGCCCATGTGACCAGGGACCCACATAAAAACTATCTTTTTACCCTCAGAAACAAGTTGTGTATGGAGGTCATGGATCTCTGCCAGAAAAGGGTGTGATATCTTTCTCGTGGAAAGAGCCTGAAGTGCTGACAATGAATCAGACATGATTAAAAATGAGGTTCTTTTGGATTGATAAACTTGTTTCAGAGCTAAATGAATTGCCTTGAGCTCAGCTGTATAAACAGAACAAAAATCAGGTAAACGCTGTTGCAAAGGCTGGTCTAAGTGTCTCCCAGAGACCGATGCAGCAGCAACTGAATCTCCTTTCTTTGACCCGTCTGTAAAAAGTTGTTCATATCCTGGGTATAAAGCACACTGTTCTACATAAAGTTGGTTATATACGGTTTCGGATGTATTGTTTTTAAGGAAAGCGGACAACTGCCATTTAATGTTTGGGATACATAATTTCCATGGGGGAGCTTCAGTCCGAAGTTCATCGTCGTTGATGGAAGCAACATCAATGCCTGCTTTTACCAAATGAGCTTGCATTCTGATGCCAAACGGAGGAATTGTGTTAGGTTTGGCTTCAAATTTCTGAACAAAATCTGGGTTGAAAACACAGTCATAAGCAGGGTTCATAGGATCAGTTTTTAATTTTAAATAGTAATTCATTGACAATTTTGTACGTCTCAGCTCCAGCGGAGGTTCGTTAGCTTCCACGTAAAGGCT
This sequence comes from Oncomelania hupensis, assembly GCA_036898135.1. NCBI lineage: Eukaryota > Metazoa > Mollusca > Gastropoda > Littorinimorpha > Pomatiopsidae > Oncomelania > Oncomelania hupensis. The sequence continues at coordinate 18,441,543 of CM072520.1, forward strand.
TTCACAAGGGGAAGTGCGAAACGCACCCAAAGCAATGCGTAGTGCCTGATGGGCAACTGGATCTAGCATCTTAAGATAAGATTTTCTAGCAGAACCATAGACAATGCAACCATAGTCTAACTTGGATCTAATTAAAGAACGATATAACAGCAATAAAGTTTTCTTGTCAGCACCCCAGTCTGTACCACTGATAACCTTGAGCAAATTGCAGGCCTGTTGACATTTAGTTTTCAAAATTTTCAGATGAGGAATGAAAGATAGCTTTTGATCAAAAATAACACCCAAAAATTTGACTTGTTTGACCGCCTTTATTGGAGTTTTATTGAGGAGAATAGTAGGGTCTTGAATAATTCCCCGGTGCTGGGAAAAGTGAATACATTCAGTTTTTGCTTCAGAAAATTTAAAACCATTTTGTAAAACCCAGTCTTCAACGGCCTTGACACATAACTGTAGCTGACGTTCTGCAGATGCCAAAGTTTTACCTTTGGCTACCAATGCAAAATCGTCGACAAATAAAGAATTGTCAATTCCCCGTTTAACGGAACGAACAATGTTATTTATTTTAATATTAAACAGCAAGGGAGACAAGATGCTACCCTGAGGCACTCCCATCTCCTGTTCTCTCGTATCTGACAAAGATCCCCCAACCTTAACCTGAAAAATTCTGTCTGTTAGAAAATTGGATATAAACAGAGGTAAATGTCCCTTCAAACCCATTTCTTGTAAATCTGAAAAAATGCCATATTTCCATGTGGTATCATAGGCTTTTTCCAAATCAAACATGATGGCAACGACATGTTCACCCTGGACGAACGCATTACGGATAAAAGTTTCCAGTCGCACCAGGTGGTCAACAGTACTTCGACCACTTCGAAAGCCACACTGAGTGTTGGATAAGATATTATTGGTTTCTAGATACCACAGTAAACGAGAATAAACCATTCTTTCCAGCGTCTTGCATAAGCAAGACGTTAAGGCTATTGGTCTATAGTTTGTCGGGTTAGTGTGGTCTTTGCCAGGTTTAGGGATGGGTACAATAATGGCCTTTCTCCAGGAGGGAGGAAAGGTGCCAGTGATCCAGAGCTGATTGAAGATGTCCAGCAGTTGAGACCGTGAGTACCTTGTTAAATGTCTGAGAAATTGATAATGTACATCATCTGGTCCAACTGCTGAATCTGCACTTTTGTTAATTGCATCGTCAAGCTCGACTAATGAAAACGGAATGTTGTAATCTTCAGAATTATCGGAGGTAAAATTTAACTGTTGTTTTTCTTTACGGGTTTTAACTGTTTGAAAAGGGACAGAATAATTTTCAGAGGAAGAATTTGCAGCAAAAGAAGAAGCCAAAAGATCAGCTACTAATTTTTTATCTCCGATTACGTCACCCTGCACAGTAAGGCATGGGCTCACCTGTTTGTTACCTCTATTTTTGAGTTTGCGGACTACTTTCCACACCTTCGACAGTTTCGCTTTCGAATTAAGCGTGGAGCGGAAACCTCTCCACGATTCTCTTCTCTTTCGTTTGAAGAGCTGTCGGCATTGCGCTCGCAAACGTTGGTGGTTTTGTTTATTTTCAGTGCTTGGGTGTAAAAACATAGTTCTTAAGGCTTTTTTACGAGCTTGCTGAAGTTTTCTACATTCATCGTCAAACCAGGGTTTTTTAAGTGTGTGAGGGTTTGACAAAGTTTGCGGAATGGACTCCTTGGCACTGTTAATAACTATGTCAGTGTAAAGCTGGATTGGATCTATGGCATTCGAAAATTCCTGCTTCTTAATACGTAATTGAACCTCAGACAGGTTAGAAAACAGACTCCAGTTAGCTTGTTTCAGTTTCCACCTGCCATGAGTTTGCTCAAGGTTGTCTGAATCATATTTTAATAAAACCGGAAAATGGTCGCTGCCATGGAGATCTTCTAAAACTGTCCATTTAAAATCCAAAAGTAAGGAGGGATCACAGATCGATAAATCAATGTGGGACAAAGAAGCAGTTCTGGAACAGGAAAAAGTTGGAGCACCCTCGTTCAAAGTTACTAGGTTTAACGAGTCTAAAATGTCTTCAATTATTTTACCCTGAGAATCGGTACGATCACTACCCCACAGGGGAGAGCGTCCATTAAAATCTCCCAACAACAAAAAAGGGGGAGGTAACTGTTGGACCAAATTCTCAAGTTCACTTTTAGTTACATTTATTGATGGTGTCAGATATAGAGAACAAACTGTGAGGGATTTAAAAAGAGAAACTCTGGCTGCAACTGCTGGTAAACTTGTATTAAGTGAAATTGGGTTAAATGGGACATTTCTATGAATAAAGAGTGAAACGCCTCTAGAAGTTAAACAATCTAGAGAGGAATAACCAGTAATATCTATAGGATGTTTTTCTGACAGGAGAGTTTCCTGAAGGGCCAATACTTCAGGTCGATGCTCTGTCAGCAGACAGCAGAGCTCCTCATAATTTGCCCTTATCCCTCGGATGTTCCATTGTAAAATGGACATAGAAATGAAGTAAAAGAATGCTAAAATTTTCATCTCCGAGAGCACAATTACGTCTCTTTATCTTTTGGACCCTCGTCCATCTCTTCATGTTCCATCAACCCCCCGAAACGGTTCTCCGTTTCGAGAGGCTGATGGTGCTTGGAAGAAAGGGGTCCAGGCCTTTGATTTTTCGTCAAAGCCCCGGAACCCGAACTGCCAGCCGACTTCTTCCCCTTGTATGTATGTATGTATCAGTTTATAGTCCCCTCTCTTCCCGATAAGGATTTTCAGAGAGGAGACTCTTCCCCTTCTCCTCAGCACCGGACTTTATATCCTCCCTCTCCCCCTCACCCCTTCCAACCTTTCCCTCTCCTCCTCTGATGCTCTTCTGCTGAGCGACTAGCATCTTTGCCGCCCCAGCAACTACCCGGTCGCTAAAACCGGTCGTTGCTGGTGCGGTGGCATGAGGCCTAGCCTCCTTTGCAGCAGGTGTGACGGCTTTTGTCACGGCCGTCTGCGTGTTGTGGGTGACGGTTGGGGACGTGCCCGTCGGCACGTTCTCCAGTGGAATCGGTGGGGTTGGAGAAACCCCCTTCTGGGCAAACAACGCGAGCATCTTTCGAGAGCATCCATCCGTCTGCACAACGTTTCCAAGATCTGCGTTATTTTACTCATGGCGGTGTCCATTGTCGGGTGTGCGCTAGGTTCCACATGAGATGTGGAACCCGCCACAGACGCAAAGGACCTCTCTTTAAGCACCGGCCTACTTGCAAGAACTTTTTTCCTTGCGTCGCCAAAGGAGCAACTCTCAGTGGCCCGCACCTTTTGGATTTCCAGCTCCAACTGCCACTGAGGACAGTCTTTGGAGCTGGAAGAATGATTCCCGGCGCAATTCACACAGCAAATCGGATTTTTGCATTCGTTTTCATGTTTTTCTTTACCACAATCACGACATATTTCCTTGCTTTTACAGGTCTTGCTACCGTGACCAAACCTTTGGCAGCGGTAGCATCGCAACGGTGATGGTACAAACGGCGTCACCTTCACCCTAAGGTACCCCACCTTGAGTGACTCCGGCAACTTGGCCATAGCGAAGGTCACAAAAAGTGTGTTGGTGGGGATACGTTGGGGTCCTTTGGTGACGAAGACCCGCTGGACTGCTGTGACCCCCTGGCTGGAGAGCTCCTCTCGGATTTCCAATTCCGACATGTCGATCAAATCCTGACATCGGATGACTCCCTTGGAGGAATTCAACCGTCCATGCACAGAAACTTTGATTTGTCTGTCAACAAATACGGTCAAATTCCTCTTTAGAAGACAATCCGATGCCCTTTTGGTTGAGCACTCCACCAGGTAGGCCCCAGATCTCAGTTTTTTAACATCTTTGAACCCGATTGTGCAGACGGATTGAAAACCCTTCTGTATTGCGAACGGAGACAGCTTGCCTATTGGCATAGCCGGATCTGCTCCCTCCACAACCAAAAAACGAGGCCAGGCCCCTTCCACCCCCGATGCACAAGCTTGTTGTCTCGTCTCCATGTCACTGTCCGTGTCCGTGTCCAGTCCGTCATCATGCATTCGTTTTTGTTTTTTTTGTTGATGCCATGTTAAGTATTTGTTAATTCATCCCCCCTGCTCCCCACCCACCACGGAGTCCAACAAGGGGATGCGTCCAAGCGGAAAGTCCAGCAAGGAAACGCACCAGGGTTACAGGGGGGATATACACCCAGACAATCCCGCACTGCCACTACGGTTTTGTTCAAGTTTGACCCATGAGCCGCAGCCTTCTAGCAGAGCTAGGGCAATACACGACCAGCCGCTTGACTGACGCGGGCCACGCCAGCCTCCCGTCTAGGAGAAGTCCGGGCCAAAGAGGTGTGTTAGTGTGAGGGACCGCAGTCCCTCAGTGACCGCAACCTCCAGGATCCCATTCTCCCCCGACACGGGTTGCCCTGCACGGCAAACGCAGGGGGCCAAGAGAAGGCCACAGAGAAAAAGAAGGGTAGAAAAAGAAGGAATGATGGGGAAAAAGAAGACAGGGAAAGTCCGGTAAGGCAGAAGAAAGGGAGTCAAAACTGCATAGTATACTGGGAGAATTTAAGGGTGAAGAGAATATAGGTGAAAGGACCAATAAGACAGAAACAAGACAAAAGAGAAGAAAAAGGGGTAGGCAACTTGGTCACCCAGCCAGAGAGAGGCATGGGGTCCACCCCCGGCGCGCGGAGCCGAGCCCGTGGGGGCGTCAACATTAATTATTAGTATGGCCATGTAGTCGGAATAATTAGTCAGTAAGGTAGGCTACTGTATGAAACGAAGCTGTTGTACACAGAGAGTTACGTTCCATTTGACTACCATTTGGAAATATTGTGATCGCTTTACCAAAAAAAATATTGAAGTATTACTAAGAACTATCATTCAATGGCACAACCGTAAAAAGAAAGCACAATATATTTACCTGAATTTACCTGAATTTACCTGAGTGGCCACTGAGCGCGGCCGACGGGGTAGGAAGTTTGAGAACTTATTTTAACCCCCTTAACTGTCTCTTTATCATGGCGGTTCTTGAACTGGTTGACGGTTTCAGCTTCAACAATTGATTGTTTCAGTGCATTCCATGGGTTCACAACTCTTTGTGAAAAAAAGTTCTTTCTGAGATTCAGTCTAGACCTATCTTTGAACAGTTTGCTGCTGTGACCTCTATGATAGAATGATGACTGGCATGAAGTAAAAAATTTGTCAGCAGAAACTTTTTCAAGCCCCTTTATGATCTTGAATGTCTCGATGAGATCTCCCCTGTCTATCCTTTCTTCTAATTTCTGTAAATTGCAAAAAGCCAGTCTCTCATCGTACGGCAGGTGACCAATCCCTGTGATCAATCTCGTAGCTCTCCTCTGCACCTTTTCCAACTCCGCGATGTCTTTTTTGAGGTAAGGTCGCCATACTTGGATGCAATACTCCAGGTGTGGTCGTACAATTGATTTGTAGAGTGGGACAATAACTGCCTTAGTTGTGGCTGTGACTGTTCGCATGATCTGCCCCTCTGCTCTGTTGGCTCGTTTTGCTGCCTCGCAGCACTGGCGACTGACCGACAGTGACCTGTGCATGATGACGCCTAGGTCCCTTTCTTCCTCCACTGCTCCAAGTTCTTGTCCTCCCAGCGTGTAAACATGACAAGTGTTTTTACGGCCTGCATGCAGAGTCTTGCACTTGTCCACGTTATACTGCATCAGCCACTTCTCTGACCACATTTCTGCTACCTTAAGGTCATGCTGTAGTTTGTCGCTCCCCGCTGGGTCGGAGACGTCGCCGTAGATCTTAGTGTCATCAGCAAACTTTAGAACGCTGGTCAGCATATCGTCCTCCAAGTCATTAATGAACACCAGGAACATGGTCGGCCCCAAAATGGTTCCTTGTGGAACTCCGCTCGTCACATCTACCCATGGAGAAGCTTGTCTGTTGACCACAACTCTCTGCTTTCTGCCACGCAGCCACTCTTCCATCCACTGCAGCACTTTTCCGTCCACACCGAGTGCTTTCATCTTGTCAATAAGCCGCTTGTGAGGGACCTTGTCGAACGCCTTGGCAAAGTCGAGGTAGATGACGTCTACATCTTTCCCTTCGTCCAGCATGCGTGTCATGTCCTCCAGGAAGACGAGCAGGTTTGTCAGGCAGGACTTTCCTTTTGAGAAACCGTGTTGGCTGCCTCGGATCAGCTGATGCCTCTCAAGGTGATTGCTCAGGAAATCCCGCAAGATACTTTCAAAGACTTTCCCAACCTGAGAAGTCAGCGATACCGGCCTGTAATTTCCTGCTTTACATTTTGTACCCTTTTTGAATATCGGCACAACATTTGCCTCTTTCCACCCCACTGGCACCTCTCCGGTGTCCAAGGAAGCCTGTAAGATCAGTGACAGAGGATATGATATAATATAGAGTTACCACTCTCACAAAGATAGAAACACACAAACACACACATAAGTTTATGTGCTAAAAATATCTTTTGTTTGCCACTTCAGGTGCCTGTCCCTGGCCACAGCTAAAGGCGCATGAAGTGATGACCAGGATACTGACCAACGAGCTACTGCCTAAACCTGACCACTGCAGCCATGACATGTGAGTCTAATTCGGTCTATGGGTTTGCTCCTATGGTGTGGCTGATGATGTACGATTTCAGGTTGGGAGCCAGAAACGGCAAGGTGATTGTGTTCCTCGAATGACGAATGAATCGGGGCCTTTTTAGCTTTTGGGTTTGGGTTTGTGACACTATTCAATTTCAGTGTTTTAAGTTATTTATTTATTTTAAAAATTGTAGGCCAGAACCTTAGTAAGAGTAATTTACCTCAATAAAAACAACAACAAACGCCACAGCCGTCAATGTCCGTGTATGGCGGTGTCTGGAGGAAAACTGAGCAGACTACGAACAGCACTTTATAGTACAGGGTGTTCCAAAAGTCTTGGGCACATGTTGACATTGAATATTTCCGAAACTATTAAGGATATAAAAACGCATCTGGTAAATTCAGAAAGCTTGTAATCTCAATTTTTACATGGAATGTTCAAAGATGTTCAATGTGAGCACCATTGGTCACACGACACACATCAAGCCGATAGTCAAATTCTTGCCAAACCCGTCCCAGCATTTTCTGGTTGAGTGAACGCCATTAATGGGTCTGAAAAGAAATAAAAAAATCAACAGCTTTACAAAAAACTTAATGTAATTAGCTTTAAAATGGCACAACTGTTATCTTACTACCATTCATAGTAATTGAGATATGGGGACTTCAAATGTGCCCAAGACTTTTGGAACACCCTGTACATTGAACTGAATGCCGATAAGAATATTTAAGAATATTCTTGCCCTGCTTATACGTTTTATATTAAGTTATTTTTATTTCAGTGGTGATGTATTCAGATAGTGATGATTTGAATGCAATTCGCGCAATGGTGATGTGTCCAGATGGTGATGATTTTAATGCAATGATGATTTGTTCAAGATGGTGATGATGTTAATGCATTGGTGATGGGGTCTTGTGGAGATGATTTTAACGCAATGGTGATGTGTTCAGATCGTGTTGATTTTATTGCAATGGTGATGATTTTAATGTAAGGGTGATGTGTTCACACTGTGATGATTTTAATGCAATGGTGATAGGTTCAGGATTTTTATGATTTTAATGCAGTGGTGATGGGTTCACGATGGTGATGACTTTAATGCAAATGGTGGTGTTTTCAGATACAGCATCATGCAAACCTGCTGGCAGAGATCCCCAAACTCAAGACCGACGTTCACCCAGCTGCGCGGCAAGTGGGAAACGATGTTGGAACAGGAGGGCGACTACTTGCAGATGGACCACATCGACTACGAAATGTACACCGCCATTGAACCTAACTCTTGCACGTCCTCTTTGGAGGAGGAGGAAGAGGAGGACTGCGATGACGGAGGGGCGACTGAGATCGTGGTCGACGCTGGAGGAGTAGGAGGAGCCAAGGGCAGACGAGGAAAAGGCGTCATCAACTGGAGGATCGAAACAGAGGGAAATAAGGGGGGAGAAGGAGGAGGAGGGTTTGGAGAAGGAGGAGGAGGAGGAATGCACGGAGGAAGAATCAGCTGGGAAAATGAAGGGGAGGTCAAACCAGCAGACGTAGGAAAAATATTAGCCAAGGGAGGGAGCTTAGGACGTGCACTGGGGAGAGCGATGGGATCGTGGAGTTCTAAACCTCTGTGGGCTGGGATCAAAGCTCCTGCACCAACAATACCTGGCGGAGAGGGCGGTGAAGAAAGCGAGGAACAAAGGAAGCTGACGGGAAGAAAGATTCAAGAAGGGTTAGGAGGAGAAGGAGGAGGCTTTGGCGATGGAGGAAGAGAGATTAAAGAAGGAAAAACTACCCAACTAGCGGAGCTAACAGAAAATCAACGGAAAGTAGAGGAAGGGGTTGAGCGTACAGAAGAAATGGGTTCGTGGAAAGCAGACGGGGGAGTCGGGAAGGTAGGGAAGCAACAGAGCAAAGAAGAGTTAAGGGCTAGAGCAGAAGAATTAAAAGAGAAATCTGGTCTTCATGTTTTTTACAACCCCGCCTGGAACAGCGCAGAGTGTAATGGTGTGTGTCGTGACAGCGACGGCGCCGTCTTGACTTGCAATGCATCTGTGAAATGGGAGACCAAGTAGAATGAAATAATAATATTCAAGCCTATTAGAGAGAAACGCCATGACACAAAATTACCCCTCCTTTTGTGAATGGGGAAGTTGGATACCTACACAAAAGGCGTAGGTACTTGGCTTTCTTGCAACCTTGGAAAAGTAGGTAAGCTACGAGAAGAAGCGAGGGAGAGAAGAAGAAGATGCATCGCCCTAGCATAGCTTGCCCTGAAAAAAGGGAGGTCACTAATTCCTCTCTCTTTCTCTCTCTCTCTCCTACATCCTAAAGATTTGTAATGATTTTGTTGTTGTTATTGTTGTTGTCGTAGTCTCGCTTGAGAAAAGTCGACTGCATAGAGTAAATGTCAGCATCCTGGGCAAAATCTTGTCACTGTTTAAGACTAAGACTATTCATACTACCAAGGGGAGGATTTGTACTGAATTACAAGTATCACAGGCAAATCTGGCTCGCGATTGTAAAATGTACCCCAAAAATCTAGCTTGAACAGTATTGGAAATAAAATTTTAAACAACTGAGTAATAGCTATAGATTTTTTGAACGGCTCTTTATTTTGTACACAGATGTGCTATTTGGAAAAATATATCTTTCAAAGAAGCAGAAGAAGAAAAATAAGTTAGAAATTGGTCTACTGTTTACTTTAACATTTGTAAATTTAAAGTACTGTAATGTCTTATTTTATTGTATATTTTAAAATAAATAATTATATTAATTACTAATGATGATAACTGTTAAAAACAACATGCATTGCGATAGCAAAAATTTTTACATTTTTGACTCACATGCATAGCAATGTGAGTCTGTGTACAAACCCAACAAAACTTTTTCTTAAGATTTTCGCAAATCTATGCGAGATGAGTCCTAAATAGTCAAAAAAATACTTTAAAAAAAAAAGTCCGTCAGTCCGCTGTCTGTCGGTGCAAAAGCTTTATAGTGGCTAAGTAATCAGCGTCTATTTCAACTATCACAACCAAACTTGGTAAGATGGTGTATACCCATGAGACCTCGAAAATGGTCCGTGAATGAATGACTTCGCTTCAAGGTCAAAGTCACAGGATCATTAAATACTAGTAGAAAGAAGACAAATTTTCACTTTTTTTTCCATAGGTTATTAATATTGAACTTATGATTCTTTGAAGCATAATAGATATTAATGAGACACACATTCTGTGCAAATTTGGTCAACCTCACTCCAAGGTAAAGGTCACTGGAGCTTTGATTGATTGATTGGGTAGATTAACGTCCCCGGACTCATGGAGCGTATAGGGGACACCATCAATGGAGCTTTCCAAAGTTGGTTTGTATAGGTACTTTGAAGTGACCTTGACCCTAAACGATGAGAGGTTTAAAGTCCAAACTTGTTGTATGTAGAGATGATAGCTTCATCTTTCATATTTGTTCCGGTTTTTTCTTTTTGTTGATCTTGAAGGTCAAGATCATTTTAGGCCTTGCAAAAACATCCACAAAATAGGTCACCGTCCAGTGCAACGGCTGTTTATTTAACCCATAGTATGCAACAACATTGGGTTATTTGATCAGATATACATTAGAAATCACGTGAGGGTCAAGATCATGCCAAGGTCAAGGTCATATTAAGGTAAAGGTCATACCATGGTCAAGGCCATCTCAAGGCCATCGTTTGGGGGGAGGCATAATTCATTGTTTGTTGTACTTTATTTGATAGTACATGAATGTATTTGGAACCGGAAGTCAATGTCATCTCAAGGTCAAGAGCATGGAAAGATAAAAGTCGGTATTTCTTTGCATTTTAATGTCACCATTTCATTTTGTTTCTTCTGAACACTTATGTTCGAGTTCCATAAAGAGCAGTGAGTCATATTGGCTTTGCCCTTCTAGTTTCTAGAATAATACAACTATAGTATATTTACATAAAAATAGTATGTAATGTTGTCATTGTAATATTTCAAAATATAAAGAAATAGTTGCATTGCTTTCAACGATAGCGTTTAAAAAATAAATACAGAATTACTAAGCACTGCGATTGTTACAAATTATACTTTTGTTTTCTTGTGCAAATACTAGTTTGCTTACAATACAGTATTAAGATACAGGCCTACATTCAACACATTTTTTAAAAATTGGTGTTAGCAAATTACCAATAGTGATAGTTGTTCAATTAAATAATCGCTGTACCTTTTGTGTTTGTGTGGGTGTGTGTGAAAGAGAGAGAGAGAATCAGACCTGTGCACATCTACGGATTTTCCGTATTTTCTCCGATTTTCATGAGCAGAATACGGATTACTTATTAAAATTCCGAAATTCCGATCTTTTTACTTAAAAAATGTTTTAAACTTTTTTTTCTGTTTTAAGATGTTTTTGACTAGTTGTGCTTAAAAGAAGTTTTTCGAACCGGAAGCGCGCGTTTGTTTCTAGTTCGTTCAGCATTTGTGTGGTTGCAACTTCATCCTTGTGATTTAAAAAAAAATTATTTGACAATGGTAGATTTCTATTATATAATGAATATATACAAAAATACATTATTTATTCAATTTTTTCGACTTTTTCCAGTTGTATTAATGCAGTTAAAAAGTATGTAACCAAGTTAAAATCATTATTAATCTGTCCAGCCATACATTTTGTTAAATAAAATATTGTCCTAATTTGTATATTTTGAAACTCTGCTAATTAAGGTTTTGTTAAACCAAAAAAAATGTAACAGTGTTGATGTTTTAGCTTGGCTTGGTTAGATTGTAATTCCCATTCCACTGCCTCGTAGTGTTTCAGTTTGTGTGCTTTGTGAGCAGAATTATGTCTTGAACTGTCGTTACAGCTTGCTACTGAAAATTTTTTACAACTACTGAAATTTGGTTTGTTTGCTACTGATGAGCATTTTGAGTGTGCACAGGTCTGGAGTATACATATTTTTAAAATGTTTATTGCAATTTGTCTCCCTTGGTTAGTTTTATTCCCGGCTACTTAATGGATGCTGTACGGTACTGTTGCGCAGCGAGAATTATGTTGTCCACAGATATTTTGGATAAAATACAGGCGAGAGAGTGGATGATATAGTGGAAGTGAATAGCGATGGATGAAAGCTGGAAGGATAATTTCAAGGAGTGCGCGTGCCGGTAGCGAAAGGACGAAATATAATAAGTTTTTGAATATGCACACTGCAGGCTAGAGTTTCAAAGAGGAAAGACCTATTGTTTGTGAGTAGCATTAATGTGTTACATGTTATTTATTTATTTATTTATTTATTTATAATGGGCAAAACGAAGAGACTGATTCTTTGAAATTTGTTTCCAGGAGTGTGTTGTCAAACGTTACGGCATAAAGTCATATTCTTTATTTTTGAACTTGCCAATACAATTATTTGACCTGACTTGACTTAAAACTTGACACAGGATTAGAATATGAATACAGGAAATATTTTACTTTATGGAAGATATTGAATTGTTTTTTAAAGTTGAGCTACACACACTCACACATACACGCGTACGCGCATAAAAGATCCGTTGAAACAACCCTAATGATAGAACAGAGTAGGAATGAGAAAGAACAAAGAAAGGCAGCGACGGTGGGAATTTAAAGCACTACATTTCCAGAAAGTGGGGATACTGTTTATACAGAAACCCCCAACCCCCTCACAGGGGGGAAGAGAGTGATGGAGGGGAGAAGAGGGGGGTAGGAGAGGAGAACAACGACATAGAAAATATATAATTAAATACAGCCAATTCATTTATTAATTTCAGCATTATTGTCATAAATCAAAGTTCAATTATGCAATGGAAATCGCTTCATTTCAATTTACCGTCATACTACAGAGAAAATATGATAACTTACTCAATCAAATAAACTTGCATTAGGCTTACGTTTCACTTAACAGCATTCGTGTATTATTACGAGTTACTTTTTTAAAACCCCAATCCTACTTCCTTTACCAATTTTCTTTGAAATAAAAATATACAATAAATAACAACGAGCAACATTAACATAGTTCAATCCATACATTATATTTTCCATAAATGTCAGTATTGTTCATCAATGAATAAAGTAAAGCCTACATTTTACTAAATAAGTCATTAGTACAATTACAATATCGTTTTTTTAACCAATTGTTTAAAATAAGCATGCACATATATAAAAGATTTGTGTGAATTAAATTTTTCATACAAGTCATTAGTACAAATACAATATCTACAACCATGTTACATTACATTACATTACATTACATTACATTACATTACATTACATTACATTACATGATTATTGCTTTAGGTCCAGCGGACTCTTTTGAGCAAAATCAGGACCGGACCACCCTTAAACCGCATAAAAGATCTGCTGAAACAACCCTAGTGGTAAAACTGAAAGCTCTCCACCAGCCAGTCACTTTACAATAAAGACATCCCTCGCAGGGGACGCTGAGGCTATACTCTAATTTATCGAACCCCCGTTTACAAAAACAAAATAGAATACAAACATCATTATAAATTATCAACAAAACACATAATATAAAATGCCTACATTGCTAAATAATAACATCATAGGAAGCCCTAGTGACCACCTAGCAGAAAGCGTCCAATATTCCCAAGCTGATCCAACAGACCTCACACACAAATAAGGAGTCTTGTCCCGGAAGAGTTTTCAAGAAAAAAGGTAGGTGGCTGGTCTAGCGAAGTAGAAGATAGTATAGCAGATGATAGAACAGAGCAGGAATGAGAAAGAGCAAAGGAGAGAGACAGCGACAGTGGGAATTTAAAGCACTAAATTTCCAGAAAGTGGGGATACTATTTATGCTGAAACCCCCGGCACCCCCATGGGGGCATTCTGTTACAATATTTAACTGCATACATTACACTTTACATAAATGACATCAGTATAATTATAATATTTTGTATTAATTCTCCAAATTCAAATTCTTTTTGAAATATAAACACTGACTGTGGTAAAAATATTCAAAATAACTCAATTCATTTACATTTTCCATAAAAATCCTTAGTACAATAACAAAATTTACAGCTTTAAAAAAATCTTCAACTCCCCTTTTCCACGTTCTCTTTGAAGTAAACACTATATAATTTAATGAATTCATCACAAATTAATGATTAAATTACATTTTACATAACGGTCTTCAGTTCTATTACAACATTTACATTGTTGTTTTAATCCCCAAAGCCCCAACCTTTTACTCTTCAATTTGTAAAAGTTACACCATTATAGTTTTATGTCATTGTATGTTATTCTGTTTGATATAAACTATGTTTTGTTATTTTATCTTGGAACTTTGGAACTTGGAACTTTGTCCTTTTATTAGCAAAATCACATATAATTAAAGCATGAAACAAGGCTCATAGCCCAGGGGGGCATTTTAGCCAAAAAAAAGGGGAAAAGGGGGGATGGGGAATTACATTAAAAAACAATGAACGGCACAAAAAAGCTGCTCCATAGGCATCACAAGATAAACCTCTGAAATGTCAAACACCCGTTTTAAGTTTTATGTTGGGTCAACATGGAAAGAAAAATGTACAGCATCGCATGGTTCACAAAATAAGACAAAAGGGAATGCACAATATATAAATAGTGACATAACTCAAACTCCAATAAAGCGGCTTAAATTTAGCAACCTGCTCTTAGATTCAATATTCGTCTAAACAAGAAAATAGAAGTTTGACATAAAATTAAAAGAGAACTGTGCCTCATTATTGGAACCCGGGACCTTCAGATCCGCAAGCCAAAGCTCTATCATTAGGCCACCGTGCCTCAGTTATTTACTTTCTTTGTGTTTTTATGACTTTTTTTTGGGTCTGGATCATGCAATATAGAGGCACCCGTCTCGCCGTATCATATCTTTGAGCATATAAACAAACTAGTGGTTTTGTTCCCATACCCCCCCCCTGATATCTCCCCGTCCCCCCCATGATGCCTCACCATACCCCCTTGATACCTCCCCGAACCCACTTGATACCTCCCCATACCCCCTTGATACCTTCCGTACCCCCCTTGTAACCTACCTGTACCCTCCTTGATACTTCCCCGTTGATCGTTTCGCAGGTATGGATGAAAGGAATAGACCATCACCATACCCCCTTATATATACCCGTATCCTCGTTATGCCTACCCATGCCCCTTTAAACCTACCCGTAGCTCCCTTTTACCTACACGTACCACCCTATCCCGATCCTTGGTAATAATAATAATAATAATAATAATAATAATAATAATAATAATAATAATAATAATAATAACAATAATAATAATAATAATAATAATAATAATAATAATAATAATAATAATATTGAATATAGAATAATACAAATAGAAATCATAAAAAACACCAAGGTTTTAAAATAAAATTTGATATAAGATATAATAATAATAATAATAATAATAATAATAATAAATAAGTTAAAAGTAAAAAGCCTAAATTAAAAAGAAAAATATCCATATTGTAGTGTAAAAAAAAACATTACAAAAAATATGGCCTTCAGGAGATTTGAACTTGGGTCGCCTGCACGTTAGGCGAATGTCATACTAAGTGAGCTACCAAGGCTTCATATAAAGAACATCAATTTTTTGGTCTATATCGGAAAACATGCTGAAACCTCGAATCAATTTTTAATTAATCAAATTTAATTAGTTAAACACAAAATTTTGTAAGATTGGTGACATGAGTGCAAACGTGTTTTGAATGGAAATAAAACAAAATTTGCGGTATTACGGAACGGCACATTCTTGACACGGGTTGAATGGGAAGCGTGCGGTATGAGGCTATTGCAGTTTGTGGACATTTTGTTTATTTATTTATCTCAGAAACGGTTAAACGTTCGGTAAGGAAATGTCGGCTATAACGATTTCGCGGGTTTTGAGCACACAGCAGGCCGATCCGCAGCGCCCAGCACCTGCCCAGATCAGCGTCCATACCGGACAAACTTTACAGTAGAGGCGAAGAAGGACTTCCGGCTAAGCAATTTATATATATATAGATAGGCCAAAATAGGACTTAATTTTGCAGAAAGCACGTGAAAAGCAAAATGTTGTAGTGCTTTTGTCAGTTCAAATCGCAAAATCCTACGATTTCATTCATTTGGCAATGAAGTAGGCCTACTTGGCTTAATTACAACATGGACGGTATGATTAGTCTCTCTTTCTCTCTCTCTCTCTCTCTCTCTCTCTCTCTCTCTCTCTCTCTCTCTCTCTCTCTCTCTCTCTCTCTCGCCCCCCCTCCCCTTCACTATAGTTCTCTCACACACCCAGCCATACCCGCGCTGGGTCGTAGTGAATTAAACCAACGCTCTCTCTCTCCCCCCACACTCCCCCCATCTCTGTCTCTGTCTCTCTCGTTCTCTGTCTCTCTTTGTCTGTTTCTGAGTCTTCTCTATCTCTCTCGCTGTATCCTCTCTCTCACTTTTGTGGTTTATTAAGAATGTGAGTGTGAGGCAGAGTGATTGCGAATAGTTTGATGTAAGCCTATCAATTTTTGGAGCAAGTTTTAATTATTAACGTTATAGTTATTATTATTGTTAAAGTAAAAAATGTAAAGGACATGTTGTAAGATCAGCGGCCTATGCTTAAAACCTTTATCCCATTTGATTACAATTTTCAACGTCAACTTCAACTTCTGTCTGTCTCTCTTCTTCTTCTTCTTCTTCTTCTTCTTCTTCTTCTTCTTCTTCTTCTTCTTCTTCTTCCTCTTCTTCTTCTTCTTTCTTCTTGTGTATCATCTATGATCATCATAATCATCACTTTACATCTTCAGACGTCAATAAATGCGACCTCACTGGCCAACTATGGCGTAGGGCAGACGAATGCATGCGTCACACGCCGAGATTAGCCGAGACGGAGAGGCGAACATATGACTCAAATACGCAGTCTGACGATGGGTGTCATTCCACTTCATTCAGTTGTATAGTTCATTAAAATAATATATACATAAACAAAAATACAATAACTAACTAAATAACTAACTAAATATAAAAGCAACCTACCAATCCTATTCTATCCTATCCCGTAACTCGAAGGTCGTAGGGGTATTACAGATGATCGTTTAACCAGCGTACTCCATCTTTCTCTGTCATCAGCAACCCTCATGGTTTCGCTCAGTGTCAAACCAGTCCATTCTCGAATTTTGTCGTCCCACCTCTTTTTCTGTATCCCTTTTCTTTTGCCTCCTTTCACCGTGCTTTGCAGGATGGTCTTCGCAAGGCATGATGCTCTCCACGTGATTTGGCCATACCATCGGAGTTTTCGTTTCTTTACCATTGTGAGCATGTCATCGTGTTGTCCAATGGCTTGTGTTATGGTCTGTCGGATTTCGTTGTTGGTGATATGCTGGGTATAGGAAATGCCCAGAAGTCTTCTGTAGCACCTCATCTCCATGCTTTGTATTCTTCGTGGTAGATCTGCTGTGAGGGTCCATGTTTCGCAAGCGTACAGGAAGATGGAGATGACAAGGGAGCACAGCAACCTTACCTTGGAATGTAGACTGGTGGTCCTGTCTTTCCAAATTAGCTTCCACCTTGTCGTGGCAGCAGTTGTTTGTGCAATCCTGGAGAGGACTTCCTGTCGGGACCCAATGTCTGATACAATGGCTCCTAAATATTTGAAGCTATGCACGCACTGTGTTGAGGGATTGGCCTTGGACTTTGATGTCCATGTTGATGCCATTGTTGTTGTTGGTCATCATTTTGGTCTTCTATGCACTTATTTCCATTCCATAGATTCTGGAGGTGGTTTCAAGCCTCTGTACCAGCTGTTCAAGTTCTTGTTCCTCTCCAGCCAATCCATCAATGTCATCCGCAAAACGAAGGTTGGAGATTGCTCTACCCCCTATGCTGACTGTGCCTTCGTGATCGGCAAGGGCATCAGCAATGGTGCGCTCTAGGAAGATGTTGAAGAGTGTTGGAAAGAGTAGGCATCCTTGACGCACACCGAGTGTTGTTCTAAACCAGTTTCTGATGGCGCTGTTGTGGAGGACAACACTGGTGGCCTTGTCATACAGGCTTTTGATGACTTCAATATGTGTAGGGCTGACGTTGTGCGCTCTCACGGTTGCCCACAGAGCTGCATGCCAGACTCGGTCACACGCCTTTTTGAAGTCTACAAACACATGATATAGACGTTGTTGGTGCTGTAGGTATTTCTCGCAGATTATTCTGAGGTTGAAAATCTGTTCAGTGGTACTTCGCCCTGCCCTGAATCCTGCTTGCTCTTCAGATATGATTTGTTCAGCTTGGAGTTTCAACCTGTTGAGTATTATTTTCAGGAGGACCTTGCTGGGATGGCTAATGAGGCTGATGGTGCGGTAAATTTCACACTCTTGAAGGTTTCCCTTTTTGGGAAGAGTGATGAAAGCGACTGGGTCCACGGTGTAGGCCACTCCCCACTCTACCATATCGTGTTACAAATAATGGTGAGGGCGGCAATCATCGCTTCTCTTCCTGCTTGAAGCAATTCCGCGGGTATGTTGTCCACTCCCGCTGACTTCCCTTTCTTCAGCAAGTGCACTGCTGCCTCAACTTCCTCACGGAGAATTGGGAGGATTTATCTTCTTCTCTGTTGGGACATGCTAGAACTGATGGGTCTTCGTTTGGTGTGTGGTTGTAAAGTTCAGAACAGTACTCTGTCCATCTATCCAAGACTTCTTGTTCTCCTGTAAGGAATATGCCAGACTTGCTTTGGATCGTGGAGACCTTGGGCTGTTTAACACTTGTTTACCCGCTTGACAGTCTGGTAGGCCTTCTTGCTGTTGTCCTTGTTCAGACTGTTCTCTATTTCCTGGCATTGATCTTCTATCCATACCAATAACCCAAATAAAAACTAATATCATTTGCTTAGCAGAGGTATCATGAACATTATTTATCTCCACTACCTACAAATTACTTAATATCATTATTACTTTTGGAACTTTGGAACGTTATCCTTTTATTTGTGAACACATAGTAAAACATTATACATATTAAAAAAAAAAGGCTAGGCCTATATGCCCAGGGAGGGGGGAGGAAGGGGGAGTAAGAGAGGGGGGGATGTTTAGCCAATATGGAGGAATAAATGGGGGTGGGATACTAGGAGAAAAGTGGGTATATTGAACCCCTTAAGAAACTTCCATATTTTCGTGGAAAGTAGACAAAAGCTACAAACATGAATGTCATTTAAAAGGTAAACAACCTATGTGGCCTTAAACGACGAAAGCTGTTGTGATCTGCCTGAGATTTATTTTTTTTAAAAAGTTGTGAAAATCCAATTTAGACACCCTACTAAAATATAAAATTATGGAATAAATTGTACTTGTGTCTCTCTCTATCATACAAACACACACACACACACACACTTACGCACACACTCACCTACGCACTCACACACATAATCAGTAACGTCGCGCTAAAAAGACAACAGCTTAAAAAATAAAAATAAAATAAAGATTTGTATTATTTCAAAAAGACCTTTCTTAACACTGAGGCAATGCACTCACTTGGTGTCATGGCAAAACTGTGGAAGAGGGGTATGGGTAGCGTTGTTTTCAACAGACAGTACAATAACAAGATGTTGTTGCAAACTTAAGGTCAGAAAATTGGATAATAGGTTATACAAGTTAGCACGTGCGAACAGCGAGGACCTATTTGTGAAAATTCTGGGAGCCAATCATTGAGCTCAGTTTGGATGCATAATGCAGAAAGTTAGCTGGAACTAGTCATTCGATGCTTGGACTGGGAAGCAGGCGGATCGAAGAGGTGTAAGGAGGAAACCCAGGTCGGTGGGACGTTAAGCTGCGAATCCAGATTGTTGTCGAAGTGAGACACCTGGGGAGGCTGATGGGTTATTATTGAGAGCTGTGTAGCTGTCACCCATTCATAGAGCGTCATCGGGCGTTGTCTATGTGATGTCAAAGAGAAATCTCTTATCATAAGTCGATTGGACTTGTTGTTGTCGGACGTGTTGTCATTGGACTCGTTGTAGTTGTCGCTGCAGCTGTTGTTGCTGTAGTTGGTGTCCTTGGTTCATCCTTGGAAGTTGGGGTTGCCGTTGGTGGTGAGAGAGGGCAGTGCCTGCTGTAGAAGTTGAGGGTGGCGCTTGAGGTCATCTAAGGCGGCAGAGAGGGGCAGGAAGAAGGAGGGAGAGAAATCAGCAGAACTAAGGGGCCGTTTGGCAAGTGGATTTTTAGTGTAGGAAGAGCCATGGTGTCCTTTTATAGTTATAGTAAAGAAAGAACAGTTTATCATATTTTTATAAATTTATATTCTTGGACACATGGAACAGTGAAGACTTATATCATCCAGTGACTTTAAATAACATCGAGTGTAGTTCTACATGGACGATACCTACATATACATCAGTATTTTCGAACTGTGTGGAGAACACTGCTCTGTGGGTTCGGGCATTAAATAGAATAGACCCAACGTTTCCCGGCGTGTCGTAAGAGGCGACTAACAGGGGTGATGTTAGCACGGCATCACTGGGCGAAAGTCTTCTACACAGAAGTCACCGGCCAGGGCGGAGGAACCTCACGTTACTACAGGTTCAACGACCATGTGCTCAGGGCCAAGGCGAGCCACACTGTATTCGTGGATTTCGGCTGTGGCTAACAGCCTGGAGAGGATTGGGCACCGCCAGGTCTTTTTTGCCTAAGACACACTACATGATGACACAATCCACTAATTCCATTCCGGATCGGTCGTCGCCCGGCACAAGGACCGCGCCTTCCGTTGGCCACCAGGACGGAGGTGTTAAGTATGCTACTGATGGACAATTTAGACAATTTAGCAAGATCCGCACGAGAAACAACATCGTCATAGGAACCTGGAATGTCAGGACCTTAACTGCGGAAGGAAAATTAGAAGAACTGGCCCACGAGTTGGACCACTATCGATGGAACGTTCTAGGCATCAGCGAACTGCGCTGGAAAGGCCTAGGTGAAACAACGACCGACAAAGGCCACAAGCTCTATTTCAGCGGTAGAGATGACAGGCACGAACACGGCGTTGGATTCTTGGTCCACAAGAACATTCTAGCCACTGTCATGGGGTGCCGCCCAGTCTCCAGTAGACTCATTACCATCCGCCTGAGAGCAGCCCCTTTCAACATCACCATCATCCAGGCCTATGCCCCAACATCAGACTATGACGACAGCGAAGTGGAGGATTTTTATGAAAATCTACAGGCGGTCCTTGACCAAGTGCCGAAGAAGGACATAGTGATAGTGCAAGGCGACTGGAATGCCAAGGTTGGCCAAGATGCGCACCACAACTGGGGAGACACATGTGGACCCCACTGCAACAACGAGACAAATGACAGGGGTCTGAGACTCTTGGAGTTTGCCAGATACAACAATCTGGTACTGGCAAACACGCTTGGTCTCCACATAAACTCCAGACGATGGACATGGCACAGTCCTGGCGGGGAGCATCACAACCAAATAGACTACATCATGGTCAAGAAACGCTTCAGATCAAGCATCAACATTGGCAGGACACGCACTTTTCCAGGAGCAGACATCGGAAGTGACCACGATCTCGTGATGATGTCTTTCCGGCTCCACTTGAAGAGAGTAAATACAGCAAAGTGCACTAGACTGAAGTTCGACCTGGACAAACTGCAAGACCCGGAGGTGGCAGAACTATTTCAGGCCACAATTGGAGGGAAATTTGCACCACTGCTCATTTTGGGGGCTGGTGAAGTAGATGTCAACACCATGACCACCACCTTCAACTCAGCTGTGACAGATGCCGCCACTAAGATCCTTGGCATGCACCGACCAAAGAAGAAGCCGTGGATCACTCCTGAACTTTTGGATCTGTGTGATAAACGAAGAGAGATGAAAAAGAAAAAGAACACCTCACAGGGAGCTGATGTCTACCGAAAAATCAACAATGACATCCGAAAAGGCATGCGCACAGCAAAGGAGAACTGGATAGAAGATCAATGCCAGGAAATAGAGAACAGTCTGAACAAGAACAACAGCAAGAAGGCCTACCAGACAGTGAAGCGGCTGACAAGTGTCAAACAGCCCAAAGTCTCCACGATCCAAAGCAAGTCTGGCATATGCCTTACAGAAGAACAAGAAGTCTTGGACAGATGGACAGAGTACTGCTCTGACCTTTACAACCATACACCAAATGGAGACCCATCAGTTCTAGCATGTCCCGAGAACAGAGAAGAAGAAGAAATCCTCCCAATTCTCCGGGAAGAAGTTGAGGCAGCATTGCAAGCGCTAAAGAAAGGGAAGTCAGCGGGAGTGGACAACATACCCGCAGAACTGCTACAAGCAGGAGGAGAAGCGATGATTGATGCCCTCACCATTATCTGTAACAAGATCTGGCAGAGTGGGGAGTGGCCTATACCATGGACCCAGTCGCTTGTCATCACTCTTCCCAAAAAAGGTAACCTTCAGGAGTGTGAAAATTACCGGACCATCAGCCTCATCAGCCATCCCAGCAAGGTCCTCCTGAAAATAATACTCAACAGGTTGAAACCTTAAGCTGAACAGATCATAGCTGAAGAACAAGCAGGATTCAGGGCAGGGCGAAGTACCACTGAGCAGATTTTCAACCTCAGAATAATCTGTGAGAAATACCTAGCGTTTGACCGAGTCTGGCATGCAGCCCTATGGGCAACAATGAAAGTGTACAACATCAGCCCTAAAATTATTGAAGTCGTCAAAAGCCTGTATGACAAGGCTACCAGTGCAGTCCTCCACAACAGCGCCATCGGGAACTGGTTCAGAACAACAATCGGTGTGCGTCAAGGATGCCTACTCTCTCCAACACTCTTCAATATCTTCCTAGAGCGCATCATGTCAGATGCTCTTGCAGACCATGAAGGCACAGTCAGCATAGGGGGTAGAGTAATCTCCAATCTTCGTTTTGCAGATGACATTGATGGATTGGCTGGAGAGGAACAAGAACTTGAACAGCTGGTACAGAGGCTTGACACCACCTCCAGAGCCTATGGAATGGAAATAAGTGCAGAGAAGACCAAAATGATGACCAACAACACCAATGGCATCAATACGGACATCAAAGTCCAAGGCCAATCCCTCAACACAGTGCATAGCTTTAAATATTTAGGAGCCATTGTATCAGACAATGGGTCCCGACAGGAAGTCCTCTCCAGGATCGCACAAACAACTGCTGCCCTGACAAGGTTGAAGCCCATTTGGAAAGACAGGACCATCAGTCTACATTCCAAAGTAAGACTGCTGCGCTCCCTTGTCATCTCCATCTTCCTATATGCTTGCGAAGCATGGACCCTCACAGCAGATCTCCAACGAAGAATACAAAGCATGGAGATGAGGTGCTACAGAAGACTTCTGGGCATTTCCTATACCCAACACATCACCAACGACGAAGTCCAACAGACCATCACACAAGCCATTGGACAACACGATGACCTGCTCACAGTGGTGAAGAAACGGAAACTCCGATGGTATGGCCACGTCACCAGATCATCAGGCCTTGCAAAGACTATTCTGCAAGGCACAGTGCAAGGAGGTAGAAGAAGAGGGAGACCGAAAAAGAGGTGGGAGGACAACATTCGTGAATGGACTGGTTTGACACTGAGCGAAGCCATCAGGGCTGCTGAGGACAGAGAAAGATGGAGTATGCTGGTTAAACGATCATCTGTGGTGCCCCTACGACCTGCGGGTTACGGGACAGGATAGGATAGGATAGGATAGGTGAAGAACACTTTAGTTAGAGAAATTCAAGGAGAAGTGTGCAGTCGGACTTTGTCATCTATGACTGTGTACATAGCGTGAAGTGTGTACATAGCTTATATATAAAAGACTGAACTGGGATAACAGGGGGGTGCATATGTGTATTTAATTATCATTGTGTATATATTGTATATGTGTGTGTTAAATTAGAAGCAGTACAAGGTGAGAGAGTTATTTTTATTATGATTTATGATTATGCCAATGTGTTGATTGTATATGTTTTAAACTGTTTTACGTTTAAAATTTTGCTTTATACTTTTCTTTGGTTTCATTCTTTTGTTTCTTGATTGGGTTTTTTAATTACATGTTTTATTGAATAAATGTATATTTGTATTTGTACACCTTATTTCGCTAGTTGAGTTTCTTAGTTTAGTTTAGTGGGAGAAAGGACGCTCGCACACGCATCACCCTATCAGGGGCGGACCTATCCATTGTTGAGGGGGTGTGCACAGCTAATGCGAAGTGGCGTAGCCACAAGCGCGAGCCTGCGAAGCAGGCGAGTGTACTAGGGGGGTCCAGGGGCATGCTCCCCCGGAAAAATTTGAAAATAATGGTTAAAATCTGTGCAATCTGGTGCATTTTGGGCATTATTTTAAGGACTGAAAATAGTATTGTTTTGTGCTAAAAAGTCCTCTTTTAGTCCCCCCCCCCACACACACACCCCTCTGCAAACTCTGATGATAAAATGTACAATAGCAGAACATCTTGCATAAAGGCTTATACAAAGACAGATAAAGTTACTGCAAATAAAACAATAGCCACTCACATCAGTTTTATTCAAAACTGACCTGATGCATGTACAAGTTTGGTCACAAAACAAAAACAAAAAAACTAATTTGGAGGTACATGAAACTGTGGTGAGTGAGAATTAGTAATTTTTTTTCTCTTCTTTCTTCTCCTTTTCTCCCTCCTTTTTTTTTTTTTTTTTTTTTTTTTTTTTTTACCGCCAGGGGGGTGTGCACGTGCACAAGTGGCACAAGAACAAGATCCGCCCCTGCCTATCTACCCTATCACTCCTTGCATGAAGGAACAGTCACCTGCTTAAACACCAGAGGGAGGAAGTAGGCCTGACACTTGGCATAAGGTTTAAAAAAAAATTCTTTCAATTACTGCCAGCAAAAACAGCAAATGTCTAATAAAAAATAAATAAAAAAAAAAGACGAAAGAAAACAAATTAAGGAATATTTAAGTTTATTTACTTGAAAAAGATCGTGTATACAACTTAAAGAATATGTTTATTTACTAGTAAACCGCTCAGTTTTTACAAAGAACACTTCTGAAGCAGTGATACAAGTTAGCGCCAAGGTTCAATCTATAGCCTACGCACGCACCATTTGGCAATGATCGCTAGGCCTACTTGGTTCAGATTTGTGTGTGTGTGTGCGTGTGTGTGTATGGGTGTGCAGGTGGGTGTGCGTATGTGTATGCGTGTGTGTGTTTGTCTGTGTTACTTATAAAGCAGAGCGGTTTACTAATAAATAAACATGTGAGTGTATAGATTTGTGCATGATCGAGTAAGCTTAACTATAAACAATAAAAAATTGACATCGAAAAAAAATTGTCCGTCTGTCTGTCCGCTGTGCGTAGTATGTGCAAAATTTGCAAGTAGACTAATATTTAAGTTTAGCTGTGAACTTGGTAAGATGATGTCACAGGCGCTTGTATCTGGACACGCGAGCGCCTATGCCTGTGACGCGTCTCACTACCAAAGGGAGACGCGTCAATGCAAACGCATCGGCGCTCGCATGTCTAGTAGATCGTGCCATTGGAAGCAAAGAATATGGGTATACTACATATATATTCTTTGGTGGAAGGGAGATGCGTGACAGGCATAGGCGCTCGCGTGTCCGGATACAAGCGCCTGTGGCCTGTGATTACTAGCAGACAGCTTCTACTATAATATAGAAGCAGTCAAGTGACCTGTTCTCAAAACAGTCGTTTCTTTTGACGTATTGTCCCGTAACTGTGACCACAAGAATTTATATTTTATTTTTGTAGTTACTGTAGCTTTAAGGAAGAAACACAAAAAAGGGCAAATTATTAAAGATAAAAAACATTTTTTGAGAGTATGTCACATGACCAATCATGTGATTTTGTCATTGGCGCGAGATACAAGAATTTCGCCATTTATTCGTGGTGGGAGTTGTTGTGGTTATTTTTCTGAGAGTTTGTGTAAATGTTGCAGTCTTTTTACAAACCTCGTCGTCGTAGCTGTTAATGTTTTACGTACGAGGTACTGGAATGTGTATATAATAACCCTATGCATGCTTATCATATCAAAGAAAGGGATGGGATACTAAGTAATCGTAATACGTACGTACATATGTAATGTTTGTCTCCGTCATGTCACTTTTACTAAGTTTTAGTTTTAACTGGAACAGTGGTTAAGACAAGCGCTGCATGCACAGCTGACGAAAAAAACAAATAAAAACACCACCACCAAAAATGAAATAAAACACAAATTACAGAAAATTTACAATCATATAATAATATTTTGATATTATAATTATAAATTATCACTATATTATATATCCATCAGAATACAGTCAGGATAGTCATTAGTCAAGTGTCAAACATCAATCAAAACAGTGAGTAATTGAGTGTAAAGCAGTTTAAAATTTTGAAATTGGTTAATATTTGAGTTAGGGTTAATGCCTCTTGTGCTGTAATAAACACAGAACGAATGAAATTTGTTAGGGTTAGTATGTAATCACGCACTCCAGATAATTATTACTGCAGATTGCGAGTGTTATGCTCTGAGTCTGAGATCAAATTTGACGCACTGCTTTTGAGATCAATCGCAATGCACCCACCTTGAGTGGCTTGACACATGAACTTCTGCTGTGATGCACACACATTTTGTTTTTTGTGTACAGTGTATGTAATAATGGAAAATCAACTGCGAATTATGAAATGGGTAGCAGACAGTCTCTTTGTAGAGACTAGAGTTCATGGGTTTCTCTTTCTCAAAAGTAATAATAAAATGAATTGTTTTAATAATACTTAGTAATGACTTTGTCAGTTTGTGGTATCCATGGTTGATGATGTGAACCGTAACAAATTTGTAGACCCCATAGAAATTTTCAAGATTTTTTTTTTTAATGTCGAGTGCTAACCCATTGGCATTGCGAATCATCTCAGATTCCAACCTAAAGTTAAACTCTTAGTTACCCACTACATTGATCTTTGATGACATGATTTTTGCCATTTGGTTATATCCTTTAATAGGCCTTACCAATAAAATCTAGTGACATGCAGTGCATAGCAACTTTCACTATTGTTATAACAAAAATACATTTTTTTCCCTCTGAAATTATAATTTAATGGCTTTGTGAAAATTAATTGTAACAACTAACACATTATTTTCTAAAGGGAAAACTAGGTAATACTTAATATTGATTCCTGTACCAACACAAGCTCACCGTTGCACTGTTTATGTTGCAGAAATACTCAAATAGTATGAAAAGAAGTACTTATTAGTAAAAGTATTAGTACTATTACACTTACAATACATCATCTGAGTGCATACAATTTTTTTTTTTTGCATCGGGCAATTATCTGTCCTTGCGATTTTCACTAAAACTGTAAAGTAAGGACCACAGTGAAGTTGATCTTTTCCAAGTGTGACAAGATGGAAACTTCTGATTCGTCAACGACCTCGCAAGGAGATGGCTGTAATGCTTCAAAGGACACTTGCTGTGCACCTGGGGAGTGTAGGGATGCTAAGCTGGATTTACACAACAGATCTGACAGAGAAAATGACCCATCTGTCTCAAATACTGCCTCACATGCACCGTCTGTGGGACTGAAGGCTTCAGACTCTGCGTCTTCGTCAAACTCTGCGTTTGCTTCATCTCCACCGTCATCTCCACACAAAAAGACTGTGCAAGGTGCTCCCAGCTCAAGAGGTTTAACCCACACCAGCAGTAGCTCTTTATCGGAACCCGTCTCTCGCATTCAACTGGCTTCTTCAGATTGCTGTTCTTCCACAATGCCCAGAAAAGCTGTGAAAAGGAAAGTGGAGGTGTTGCTAGAGGAAGATGACACACATGCAGAGGGAGAAGCGGAAAGTTCCTTAGAACAGTCTCCACCTACCAATGATTCAGGTGGTGCGTCCCCAAATAAAAGGGTTAGAGGGACGGGAGAGCCCTTGGCCGCAGGCAGCGAGGCGAGTCCGTCAAGTGAAAAAGCTGGGGCCCGGCCATCCACATCTAAAGAGGAGGATGAAGCCAGGCCATTCACCAGCACACACGAAGACCTGCCACCAAGCAGGAAACCCCAGGACAATGACATGCTGGTTGACGTGCTGCCGAGATGGAACAAAAAGGAGCAGGTTCTGTTCCGTGAAGCCTTCGTCAAAGACTGGGAGTTTATTCTCACCCTTGGAGAAGGATCTTTTGGAGAGTGAGTATGTTTGTTGTGATTTCTGGTTGTGTGAATTACTAACGTAAGATAATTTTGAGCAGAGAGAAATAATATTAATAGTGATAAATGAAAAACTCTGTTTCAGTATGTAGTTGGACCATTTTTAGGTCTTACTCCATGGCTGTTTATTTAACCCCTAGTATGCAACAACATTGGGTTATTTGATCAGACATGCATGAGAGATCATGTGAGGGTCAAGGGCATCCCAAGGTCAAAGTCACCCTTTTTTTGAGGGGGTTGGGGGGGGGGGGGGCATAATACAACTTTTGCAGTACTTTATTTGATATAATTTGTATTTGGAGCCAGTGGTCAATGTCATCTCAAGGTCAAGAGCATAGAAAGAACAAAGCCAGTATTAATTTGCATTTTAATGCCACCATTTAAATTTTTATTTATTTATTTATTTTTATTTTTTATTTTTTTGTTGAGGGGAGGGGGGAAGGGGGGGGGTGA
This sequence comes from Oncomelania hupensis, assembly GCA_036898135.1. Taxonomy (NCBI): domain Eukaryota; kingdom Metazoa; phylum Mollusca; class Gastropoda; order Littorinimorpha; family Pomatiopsidae; genus Oncomelania; species Oncomelania hupensis. The sequence goes on from CM072520.1 coordinate 18,469,717, forward strand.
GGAAACCTTGAGAATTTTAGTTTTATCTTGTTTAATTTATGTAATGTAACTGTACTTGGGTTTTGCAGGGTGAAGCTAGCATACAACACCAGAACCAGTGAAGCTATAGCGGTGAAAATCATCCACTTGGACACCGTGGAAAAGAAGAAGCTCAACCTACCAGTCGTGGAAAAAGAGGTAAGAACATGAGGTGCATGCATGTCAGACTTTCACACCAATAGGTTGTTGAATATAATAATAAAAAAATAGGTACATTTATAGCACCAGATCTCGGTACTTGACACAAGAGTACTTGGCATACACATTGCTCTCTAAACATGATGCATTCTAAATATGCTAGTAAGCGATAGAGAGTTGCAAATTTATAGTACTTTACATTAGAATGAGACCGCTTTCAAACAGCAAAGAATTATACATTTTTTGTGTAATTTATGGACATATTTTTCTGCTTGATTTAAAAATAAAAATAAAATTATTTCTTCCATTCTGCTGTAATTTTGTGTGTCCATTGTGTAGACAATTTTATTCTGCTTTATTATTGAGAATTAAAATTGTATAGTAATTAGTATAGCTGACATCGGAGTCTGTCAGCCTTTTGCTCTCTAGTTGACGTGCTTTGTGACACTGTCAAATTACTGATCACAAGGGTAGGCCTTCAGGCAGCTGAAGGCAGAGAAATTGCTTTCTTGGATGATGGGTGTGAAAGAATCCAGTGATGCACAAGTTGCCCGGACCCCGGACATTGACCGCTTGATTTTTTAAATGTCCGATTGTGAAACCTCAAGGCGGACACCTTGTCCGATTAAGACGATGGCGAGTCGGACACGTGTCCGATAGTTTTCGCGTATTTTGCATAGATGGCGAAATGTTTATGCCTCGCTAGACGGAAAACCAAACGTCGTCTGCATGCTGAAACGTATACATGCCTTATCTCCCTTGTCATCGCCTGCGTGGGATTGCTATTTTTATCCCGAGTCACAAAGCAACACAGCCAACCAGCGCCCTTGAAACATATATACAGCTTTGTTTTAGTCAATCGGTGCTCGCGACTTGAGTTAACGTTGGATCTGTGTTGGCGTTGTACTTGTACTTTTGGTAAGCCAAACATTCGATCGAAATTATCCGAAATGCCTGCGAAAAAAGGACTGAAGGCGGATAAAAAACAAATCTCAATCGTCGTCTTATTTGCGGGTAATTCAGCTCCCAGCACATTAAAAGAAGCAGAGCCTACACGATCTGTGGAGGATTCTTCCGATGCCGATGGTCGCGAGGCCGAGAAACCGTCAACTTCGAGTCAGCCTACTAGTAGGCCTACTCGTGTTGATCGCGTTTTTCAGAAGACGTAACATTTGACGATGAAAAAAATGCCATGTTCTGTACGGTATTTAAAAGTTCTGGTGTGGCGAAAAACTCGTTTACTCTCGGCTGCTTTAACTTTTAAAAAAAAAAAAGTGCATTGGAAGATCATTTGAGTACAGCTAGTCACAAACTAGCAATCCAAGTGCCCCAAGAGCAACAAAATGAAGAGGCTTGTGAGGATCTAATGTTGACAGATCAGAAGGAGGCAATGATCACCACAGCATGAGCTGTAAACTGGCTAATAAAATAAAATCTGCCTCTCATGAAATTTGGCTGTGTTATGCAGCTTTTGAAAGACAGTAATGCAGAAAGCAAGAGAAAACGCTACATTTTAAAGAATTGAACTTTCACTGTTTCGAAGTGCCTCTTTACTGTTCAGTATTACCAAATAAACAACAAGACTTTTTGGCAACAATTCCAGTGTCCTATTACTTTTTTGTGTTCAGGACATCATGTCCTATTGTTTTTTTGTGTTCAGGACATCATGTGATCATGTCCTATTAGGGTCCCAAAACATGTGCATCACTGAGAATCTACTCACAAATCGGTGGAGAACACTAAACCTGATTTGTGTCTAGTCTATCCTGGCTTAAAATGTTAAATGATTGTGTTGCCAATTTATGGGTATTTTATTCTGCTTTATTCATTGAGAATTTTTTAAACAAAGTATTTGCTTAATTCTGCCGTGTTTACATTGTTCTTTCTCACAGGAAAAGATCCATCGCATGCTCCATCACCCGAATGTGCTCAAGTATTACGGCATGCGAGTGGAGAAGATCAAATACCCTCACGAGACACCGCCTTTTACAGCGGAGAGGGAGGCGCTGATGCCAGAAATACATTACATGTTCCTGGAGTATTGCAACGGAGGTGAACTGTTCGACAGGATTGGTAAGACTTGACTTGATCTGGCACTTGAGGCAGTGAAAATGGCCTGTTTGGGCAGAAATCACTGAAGTCAGTTCTGGATCCAGTGATTTTATTACTCCTTATAAAGCACTTTATAATCTGAACAAAACTACAATAATACTGTATTATGGGTACATTTCCATTTTTAACTTCTCATATGAACAAACATGCGAAACGAAATATTTTGTACATTATTTATCATTCGATATTGGAAAATCTGGCGGCTGCTCTTTTTTCTCTGCAAGAGCATTGAGCATGTTCACATGGATTATTGGTGCTGTACAACGCTACATCTTCATCATCATCATGCAAAAGAGTGGCCAAAAATTATGGATGGAAGAGAGCATATGACTAGCATGGTTTAATTAAGGGAGGTAATCCCATAAATATCAAGGTAATGATGTTACTTGTGCTTCTTGGGACAGCAGAAGTGAAGGCGAAAATTACTCACCAGAGGTCAAGCGAGCTGTATTGATCGTTCGAGCAACAGATGAATGCGCTAGAGCAGGCCATATTGGGCTGTGTGGCATAGTGTTCAACGAAAACTTTTAATTTACTTAGTGTCGCGAACCGATCAGACAAATGTACACGCACAGGCACTCACATATAAACATACACCCACACAAGCGCTCTGATCGGCCGAACGTCCTTCAGTCGCTGAGACAAGAAAAGAAAGGACGTGCAAACACGTACAACATGTAACAAATGACACAGATTTATTATAACAAATCCAATCACATTTTATTCATACTTGTAACTAAAACAACTAACATTCACTGACACAAGCTAAACTCAATAAAAGTGATGGGATAAAAAACAATGACTGATCACAATAGCATCAATATAAGAATAGAGAAAGTCAAAGTCATAGAAGAAAAGGGAATAGACAGTTGATGGGAACGGCTACACCTTGTAAGCGTGATGAGGTTCAATCCGGATCGACGTGGTAAGACGATCGATACTTGCCGCTTGCCCAGAATTTGCCATTTCTGGTGTCGACAAATGTCACGCACGTGTTTAGGAGAGAAGACCCATGCTTGTTAGTCATCTCGAAGAAACTGGGTAGCTGACGACTTGATCAAAGACAGGCGATCACGTAAAAACTATGTCACAATGAAGAGTAGAGGTGAAGTACGTAGGGTAAAGAAATGTAAGGTAAGCCCAATACAGCTTATGGTGAGCCGGCACCACCGCCCAGTTGCCCCAGCACAGTGCTGAGGATTGACACAGTACTAAGGTACTACACACTACCAATCCTGGCAGTACTTCTAGTCCAACTGACTTCTAACACAAGTGATGTCAGGTCTCACGAACTCACATGCCAGCAAGGCAACAGTCACAGTGATGTTGCTAGAAATTTTCAGCATTCAGTCACAAACCTTTAGGACATTTTGAAAATCTTTCGGCCATCATTTTGACTTCTTTCTCCCACCAAACGAGAGGCCACTGATAAGTTTCGGGTTCTTTTTCGGCTGCATTTCAAAAACGAAAAGTTTTATTGCTGGAAGCATGCCCAGAGCTGCCAACCCCTACGGAACGTCCGTAGTTTCTCCGGAAAATGTTCTTTAATTCCGCAACTACGCCATTTCAAGAAATACTACGGAAGAAAAATTTCAAAGCATACCTATTTTTTTACAAGTATCGAAACAAAGCCGCGAGAGACGTAGGCCTACTAGGCTTTCGTCAATATCATAGACTTTCGTATAGCGCTTTGCGTGTGCGCTATTTTTAGCTCAGCAGCCACTGCGCGGTAGACTGAGAGAGAGAGACCACAGTCATGTCCTGTGATCCCCGTGTTTACAGAACAAAAAGTACATCATACCAGTTAATGTTTTTCATCTAAGAAGTTCAAAACCAGTAGAGCTGCTACAGAGATGCAAGAGGGCAACTGTTTCTGCCCTAGCAGAAGAAAAGCCCTAACATGTCTATGCCTGTGAACCTATAACTGACAATGTTTTGTGTTTTTTTAATATAAATATCAGCTTTAACAATTTGGTTTTAAACCAATGCAGTATCCATGCCATTAGTACATGTTGTGAGCCATTGGGTTAGCTTTTCCGAACAAAATGTTAAAACTTTTTTTTTTCAGGAACATTTCTATCATTTTAAAAATAAATATTTGAAAGTTAATGCTTTTTGTGTTGGTGTTTGGTTTTTATTTAAGCTAATATCAACATTTTAAATAATGCTCATTTTATCATGTGAAAATTCTTGTTCGTACATTTGCTACTGAAATTGAGCTGAAACTACTGATATTTTTCTTTGTTTGCTACTGAAATTTTTTTTAGGGGTTGGCTGCTCTGCATGCCTTTCGCAACACGGGACGTTACTCTAACTCTTTCTGCTGATGCATGTGTCGTCTGATGTTCGACAATAACTCATAACACCTTTATTTATCCGATACGAAGTTAATATGGCCAGAAGCGATAACAACAAAACAGACATGAGACAAGCAAACAAAAAAACGGATAAAGGGTGGCCGATTGAGGCGTAAAACCTTAGGACAGCAGGCCGATCAGAACATGACTCTTTAGGACATTTTGGAATTTTATCGGTTAATGGTCGATTTGCCAACGAAAACGACATCACTGCAGTCACAAACTATACTTTCAACTCGCCCAAAGGAATAACCTAGGCTATTTTTCTTTAGCTTTACCGTTCATCCCAAAACTGGCTGTTTTCACAGACCAACGAAGTTATTCTCGAAGATAACTAAGTCTTAATCTTCTAACAACGCTGCCAACTGTCTGCCACTGAACAAACTCTGTCACTGCCTATTCGGCCCTGTCAGTTTCCTCTAGAGAATTCAAAATCATAAGAAGATCCAAAATTTTTTTTTTTTTTAAAGAGGTCTTCTTTGAAATTCTAGCCTGCAGTGCGCATATTCAAAAACGTATATTTCGCCTTACTCTGTCTTGCCCCCGGAAGGTTATAACCCTTGCTCACCTTCTGCTACAGACAGGCACACCCATGAAATTATCCTTCCACCTTTCATCCATCCCTATTCACTTCCACTATATCTTCCTCTCTCTCACCTGTACTTTATCCAAACTATCTGAGACAACATACTTCTAGCTGTGCAACACTTAGCACTATTCGTTTCACAAGAATGTGCTACATTATTATGGAGAACTTCCATTTTCATAGGATAACAGGTAAGCTTCCATCTTCATAACTGTGTGTAATGCATAGACAGGTTAGATTTATTTTGTGTATGTAAAATTATGTTTCTTCCACCAGAATTTTGTTTCTTTGCGCAGAACCTGACATAGGGATGCCTCAGAAGGATGCTCATAGATACTTCAAACAACTCATCGACGGTGTGGTATGTATGTATTTTCTTTTTCAGCACTGTTGAAATTTGCTGTCCGTTTTACGAATGGTTGCTTTGGGGCTGAATTTTCTACTTAATTGGGTAGTGTTGAAGATGTAGAGTTTGGTAATAAAGCTACATTGAATGGTATGTGTATTGCATTTGTGTATTTGTTGAAAGTAAATAATAAATGTGCAGTTTTCTTGTTTGAGTTGGAGACCGATCACTACATGTTGAATTTGATTTTTAGGAGAAAAGCATGTAGTCTCCAGTATTATAATATTGTTACTGTATGATAATGAGACATTTATAGAGGTGCTGACAACTAACGACCTGGTCAAACGCCAGTAGTCCACTAGAATTCTCTCTCTCTCTGTTGGCATGTGTTTGACATTTATGCATTCATTTGGGTTTGCATCAGTTATAAGTTTATGCTTTGCTATCCCCCTTGCAGGCATACTTGCACTCAAAGGGCATCACGCATCGGGACATTAAGCCAGAGAATCTTCTTTTGAATCATGAGGGTAAGTGGGTCTTATTTATTTCTATCGAAGCTGATCTGTAAAGACCAGCAAAACCTTGCGGAAGGCGAAAGGCTTGTTTGGGCCTTGAGGTAAATCTGAGGTGGTATTCTTTGGGCTGTTGCATTGTCAGCAGATACATTTGTGTCCAACTGTGACATCCATACACTTATCCCCCATAAAGGAAGGAGAATGAGGAGAGTTTATACTGAGGTCTGATTTGTGCACTCGTGCGTTCCATTGCTCGGACTTTTTAAGTTCCTGAAACTCAAGTCCTAGATGGGCGAGTGCTGGCTATAAAAGTACACTCGGAAACACACCAGCTCAATGCCTATGTGAGCAGCACTCTTAGGTTTTCCCACATTTTGCTGGCTGTGGGCTATTTATAGCTTGCCTACACCCTCCCTTTCAGTGAAAGGAAAGGAAAGAAGAGCACCGGCGAATTTATTTATAGCTAGCCTGGCTGAACTAACTTCAAAACCTAAAAGTTTTGGTTGAGTCAGTTTGGAAAGCACTAGGTTCTCCTTCCTGTCACCCGGTCGCCCAAGATTGTGCTCAGTTGTCTGGATATCAGACCATGCGCCCAAAGACTGCAAGTGGCAGCTGGGGTTGGATCCTGTAACAGCCAGTGTATTGAGCAGCTCTTGAGCGGGAAAAGCGCTATGTAAGAACGATAAAATCAATAAATAGAAGATTGAGAAATGTCCATTGCTTGACAGTAAGGGTTGTACATGGTGGGGCTGTTTCTCCAGTACTGGTAGAAGTGGTTCTCTGGATTTCAAACGTTTTAACACATTACCAACCACAAAGATATGTTATACAGGGTGGAGAATTTTCCTCGGATCTGCGGATTTCCGCGGAAGGCATTTGCATTTCCGAGAAAAAAATATTGAGATCCGAGATTTTTATTTTTCGTCTTTTTTTGAAAGGCATGTGCATAAAACATTCTTTTTTTGTTGTTTCTATTCATGTTTATTTTGTGCTTTTTGCTTTCAGGAGAGGCTCTAAATTACTTTCAAAATTGCATAAATTCATTTTCTTTCAGGGGATTTCACCCCCATGGACCCCCTACCAGGGCTTGGCCCCTGGACTCCACCGGGGCCTAAGGCGGCCCCTGGGTCCTGGCCGGATTTAAGAGATTTCTTGATTCAGTTGTTCTCCACCCTGGTTATAATGAAACCATTGTAAAAATATTGATTTCGCTAGCTTTTTCATCAAAATGCGTTTTCTGGTCAAGGAAGTAATGACAGACTCCACAGAGTGACCTCTACAGGTTTTGCCAATTTTTTTAAACAAGAGCATGCCCTGGGTATATGTCATTTTTAACTTTTCCGCTCAAAAATGTACTTGCCCACATAGTGAAAGCAAAAAAACTCAAAAAATACCCAAAAATAGGCCACCGTATAGTGGAATGAGATAAAATGTCATTGGTGAACGTTTGAACAATTGATCAATCAAATATGCTGTGATATATCGCTCCATTATTGATAAAAGGAGCGGTGTCATTGGCTGAAGGATGAACAATTGGCCAATCAAATCCGCTGTAATATATCGAATTCCAAACACGCTTTCCACAGGCTACTACGCAGATCAAAGCAAACATGATTCGGTGCTGATGATGAAGTTGTGTTGTTTAACGCTCACAGCTTTTAACTTACCCCGGGCAAATGACTTTCATGATTTGTCTTTCCCGGCTACTTTTTTACTTGCCTCGGGAACTGGGAAATGGGATTTGGCAGTCCCTGCTCTATTTCTTCACTAGTATGTATGTCATCTAGTGAAAGTAGATTGGAAACATGGAGGAATCAGCACAGTAACGCCCAATATTTTGTCAGCAATTTTAGAATAGCTAACGGTAACAACCATTAAGAGGCAACGAATTCAGAATTTGTACAACCATAATCCATTTTTTCTTCTTTGGAATTCATTGCAGTGTTTCCATTAACAATAAAATCTTCTTTTGATTTGTGACTCCCATGCTTTCTAAAGTTAATATGGACTCTGAATGTGACCCTGTGCCCTACAAGTCAACATGGTCATGATGCAGGAATGTTGTAACATCCATGTTTGATGCCTTCAGTGTTATTTTCCAGACATCTTGAAGATTGCGGACTTTGGGTTGTCTACGGTCTTCAGGTTCAAGGGGAAGGCTCGCCTGATGGAGCGTACAGTAGGCTCCTGTCCATACGTGGCCCCCGAGTCGTTGCGTGGCATTCCGCACAAGGCAGAGCCTGCTGATCTGTGGTCTTGCGGCATTGTGCTGGTGGCCATGCTGGGTGGAGGTGAGGCCATGGATGTTTCTACTTTGTTTTTTGCACTATCCTTCAATATAGGATTTTCTTCAGTACTTACGTTGTCCTGATTCGGCTCTTGGCAGTCCGCTGGACCCTGTAAGTACTGGGTATCTATCTATCTATCTTCAGTACTTACAGAGAATAGCATATACACAACCTGAGTATAAAATTTTGGTAGACGCCACTTTGTATGTGAACCGATCGCGAACTTGTTTTTTCCAACTTAGTTCCAGTCACTTTCCCGAAAAAGGCAATTACCGAAGTCGAACGAAGCTCTCCGAGTCGAGCGGAGCTATCCGATGTTTTACGAACGAATGCTGGCAGGACTACGTGAAACCACAGGCTGGGAATTCTCGTCTTTCGTACGCCTCAATTACATACTATACTACGTACGTATTTAGGAGTTTACAAAGACAAAAGGAGGAACAACGAAGCTTAACGTCCTATTGCATCAGCGTTAAGGACGATCACCACGTCGCCACCCTGACAATAATGATTATCATCATCATATCAAAGATGAGATCATACGGAGACAAAAGAAAAGACTTCAGAGCCTGTGGTGAAACATCCGTGCATAAAAATAGCCGCTGCTAGATCTAATTTTATTTCGATCTGCACAGCTTCAAGCTCAAGTCGAGATTTGCATTTTGAAGCAGTTAGTATTATTATTATTATTTTATGATGAATAATATACTGACACAATTAGTAATAAGGAGTAAAAGTAATACATAACACATAAAGCACACATACAACGATTTCACATCTATATCAACAATAAAACCATGACAAAACTTCAAAGCGCTAAGGATACGTTGATGTCACTTCGGCACAACAAGGCAAAGCAAGTTTATAATGGTCTAAAAAAAAAGTGACATTTTTATTGCAAGCACCAAAGCAATTATTTATTTAACTAATATTATTCTTTTTAACTGATACAGTACATTTTGTTATATGTATTTCAATGATATGTATTTTAATGGGAAACACATATTAAAAAAATGTTGCGTGGCGGGCGGAAATTTCTATAAATCATCTGAAAACTTTGGTAAATCTATAAGAAAAAATAACCAGTAACACTATCTGAATATTTCGGGTTACACCCAACTTCAGCAAAAACAAACAAAACGTCACTGACCATATTTACACCATTGAGCACGCACAGCAGCACACTATTCTTTTTTATTTTTTTTAAAAATAGGAAGAATAATAATAATAATAATAATAATAATAATAATAATAATAAAAAGAAACAAACGACAATAATAATAATAATAATAATAATAATAATAATAATAATAATAATAACACACAAACAAAACAAATAAATAAATTAAAGATTTAACTAAATAGCTAAACTACTACTACTACTACTACTACTACTTCTACTACTACTACTACTACTACTACTACTACTACTACTACTACAACTACTACTACTACAACTACTACTACTACTTGCGAAGTTGTGGTCTCGATTTTGTGGTCCTGGTTCGGCTCTTTGCAGTCCGCTGGACCCTGTAAGCAATGAATAACTAACTATTAATTTAACTCTGATCTCGAGTTATTAAAAACAAAATTTGCTTAGCCTACTCGTCCTTCTCCGAAAATTTCAAGATTCGAATATTATAAAGTATAGGCCTAAATATAATTAATTAGAATAGATATAGTTTATACATTTATTTACGTATAAAACAAACAATAGAGGTCTAATAATTATATTCAGCTAGTGAGCTTCTTCGCTGCGCGGAGACTGACTTATAATATAATAATGTAGATTAAGCCTATGTATACTGTATAACAGTGTCTACTTGGTTCTAGGCAGGAAATGGGCAATGCTTTTATTAGCCTTTACTGCTGAGAACTAACAAAATGCAAATCAAGGAACGCAACTATTAAATATGGTCGATAATAATTGTGCTCATATTATGCTCATATTAACAAAGTATACCGTTGCGAAATGCTAAATCTGTGTAAATCGAACAGAATTAGAAGCAACAGCGATCATTTTTAATGTCAGCTAGTCGTAGTCATGCAAGCATCATTTCGTAACACATCGGAGAGCTTCGTTCGACTTCGGTGATTGCCTTTTTGGGCGTATGACTGGAACTAGGTTGGAAAAAACAAGTTTGCGAACCGATCGTTATTAATCCCTTGAACAATAGTCTTTGGGAGCATTAAATCTAACATTTCTATAAAAAAAAATTGGATTTCCTTTCCATCTTCTAATAGCGATCCCCATGCCTTTATACCACATGTTTTTAGATGATAGAGGTATGTTTGCTCTGTGTGGGTGTGTGTGTGTGTGAAGCATGTGAGTGTGTATGTTGGTACAGATCGCCACACTTTGGGCCTGATTGGTGACTTGGGGAAAAACGCGTATATAGCATCCAGAATTATTATTACTGTTTTATGTCAAATGTCTTACTTGAACTTACATTTTGATTATCTTTTGCCCTCTCTGATACCCATCTTTCACCTTTTTTTGTTTGGCCATAAGTCATATTTCTTCTGTTGCAGATTGACGTGCTTGGAGTTTGATTTAGATGTAAAGTTGGTATATTAGTGTCGAGAATTGTTATTATTTGAACGCTTCGGTTTCAGAACTGCCCTGGGATATGGCTAGGAGGGGTGATAGAGATTACGACAAGTGGAGAGAGTGTCAGATCACTCTGTCTCCTTGGAGTAAGATTGACAACCTGGCTTTGTGTAAGTTTTTAGATTATTATTTCATTTGAAAGAGCGAGATAGAGAAAGAAACAACAGCCCCCCCCCCAAAAAAAAAAAGATGAAAACCCCACACTTGAACCCCTCCCCGTAAAGTCGATACATTTGTAAAAATGCCCATCAACCATCTTACAAAATACAAGATTATTGTCCCCATTTTTTACACAAGAAGTGGCAAGTCGAACATAACAGCCCCGAAAATAGGCCTTTCACCAAACTCGATCAGCGCACAATGCAGTCAGGGTCCTTTTCATTGTGCTGATCTGCAGTGACGGAACAGTAATCTTCTGTTGGAACGTTACGACCTAGGAATTACTTCGACATTTTTTAAAACTATGGCGTTGGTGGCACTGCTGTTGACTTTTTTAGCAGCATCCTACACCATTGTTAGGCACAACAGCACCTTGGGGAGTGGGGGAAAGGTGGAAGAAGAGGAACAGAAATTGCTATAGAGTGAGGAATATGTGGGGAGGAATTTGATTACAATCCTCTTTTTGTCCAGTCGAAACTGAAGATTTAGACCCCTGGTCTTGGAAGTGTAAGGTGTATGTATGTCTACCTGTGCGTGCGCACGTCCAAATACCTGTGATTATGCCATTTGCTGTTGAAATGCCCATGAGAGAGAGTTATGTTTTCTTTGAATGTAAACGTGCATTTTTATTCCTACTGATGTTTTTTGTGTTTTCATTGTATTATTTTTTAAAATGCAATAGTAATTTTTAAAACATATATTGATGTACCTTGCTTTTTGAGTATGTGTATGTGCACGCGTACTTCCTTTCTTTTAGAATTCTGTATAATTGGCTTGTCTGTGATATCCACATGTCCATTTTTGAATATTTTATATGTATATTGTGATTGTATCCAATGTTGCAATGTCTGTCAAGATTTATTAGGTGGAATGACCCATCAAAACATGAATTTAGATATTAACATTCAAATTTGTAAGAAAATTTCTATTGAAAAAAAAAATTGGGCCTAGAGTATTTCTTATATGCTTGCTGTTTACCATGAGTTACTTGACCAGTTTGAATGTGCAGCCATAAATAAACTGTAACTTTATGTGTGTCTGCAGCTCTTCTTAGACGCATGCTAGTGGAGAGACCAAGCAACCGCTGCACTATTGAAGACATTGGAAAGAGCCAGTGGTACCTGAAGGATTTCAACAAAGGTAAGAACAGACGGGTGACTGTTGGAGTAGTATGGATATTTAACGTAAAGGAACCTTCATTATCCAGTTGTTGGGATAAGTGAATGCTTGCTCCTCAGAAATATAAGGGAAAGATGGATACAGAAATAAAAATAGTGAAAGAAAGAATTGAAGACTGATGAAATTTGGAAATTTGGGATCCTTGATTATTTTATCTACTTGAAATGCTCTTTTAAAGTGCGCTTGCCATCTCAAAATTGCACAAGATAGAGAGAGGTTTAAAACAGGGGAATCAAAATATAACCTCTGTGAGCGGTTTTGGATCCTAGACCTCTTATTAACAACCCAAAGTAGTAAATGGGTTGTTCTAATGATGATAATACATGAATACAAAATGATTTATTGCTAAATGAGGAACCTGCAAGGAAAATAGCGTGGACAATGCAGCAGCGTTATGATGAATAATGATTGTGGATCTTCTTTGATGTTGTTGCTAGCAACTTGTAATAATAACGGTAGTCTTGTACATGTACATGAAGGCATGGTTGCATTAAGATAGCTGTGTTTGAATCGACAGAAGACAGCTCGGTGTTTTTGGACGATCGAAAACGCCGCCGCTTAAGCCGAAGCGGCTCGGAGTCTGATCAATCTCCTGGGTGAGAGACGAGTTGATGAGTGTTAACTTGCCTGCTTGCTTGGTTGCTTGCCTTTCACAGGTTGCTGTGGTGCTTCTGCTTCACCCTTGTTTGTTGGCTGCCTTTTGCGGTACCATGCTTGTTGCAGTGCTAGTCAGTTATTGCTTGTCCTAAAGTTCTTATCACACCTAGCATTGCACACATTTTGATTCATCATTGAAAATGTATTGCTGTCAAGCAAGCAAACCTTACAAGATGCAAAGAAATGTTAATCCCTTTGAATTTTGGCTGTCTGAGTTTTGTGAAAGTTTAAAAATATTATCCCTCTGAGACAGCACAGCACAGCTGCTGGCCCCCACATGAACTGTCACTGTTTAGCTGATGCCTCTTGCAACGCTGGGCTGACATAAGCATGCAGCAGTTCTTATACATCATGCATTAAAAATCGTCTTTCAGTTTTGCTCTCTAGCGAGTGAATGTGGCTTTTCCTGAATACTATGATCTTAATTAATTTCAGTGCTTATTTTATTTAAAATTTTTTTTAGGAAGATTCTGGGTGATTGTCATGACCTCTCCATGTGTTGAGGATGAAAATTCTGTTGCAGTGTGTGTGTGTGTTTGTGTGTGTGTGTTTGTGAAGAAGAAAAAAAAGACCTTGATTAACAATTCACTCAATCTCAATCGCTCTGTCTCTCTATGTATCTCTCTCTCTCTTTCTCTCGGTTCTAAGCCTCAACTACCAATTTGAAATGATTACTCACAAAGTTTAATTTCATATTAAAAATGCAGAAAAGAAGTGTGAAAAGAGAACAACTGATGTTTAAATGTCAGCTGAGCCGATAGATCCTAACATTAATTTACTAAAGTTTTGGCCACAGCAACTGTAGTGTCATGTTGAACATTTTTTGCACTATGTTTGATGCTGAACATCCAGTTGTCTATTCACAAACTTTTTTGTTTGTGTTACTAAGGTTTGTTTGGTTGACAAACGCATTTGCAACAAAACAGAATTACGAATGTGCGCTTTTGTAAATGTGGGTGGTTGTTTGGAAATAATGTAGATGGCTCGCCATTTTGTATTGCTTTGTGCTTGTTCATGTTGTACTGATATCCAATTTGTATGTAATCATTTTTTTGTTCTTCATTAACAAAAAGAACAATCTCCTCTACAAAAAGAATAATCTCCTTTTACTAACGCAGAGTATTGATTTTGTTGCCCATTCTTGTTATTGCTTGTGAAATGCTGTGCTTTGCTTTTGGGATTATTGCTAATTGTTTGTGGTTTTCACCTACCATTTTGTATTCACCTCTTGTCCAGAGCCAGTCCTTGCTTTGGAGGATTCAAATTCAGGCGAGGATTCAAATTCAAATTTGGGACGCTTTGCCATTTTGCAAAAATTGCGAAAAAATTTACGGTAAGCAAAAAACTAATTTAAAAAATAAAAATGAAATGAAGGAAAGAAAGAAAAGAAGAAGAAATAAACTGGATGGCTTTGCAAAAGTTCCATTGTAAGTAGTAGCCACATTTATTTGTGAATCAAAACCAGTTTTCATTTATTTTCTTATCAAGTGTAGGTCCACTGTAACAGCTACATTTCATTTCTTGATGACAACCAGTTGAATTTATTTTCATTATCAGGAGTAATTATGTTCGTAGGTGGAAAAGCAATAAAGAGAATGTTCTGAATGTTGACCTCGTATCATTTGATACAATCTACAATCGGAAAATTTGCAGTTGGTATGGTAACGTTACTGGAGTCGGCAGTATTGCTCACAATTGTTTAGTGTTTTAATTTCCTATCCATCTCATTTGCACCATGTTTGCTTGTGCTTACTCTTTATTTACTGTTTGGTTTGTATTTAGTGTTTTATTTTGCAGTTAGTGGCTAGTTAACTGTAGCTGTTTTGCTTGTGTTTAGTGACTATTTTATTATGTAGTTAGTGGCTAGTTGTAACGGCTATGTGTATTTAGTGGCTATTTTTTTTATAACTAGTGACTAGTTGTTGCTGTGTGTATGTAGTGGTTATTTTATTTTATAGTGGCTAGTTGTAGTTGCTATGTGTATTTAGTGGCTATTTTATTTTATAGCTAGTGGCTAGTTGTAGTTGCTATGTGTATTTAGTGGCTATTTTATTTTGTAGTTAGTGACTAGTTTGTTGTAGTTGCTATGTGTATTTAGTGGCTATTTTTGTATTCAGTATGGAAGTTGGTAGTAGTGATTACAGTGAAGAACGATGCTTTCAAGTTGCGCATGACATAATAATTTGTAGTAGTAATAATAATAATAATAGTAGTGATAATGGTAATAATAATAATTAATATAATGGTTGCTGTTAATGAGCTTTTACTCCAGAGATGCCTGCATGTGGCAAACTGTACCGACGTATACACTTATGTACGTGTTTTGGCATATTCTTCCAAATAAACAGTCTCAGTATCTCATTTTTGAAACTAGCCAACATTTTTCAAGAATGCAGGGAAAAGAGATAAAACATGGATTATGTCAAGCCTTCAAAAGAAATGAAATCAGATCTGAACTTATCAAACCTTCACTACTGTATTAGTAGTTGTTAGTAGTAGTAGTAGATGCTAGAGTAGTTGTAGTAGTAAAGACTTTCTTCAAACATTTATGGCTTTAGCTAGTATTTACAGATTTTATTAATACAAATAATAATAACAATAACATTTGATGAGATGATAAAATGTGATGATGATGGTGATGACAATGATAATTTATGTATGGAGTATGAATTAGTAATTCATTTATTTGATCTAGGTTCTTAGAGAGGTTTGTTGCCATTAATTGTTATTTTTGTAGTATTCTAATAATATTGAATAGCTTTTGTTAGGAAACATTTAATTTATGTTGTTGCAGTATCAGCTGGACGCGAGTTTGCTACACTCCCAAATTGATGAAATATTAAATATTCAAAGCCTTCGGGGGTGTATAATAAAACTTAATTCTGTGTGTTGAACAAAGGAAGAACCTACCAATTTAGATTCATATTTTCCTGCAACTTACAATGTAAAGATGTTTTAAAAATTCTTGTATATTTATTTTTGCAGTATAAAAACAAAGTATCCATTTTTTCTTTTGAGTGTATTTATTTATTGATTGTATTTATTGATTTGTTCGTTTATCTTCCTAATAGACCTATCACCTGCTCCCAGCCATTGGCAAGTGCCTTTGTTTATGACTGCGGACCTTCTACCTCAACCGCTGATGACAAACCCATGAGTTTCTCTCAGCCCAACAAGCCTGAGGACATGCTGCTCAGTTCTCAACTCACCAGCACTCAGTCCTCACAGGTAAAAATTAGGAAGGACTTAAAAAATTTTTTTTTTAATATATATATAATATATATACAGGTATTCGAGAGGGAGAAGGGGGGGGGGGGAGGCTGGGTATTTGTCCAATTTTTTTCCCCCATACAAATTTGACTTTCAGCTGAATATTTTGCCGAGCAGTTATACATGAAGTGGTCAAAACATGGAGAGTTTAAACTGAGGACTAGTCAGTGCACGCATGCATTCCATCGCACAGGCTTTTAAAGCTGCCAACGCTCATGGCCTAGACGGTGAGTGCCGGCCACACAAACACAGCCAAGCAAACCCTTCTCTCCCCGTTTCTAGTCACCCATGATTATGCCCAGTTGTTTGGTGGTCAGACAGTGTGGCCAAGGCAGTGTGTGGGGACCTAGGCTTGAATTGGATCCTGTTGTCAGCCAGCATCTTCCCAACAGCTCTTCAACTGGAAAAGCGCGAAATAAGAACGATACGGATAGCATAAATGAGTAAATAAACACACACATTTACAAGATAGCCTGTTAATACACAGTTGACAAAGCTTGACGTAGGCAATGGCACATGCTGAGATGTAAGAACCTTTTTCTTCACTCAGCCACACATTCCATGCTCGTTCAGTTCAAAATACATGGGACCAAAGCTAGCCACCTTAGCAGACATGGGGAATCGACTTGCTACTAACTTTCAACTTGCTAAACTCTTCCGGGACAAAACTCCTCATTTGTGTGTGAGGTCTGTTGGATCAGCTTGGGAATATTGAACGCTTTCTGCCAGGTGGTCACTGAGGCTTCCAATGATGTTATTATTTGGCAATGTAGGCATTTTATATGTATGTGTTTTGTTGATATTTTATAATGATGTTTGTATTCTATTTTGTTTTTTTAAACGGGGGTTCAATAAATTAGAGCATAGCCTCAGCGTCCCTTGCATGGGATGTCTTTATTGTAAAGTGACTGGCTTTTGGAGTGCCTTCAGTGTTACCACTAGGGTTGTTTTGGAAGATCTATTATGCGGATCAGGGGTGAGTCCTCTTTCAGAGAAGTTGTGGTCTTGATTTTGTGGTTCTGATTCGACTCTTAGCAGTCCGCTGGACCCTGTTAGCAATGAATAACTAACTCCTCCTCATGACCAGCTTTCTTTGCAGACTCCCATGCAGAGGATGGTGAGGCGCATGACTCGCTTCTTCTCCAAGAAGCCGCGCAAGGACATGGTGGCGGAGCTGGAGCGGGTCTTCACCCTGCTGGGCTACACCTTCAAGGAGTGCCAGGCCAACATTCTCAGTGTCACCACCCTGGACAAGCGTCAGTCCGTTCTCACCTTCCGGGTGTCCATCCTGGATATGGGGGAGAGCCTCCTCATCGACTTCAGGCTTTCCAGGGTCAGTAGATTGATACTTTTTTTTTTATTGCAGTTACAAAATAATATTTCCCAATGAAATAATGTATGCTTTCCAGAAGTGCGCGTAAGGCTTCTGTTTGCCTGCACAGGCCTTTTCTGTACTGTGAAATTTTAGTTTGACGGCATCCATTAATGGTAACAACTGGAAAGATGATGTCAAAACATGACCTGGGCATGTCACGCCTCCCCTAACAACGGCAATAGACAGACTGACGTGGCAAAAACTCCGCGACAGCATCCCTGTCTACCCAATGGTCCGACATGCTGAGGGATTGGATCCAGGATCATTATCAAGGGAAGGAGGAAAAAGGGTAGCCCATTTAAAAAAACAACTTGGTACCTGTTAAGCCTCGTATTTAAGTTAAATGTTTCGCCCCCTTGTATGGGTCAAACCCACGCCCTTCCATTCGGGACTGGAAAACTGGTTTCGAGACTAGCATTCTAACCTTAACGCTAACAGGCCACCCTAGTTCCAGTTTTCTTATATTCAGAGGTACCAACCAGTACGGATTGACCGTATTTAATTCCGGCGAAGTGAATTAAATACGGAAATACGGCAGCTTTTATAAAAATACGGAGAAGTTGCAGATCGTTTATCTTTGCCAGCGGGGCTTTTGTACCGGTTTCTGGTCTCATAATTGTACTCCTGCACTCACTGAACGTCGTTGTGTTCAACAAGCTGATTTTCATGGTGATTTTAGAGTAAAACAAGTGTGGTGTTCAACAAGCTGATTTTGATCGTGATTTTAGAGGACTGAAAATAGCCTGCTGTTTCAGAGGGAAGCCTGTCATTACTTTATAGTGTCATAGGCTGGGTTTTGCGAGAAAAAAAATACTGACAAGTGTTAAAAAATACTGACAAACAGGTTCGGAAATACTGACAAGAAGGTTAGATGGTTGGCACCTCTGTATATTATATATGCAAATAAATTTATAAAATTCACTACAAAGAAAACTAAATTTGTTTGGAATGTTAATAAATCACATACACTTTGACATTTTTTTCCTTCTTTCAGGGTGATGGTATCGAGTTCAAGCGTCATTTCTTGCGAATTCGTGACAACATGAAGAGCATGATCTGCAAAGTCCCGACCAACTTTCCTAACATCTAATTGGTCAGCACACTTGGCTGACCTCTTTGAAGAAAGAAAGTGGAGGCAAACAATTAACATGTTCTTGGTCAAAAGCTGTGACTGATTCTGATTTTGGTTCTGCGTGGCTGATTATTTTAAATGAGGGAAAGGATGGTTTGGATCAGCTGATTTGCATACATGCATGAAAGGTAGAAAGGCATTGGATGATTGTGACTAGTGAAATGCCCATTTGTGAAGTATTAGCCTAGAAATCTGTTGAGATCTTCCCGGCAGAATTTTGGCAACCCTAATGAACGTTTATTAGAAAATGTTGATTTCGTCGGGACTGTTTGCCACTTTATTTTCATGAGAAATATCCCGTTTCATTTTCTTGGAAAAGGTCTTTGTGCAGAATGTTCATATGTATACGTCTAAAGAGAAATTTGAAAGTAGGCAAAGTTAATGATTAGCACATGTTCTTTGACAGAAAAAGAATGTTAAACCTCCTGACGTTTGTGTCATTGTCACAAACCCTGACCATCCCTTTAACTTTGGCGTTCCTGGTACACCTCCGTTATCATGCATGTACCATTGCTGTTCTGTACGGTCTCCATATTCTTTCCCTTCCCCATCCTACTCCCAACTCTTAACTTCCGTCCATCCCCTTCCACTTAAAGGTCATTGTACCGCTTCTTTTGTTGTATATTTAGAACATTGGTCACCACCATATCTTCCAGTTCCACCTTTGGCTACTCTTTATCCCCTGCAGTGTAGCAGCACACAAGAGGAAACCTGGGCAGGAAAATTGTCTGGGTTGTATGGGAAACTGTCGCGATAGTCTTGTAGTTACACATTAGCCAAGTTTTCTGTGTCCCCCACCACCAGCCCAATGGTCAGACAGAAGGTCCCACAATAGAAACGGCTGTCTGGTCAGGATGGCTAACAAAATAAAACGGAGGCATATTTTCGAGACCCTATTGCACACTAATCAGTAGGAGAGAAGCATTCTGAGAGTTGTGGTTTTGAATGCTGATATGCTGCTCCCCAAAATTCCTCTACAGTTGATCTGCTCATAACTTTTATTGACACACACATGACCACACACACGCACATACAAATAAACATTTTGATTGTTGCTTTTCACATGCATTTTGATTTTCTGTCCTTGTATTGTTCTTTCACCAGCTTATATTGCTGTTGATCAGCTCATATTATCATTTGTAATGGATTTCTTCTTCTTCTCTCTCTCTTTGTCCCTCTCTTTCTCAGTCTCTCTCTCTCTATTTCAGTTTGTAAACCTTTGTTTCATGATTATATTGATGGTCATAAGAGTCTTAACATTTTCATGATGAAGAGATTTAAATTTTGATTTTCAAAGATTATTTTGATCAAAATGTTAGTTGATCTTGCATCTTTGATTATGAAAAACAAATTTTTAACTCTTATGCATGAAGCAATGTGAGTGTATGTATTCACTCCCAAATCAATTTTTTTTTTTAAAGATTTTGTTGCAAATGGGTAGAACATGTGAGAATTAAGACAGCATTTTCTGTTTTTATTTGCTGTCTGGCTTTTGTTTCTGTTGACCCCTTTGGTTATGGATTGATGTTAATGAAAATAGCTTTCTTTGATAATTTCTAATTGTAATGTCTGTCTTTAAATTTTGAAGGTACATTATTTGGAAATTCTCAGTCACAATTTATGGAATTTCCTTTTTCTTACACTCAGTTATACTATAGCATCTTTTTTTTTCTTCTCCGCTAAAGATTATGATGAGAAGAATCTCTTCACTTTTGAGTTTAATTTTTAAATAGCATTTTTATTTTGATCAGAATTATTACTTATTGTGCTTAGCAACTCATCTTTATTTACTGGAATTATGAGCAAATTTTTAGAGAGCTTGAGAAATGAGAGCTTTCTGATTATTGTGCTACTTCATGTTTGCAAAAACGCAATAAAGCCCAAATGCTTAAATATGGCCTATGTGTGGTGAAGTGTTGTTTTGTATTATGGTGCATGGTATAATGAAGGTTCTAAAATCAGGACTTTCCCTCTCCTCTCTTGCTTCCTGAAATAGAAAAAAAACCTATTGGTTGTCGTTCAGTATGCTCAGAAATTAAAACATGATCAAGAAAACGGTTTGCTGGTAAGAGATGGTGCAATAGACATTTCAATGTTAGGAGCATGGAAGTACATAACTATTATAATTCTCTCTCTCATTACTATAAGAACTCTTTCTCTTCTAGAAGATGTAGTCAAGAAAACGGGTAAATTTTTCATTTTATTGCCTTCTCACCGTGATGAATGATCTGCATGAAATGTACAACAAGAAAAGTAAAACTTCTCAATGCAACAACTTTTTCCATTTTTTATGGCCCCTGTGAATTTTCAGCCAACCAAAGCTGGCTGCTTTTAGCATTAACAACAAAGATGGATTTTTCAAACGTAGAATAAATAATTACCAGCTCAAAGCGCAGCTCAAAACAAAGTGCAACAAAACTGTTACTGAAGTTAGAACTGAACCCATGTTTATCCACTTCTCTCATGAAAATCATGATTTTATGCGATTAGATTAAAGTGACAACGAAATCTATATTAATGTATGTCTATTAACTTTTATGTCTGAAATGTTGAGCAAGAAGTGTCTACTTCCATATTCCCCCCACCACATTTCAAAAGTATATGACTTCGAAGCAATGGCCAGCAATATTATTTTACATTTCAAATGGCAAACAAAATGTACCTTGTGGTTTCATTCAAATAACCATTGTATTGAGACATAGATAAATGTTTGACACAAGCGTATCAACAAATATAACAGTGCATCAATGCGTATCAACAACGGTGCATCGCCAACATTGTCGGACCTAATATTCAAACATAACCCACATGTAACCCCAGCATTCAAACATTCACAGTTTTACTTGTATAATTAATTTTAGGAGCTTCGCAAGTACATTCATAAGCAAATATTTTTAGACCTACTATTCAAACATATACTATTTAAACATACACATGTACTATCCCTATTCAAACAAATATACTATAAAAAAAAAAAAAAAAAAAAAACATTGAAATATTATTCACATATATGGTATTGGACGCAATCAATCTAAAATTTCAAAAATAATGGAGATTACCATTTTACACCACATGTTTAGGTGATAAATTGTGTGTGAGAGTGTGTAAATGTGAGAGTGTGTAAAATATGTAGGCATGTAAGTTGGTACATATTGCCCTGCTTTGGGCCTGATATGCAATTCATGGAAAAGCACATATATAGCATCCAGTATTATTATTATTACATACACACAAGCACACACTGTGACAGTACATGTTCACTCATCAACAATGCCACAAATCCGCACACATGGACATCACTAATCACACACACTCCTCAGACTTGTGTTCGTGCACAAAGAACTGTTAATGAGCCAATGAATACCTGCTTTCAATAGATTCAAACAATAAATACCCACCACAACCCATCAGGAATGCAATATAAACTCCAAAACTTGACCATACAAGCCTTAACAAAACATACAGACACACTGTACGTTTATAAATTAATACTAATAATATTTAAAAAAACTGCAAATTACTATTACTACTAATTTATTTATAAATCACAAATTAACAATAATAATAATATTTTATAAAACGCACAACAAAACTGACAGTCTCCTCTATGCACGCACACACATTCACATAGAAATGAACAAGAAAAGATTACTATAATCTCAATGACACAGCAATGTTATGTTAATGCCTTTATGGCTGACTTTTGTATCGCTAGCTGAAAATACTACTAGTCCATAATTATGAGTTCGTGCCAGCATTTTGAAAAGGGGGGGGGGGGGGGGGGGAAATGTTAACACTAAAAATTCACATCTACGGTTATACTACCATGCTAGTGCAAGATAAAGATCATCCCAAAGCCTAAAGAAAAAGTTAACATAATAAACAGTCATCATCCCACAGCCTAAACAAAAAGTTAACATAATAAACAGTCAGCCTTGGCACTAACACACCTATACAAAATAATCTTCTATGCTCTACACACTAATGCTACATCATGTTGACATTCAGCCGCCTGTTTAAGAAAAGCCAATACAATAGTTTCTACATAACATTAATATTACCAAGCTAATGCTACTTGATGTTTTCTCAAGTGCCTGTTTGTTTGTGTGAGAAGGAAACAGTTAATGTGCTGTGCTGTACACAAACTAAAGGTGCGGTCTGACGGGAAGTGAAACA
The DNA here is from genome assembly GCA_036898135.1 of Oncomelania hupensis. NCBI lineage: Eukaryota > Metazoa > Mollusca > Gastropoda > Littorinimorpha > Pomatiopsidae > Oncomelania > Oncomelania hupensis. The sequence goes on from CM072520.1 coordinate 18,492,657, forward strand.
AGAAGCAAAACAGCCAGTAAAACACGAAACATCGTAGTTTTGACTATGTTTATCGTGTGACTAGACCTAAAGCATAACAGCAGCTAAGCGCCGAAGTGAAGCAAAGTGAATGCTTTCAGTTTAGAGCGTGCTCTAAAATTTTGGGTTGCTTCGCTGAAGCATTTGATTGCCAGCCAATCAGAGGAGCCGATGTACGAAAAAGAGGTTGTTATCATTTCAGCGATCACGACGGCATCAAAAGCTACTGGGCCATTAGCAAATCTGAAACAAGACGATACGTTTATTCTCCTCGATCTAATTCAAAGCCACGAGGCATTGTGGAATGTTAGAAGTCAAAATTACAGAAACCAAACCCTGAAAAAGGGGACTTCTTCTGTGAGGGTCAATCCGACGGAAAGGGAGGTAACTGATTTACAACTTATTGCGCATTGCTTCCACGCAGACTGCTTATGCAAAACTTCTCATCGTGTGACCGCTTCACAAAGCAAAGCACTTGCTTCTAGCAGCAGATGCTTTGCTTTGTTTACCGCTTTGCTTTTGTTTCACTTCACGTCCGACCGCACCTTAAAACGTATTTTTATATCGGGGGCCCTTGTTCATGTTCTATGAAGAAAAAGCCGCCAATCGTATATCCTGACAGAAAAGTAAACGCAATAAATAAAAATAGCCTTTAAAACATTTTTTACAAATAATACCTCTAGAATATTTTCCGTCTTTGTAGCGGTACTGTTAACAATCCCTCTACTGTACACCACTTAATGCTACGTCATGTTTTTCTCAGGCGCCTGCTTGTGTGCGATGTAGAGAAAGCCTATACTGGTCAGCGCGCTGATAAGAAAAATGACGTCAAACCAGCGATGGTAGAAATTGAACTGCAGGTCACCCAAAACTTCTGTGATGATCATTCTGAAACAATATTTTTTAAAAAAACCACACACACAAATAAAACATCACATTTGAACTACAACAGTGATGGCAGGTCTCAACATATTTGACCCACGTCTAAACAGAACAAATGTGATCCAAAGCACAGAACAAATGTGATCCAAAGCATTGAGATTCATGGCCATTCAAATTTCAGGTGGTCGTGGAAGAATACCCAAGCACAGAATCAAGGAGATGGGAATTCACATGGACAAATATACATGGGTGAATTAGGGCACACTGTGTCGAGTCAAACAGGAGACGACTGACTTGTTTACACTGAAGTAACTTGATTCAGTTAACCAAGCACCACTCTCACTTCTGACAACCTCCTCCACCCCTGCTCCCCCCCCCCCATTCCCTCCACTCTCCATCCCCCACTTAGTGCACACCCCCATTCCTCCCCAGGACTTCATCTTTCCTGTCGTTTTCATTATTTTGACAGCCTCCTTATCATGCACTGAGCATTCGACAATGGATGGAGACATAGGCATTGCAAATGGGCAACATCGTCAGCAGGAATATTAAAGAAACAGAGAGGGAAATACCTGTATTCTGGAGGCATGTTCATCCTCATTAGTAAAACCGAAGAGACAAAGTACATTCCCTGAAACATATTAAAGCAATGCAATACAATACAATTCTATAGTAATACTATACTACCGTGTACCATTGAATACTATAACCCACAATAATAACAATTTAACTTTATTTGTCTCAAACTGAGCAATAAAGGTATCAAAGGCACAGTTCTAAAGCCTTATTCTCATGCATTCTTTCATTCAAGCCCCCACAATTCCCCTCCCCAACAAACAAAAAAAAACTTACAAAACTGAAAGTTACCAACATAAAACATTTACTACTACAATAACAACAACGGCAACCACTGATATTAAACCACCGATACTGCTAAGACAATGACGCTGCACATTTCTTTCTTTTTACCATGCGTCTCTTCTCTCCATTCTTGCAACATCACTTTCAGTTCCTATTTAGGTTTCAAGGGCACACACTGGAAATGATACTCTTAATTTATTTGCTGCGGTGCTAAGTGCTGTATAAATTCTCCACTGTGGGTAATGAATATTTATGGTCTGGACAATTTCAACACTAGCAATCCTAAACCTACGAAAAGCAATATGAGCTTGAAAGGGCATTTATTTAACAACCTCTGCACAATCACCTTCAATTTGAAACTCCAGTCTCTTGCATGTATCCAATTACAGAAAAGGCACCCCACAAAAAAAGTGTTCTTACCATAATCTGAGCCAGGCACAGCACAATGACATTAGCAAACTTGCTGCTAGCGATGGCATAGAAAAACTGCAGCAGACAAATAAATGTACATTTTCAAACTTAATGCTAATGCAGGCATATAAAATAATGCAACAGACAAGCAACGTACACTTACATTTACTATTACCACAGGCATAGAAAACTTAGATAAACAAACGGAGCCTGTGAATGTACAAAAGATGATTTTCTTTCTCCTGTTTGATATCACCTTGATAATGATAGGTTAATGTTCAATTTGACTGCAGACAAGGCCTTTGTCCTTTTTTATTTATACAGTGAACACATTGACAAAGATTTATCCCCCCACAAAAAACAAAAAAAATTGAAACTCACCCTTGTTAGAGTAATAAGAAATCCTCGGATGGATGATACAATGATGATTCCAACCAGCAGGAACGATATCTGCTGAGACCAGAACTTCACCTGTGGAATGAGAATGGCAGTAATGACCACATTTCCCTTTCTCATGTGTAAAGTGAATACAAGGGGGCTTGGAATGAATAAACGTTGAAGTTTAATGTCTACACCTCTATGGCGGATATGGCAGACGGGGATAACCATCCCAAACAAGAGAGAGTAGAGACCGATGAAGGGGCTTATGCAGAAGCCCGAACTATTCCAACTCCGTGCTAGAGGCCTATCCCGGTTTAGCTATCGCGAGTTTAGCAGTGTCATTTTCGTGCGGAGCAAAAGTGGGGTGAGATAGCTAACTCGGCGATCTATTGTAAGCTTGGGAATGTCCTGCCAATGCCATGCCTAGTCTACAGTCTAGGTGGTTTGACATGTGAAGGAGGTGAGGGCAGGTGGCATTTAATATTAATTAATTAATGTAATCGTTCTTACACAGCGCTTTTCCAGCTCAAGAGCTGCTCAAGGCACTGGCCGATACAGGATCTAACTCAAGCAGTGAGGCAAAAGTAACTGTATATATAACTATATAACTATAAGGACATACTCAAAAAACTGTTAAATTGTGACGGAAAGAGCGCATTTTCACTGGAAATTAGTAAAGAATGTTTCTCTACAACATTGCGCTCTTTCCGTCCCAAAAACCCATTTGCCTTCTTGGATTCTTAAATTCTATGAAACCAAGTGAGGACACTATCCGGCGTCAACAAACGGTTCGAAAACATTCTCAAACGGTTCATAAAAGACAGTTGACCTATAAACAAATACAGCTTGACCTAATTCGTCGCCTAGAGGAGACGAAAGTTACTTTTTCTCGCGTTTTGAAAGTTGCCTTGGATTAGGAGACATTCTCATGTTCCCAGATCCAAAACTGTGTTCCTAGATGACCGTCGGAAGACTATTAAACCTTGTTTCTGGAGACATTTATAAGACTATATATATAAGACTATATTAGTATTAAAAAAAGTATCCTATAAATCACGGGTCATTTCTGACATTTTTCTCAATGGCACCATCATTGCAGAGGGTGTTGTGATTACATTCATAGTCTTTGCACAGCTTTCAACACACGACCCTTTCCATGACACTTTTTTTAACACCGCATCCACCAAGATCCATGACTGTAAGTACACCTTCCCCATCCTTTCCTGATACCTGCAACAGTGGGGTGAGCAATTCTTGTTGATTCGGCAATTCAGTGTCATCTGCTACTTAATAGCAATGATTTCTTCTCTGTGAAATCTAAACTTTTTGAAAATTTCTATGTGGTCAAAAAGGTTGAACGGGTTCTGCCTGTCCCGGAAAATTCTATTTCTTCTTATAAATCTGTGCCGGCGATTGTTCAAGATCATAATAGCCGCCATTTTGTTTCTCGCTCTAACCTGTGCTAAGTGAGTTAGCCTCATGAAAATGGCAGGATAGTTTACACGGCAGTGCAGCCCTGAGTAAATCTTGACTATCTGCCTACATGTGCAAGCTATTTTTAGCGAAGCTTGGAGCCGATCCAGATGCAGACGCCAACGCCACGCTCTCTGCAGTACACAGCTATGAGGAAACGTATGACTCATCATCCTATTTTTGTGTACTAAAAGTTATCGTTTTATGTGGAATATCCTTTGTATTGTGATAATGGTTTGCATTTAGTTACTTCCATATCTGTGTTTTGTGTTAGCATAATCTATAACCACGAAATCGATTTGGTTTGTTATATTTAAGTCGATTTGACGGCACTAGCTGTCCGGTCCTGCACTGTAAGCTTACTAGCAGTGGACCGGTTTTACGTTTTCGAGTGTGTATACGTGTACATTGTAATTACACATTTGAATCCTTCTTACAATGGTCATTATTTGAAGTCACTTAGTACAAAGTTTGAACTTTCTGGTGATGTGGTCGACATTATAAAAGCTCTTCTTGTGTTTGATTGCTGGCCTCTGTAATTGCAGCGAATTTACGAAAGTCTCGTGGTGCTGGTGCAAGCAATAGGCACTCAATTGCATGTAGCGCAGCCGCCCGGCCAGCCCCCTGCCTGGCCCTATACAGTACAGAGCTTGGCGCGCGGTTAAAGTAATTATAAGCTTCCAGGTGAGTGCCAGTTGCATAGCTTGTGCTGTGGGTCGCTGGCCGTTTCTCAGCTGGTTATAAGCAGTCCAGCCTGCGTTAAGGGACCCTACGAGGCGGAACTAAGGGAGTTTTTAGACACAGTCTGAAAGTACTTGAATGCACTGCCGTTTAGCACTTGAGGAAAGGCCTAACTTGGACTCGTGCATACAAAATACTTTAACCTAGAGCTAAATTAGATTGGGATTAGGGCTAGATTGTGGTTAAACTGGGTAACTGGAACCTGCATATGCCCCCAGAGCAATCACACTGCTAAGATGGACGGTGACAAACGGCCTCTTTAATCTTGCATACCATGGGATTCCAACCTGTGAGCCAATGGTGAGCTAGGCGAATGGCTGAACTGTGGCAGTGAGTGGGCTTCTGTAAGCAAGGTTTAGATGACAAACTGAATGGTGGGTATTGTTCGTATAATGGTGGTTGATGGGTGTGTTAGTCAAACACGCAATGGGTAAGTTATAATTGTCCGCATCGCTCAGATGAAATGAGCGCAACTCTTTTGGGGTGACATGGCAGAGCAGCGGATTAGGCACTGGTATCCTATGCTGCAGATTGCAGGAGGGAACCCTGCAGGGGGCAAACTTATGTTACTTCGGTAAAACACTTTTTAGGCCACCCACACGGCCGTGCAGCCCTGTGTAAAACTTGACTCTCTGCCAGCACGTGCAAGCTATTTTTAGCGAAGCTTGGAGCCCAGCGCAAGCAGATCCAGATGCAGAAGCCATGCGCCACTAGCACTGCAGTACACAGCTATGAGGAGTACGCGTGGAAACGTATGGCTCATCATCATATTTTTGTGTACTAAAAGTGATCGTTTAATGTGGAATATCCTTTGTATTGTGATAATGGTTTGCATTTAGTTACTTCTATATCTGAGTTTTGTTTTAGCATAATATAGAACCACGAAGTCGATTTGGTTTGTGTTATATTTAAGTCGATTTGACAGCACTAGCTGTCCGGTCCTGAACTGTAAGCTTACTAGCAGTGGACCGGTTTTACGTTTTCGAGTGTGTATACGTGTACATTGTAATTACACATTTGAATCCTTCTTACAATGTTCACCATTTGAAGTCACTTTTACGAAAGTCTAGCTATGGCGGCGGTGGCAAGCAACAGGTCCCCTATACAGTACAGATCTTTACTGTGTGATGTTACCGTGTATTGCAATTCGTTACCACCGTGTGTATGCTTTGATTGTCTTGTTTTTTTCTTTCTGAATCGCTTGATCAGTGTGCGTGTTGTGTGACAATGACAGTTATAGTGGTGATTATTTCAGGATGGGCCATAAGATTACCTGTTATAGGTGAGTACAATACATTTTTCCCATTGTTAAAATATATTAAATGTTTAATATCTCTCTCTCTCTCTCTCTCTCTCACTCTCTCTCTCTCTTTCTCTCTCTCTTTCTCTCTCTCTCTCTAAAAAAATGTTTTGTTTGCATTGCCTCATGTCTTGTAAATTGTGCTGTTTTGGATGAGGTTTTAAATGTATTCTCGTTTGTTTGGGCTCGCTTGTGTATAGTAAATAGTGGATGAGTTTTTAAAATACATTCAGTTTCAGCAGGAATTTTTGTTAGGCATAAAATACTTATGCATAGCGAGCAAAAGTAGTTTCTAATAGTGTGAGGGACAACTGTCATGTATTTCTAAAATTTATAACAAAATCGTAAGAGAGGGCACGCGCCAGCAGTGCGTTAAGGTCTGGCTATATACAGCAATGTGCTTGGTTAAAATAATTATAAGCTCCACAAAGTACTAAAGGCAGGTGCCAGTAGGCTAGGCTACACCAAGGCCAGCGGGCGTCTCTGACCTGGTTACGGGCGGTTCAGCCTGCGTGGAGGGAACGCTTTAAAACTGCTGTGGCCAGCATGTGCAAGCTATTTTTAGCGAAGCTTGGAGCCCAGCGCATGCAGATCCAGATTCAGACGCCAGCGCCACGCTCTAAGCTAAGCACTGCAGTACAAAGCTATGAGGAGTACACGTGGAAACGTATGGCTCATCATCCTATTTTTGTGTACTAAAGGTGATCGTTTTATGTGGAATATCCTTTGTATTGTGATGATGGTTTGCATTTAGTTACTTCCATATCTGTGTTTTGTGTTAGCATAATCTAAAACCACGAACTCGATTTGGTTTGTGTTATATTTAAGTCGATTTGACGGCACTAGCTGTCCGGTCCTGCACTGTAAGCTTACTAGCAGTGTACCAGTTTTACGTTTTCGAGTGTGTATACGTGTACATTGTAATTACACATTTGAATCCTTCTTACAATGTTCACCATTTGAAGTCACTTAATACAAAGTTTGAACTTTCTGGTGATGTGGTCGACATTATAAAAGCTCTTCTTGTGTTTGGTTGCTGGCCTCTGTAATTGCAGCGAATTTACGAAAGTCTCGTGGTGCTAATGGTGCAAGCAATAGGCACTCAATTGCATGTAGCGCAGCCGCCCGGCCAGCCCCCTGCCTGGCCCTAAACAGTACAGAGCTTGGCGCGCGGTTAAAGTAATTATAAGCTTCCAGGCGAGTGCCAGTTGCATAGCTTGTGCTGTGGGTCGCTGGCTGTTTCTCAGCTGGTTATAAGCAGTCCAGCCTGCGTTAAGGGACCCTACGAGGCAGAACTAAGGGTGTTTTTAGCCACAGTCTGAAAGTACTTGAATGCACGGCCGTGCCCAGGGTTTTCTCCAAGAACTCCGGTTTTCTCCCTCCCTTCAATAATGGTATTCAGGTTTTATACTATAAAATCATTCCAAAATTCCCAAACTTTAAAGACCATATACAAATTTTCCAAGACTAACAACCATGGATTAGATTGCTGAAATTTTATTACAAATCATTATAACTGCATGCATGATCCCTGCATCTTTGCAACCTACTTTTCTTTCTGCAGTAAGGGAAAGCACTCATTTCCGGAGTTTTGGAAGGGAAATAATTCATTATCATAGACCGTAAAAAAACAAAAGTACACTGATCGTCAATTTTTCGTCATCTTAATTTCTTTTGTGTAAATCAGAGGAGCAGAAATAGTGCTCTCTGTCAAAATTCACAAACTTTTACAAACCACAGACATTTTATTATGTTTTTGAAAGACTTTCCAGGTGCTGGAAAATGGAACCCAGTTTTTCCCAAACATTTAAAGACCTTCAAAGACCGTACGAACTCTGGGTATTGGATGCAGTTAAAGAAAAACTACAACAACAACAACAAAAGTTTACATAAAAATTCAATTTTCTATCCGTCTTCTAACAGTAATCTTCCTATCTTTACACCACCATATGGCTGAGCGATGAATGTGTGTTTGTTGTGTACGTCAGAGAGTGTGTAACTTGTACGCCAGTATGTTGGTTGCAGATCACTGCACATTAGAGTCTGATTTAGGAGAAAAACGCTATATAGCATCCATTATTATTATTATTTTTGTTATTATTAGTAGTAGTAGTATTTCTAAGGGGGAAGGGAGTGTACTCACATCAAACTGAATCCCAAAATACTTGACGGCAATCTCAATGCCTCTGGTCACTGGGTCCACTTTGCCGACCCTGTCAAAGATGATGTTGATGGTAGCCTGCAAAACAAAAGGGACAAACACACATTTTAAAACCCAATCCATAACTCACTCTTAGCAACAATAATACTATTTTCCCATCAAAATTTGACAACATCTCTTCCTGTTTCAGTTTTGAAGTTTTGAAAGGATGATTTGTCCATCGTGTATTGCCGTCTTCTTCAGAGGTAACTTGGGTCACTCAGCGTGTCTCAACCACAGCATGAAATAAAATAATTACAACAGGAAAATAGTATGGTGTGAGAGAGAGAGAGAGAGTGCACAATGCCATAGAGAAACGACAGCTACACATAGATACGTATCTTCCACTGTGAACGAAAAGAAGACTTCTCAATCAACAATGGGAGGCAGTGGGACTGTTAAATATTTTGCAGATTTGAATAATACAGAGATGATTGGGAATACAAAATAGTATTTGCTAGTGTCGGTATAAAAATGCATCGAGCCTCACACCATCCCTTAAACACACATAAATATATAATTAAAGAAAGAAAAATGTAACTGCACATTATTTAGCACACTGAATAAAAAAGAGGTGATTGGAAACACACAATAACATTTGCTAGTGTCAATATAATACTGAACTGTTCATAGAGCACATGCCATCACTCAAACATGCATACACCCTCACCCAAACACACATACAATCACAGACATACTTCATCCAAGTGAGCACACACACACACAAATAACCATCCACACAATCCCCCGCGGCCGTCATCCCCCACCAACACACAAACAAACAACAACAGCCACCCACGTCACACTTACCATGAAGATTTTCCACACGCAATAGGTGGAGAAGAAGTAGCCCAGAAAATTGAAGTATTTGCCCTTGAAGGTCTTGGAGTATTCAATCCTGTCCATGGCCTCTTGCAAGTCCACCGTCTCCAAGAACAGCTGCCTGCTCAGCTCCTCCAAAGCTGCCGTCTCCTGTTTCAAGTGTCCTACATCTATTTTACGGTCAAGGAATAAAGCGTGATTTGCTGTTTTAGGGTTTTCTCCAGGTACTCCAGTTTCCTCCCGCCCTTTAACAATGATTATGGATGTAGTCAATCTAAAATTTGTAAAAAATAAAAATTGATTTTTATTCCGACTTGTGTAATAGCGATTTCTTCAGATGGCCACGCTTTGAGTTCCATTGAAGAAACTGCGCGTGATAGCGTCCTGTATTGTTGCTATTATTATTATTATTGTAAGGGTGACAGTAGTGGAGGCGATGAGGGTGACAGCGTGTAGTGATGATGATGAAGATGATGATAATGAAGTGGATGATAATAATGATGATGATGATGAGGAGGAGGAGGAGGATGATGATAATAATGTTGGTGATAAAGATGTTGAGTAGGTATTATCCTGACTCAGATTCTATGATTTACCTTGGTATATTTCAACAGCACCGCATCGCCTTCTTCAGCCTACTGAAGTTGAGAATTTTTCACCTTCAACTTGAAGAAGGCAGTGTGATGCTGTTGAAATATACTACGATATACTACGGAATCTCAGTCAAGATAATACCTACTCAATATGACCACTCCAGATTCTGGGAACACTAAACTCTACTATGTACTCTACTATACTCTACTATGTACTCTACTATGATGAGAATAATGATGATAATAATGATGATAATAATGATAAAGCTGATAATGATGATGATGATGATGATGATGATGATATAATGGTTGTGGCAGTGATGGTAGAAGTGGTTATGTTGCTATGTTAGGTAAATGTTTTAATTTTCTGTAACTTTACAGTCGCAGAAAATAAGACATGTTAGCAACCTCTCATTTTTTAGGGAAAGCTATAAGAAGACAGAGGCCACCTACCATTCCTTCTCCCTCTACCTCCTTCATCCTCAACCCACGAACACAAGCAGGGATTAAACCCACACCCTTTCGCTTTGGAAACATTGGGAACTTTGGCATTTAAGATGAACGCTCTGCCTCAAGTCTAACATGACCCATACTTATGAAGAACAAGGATCAATATCATACTGATACTGTTCACCCATCATTTATCTGCTTCTAACAAAACTCAGCCAACAAAAACAAAATACATACATAAAATAACTAAGTAAATACATACCAGAGACCTTGTATATAATCTTTGTACATACATAAACAAATAATAAATAAATAAAATAAAATAACAAACTAAAAATATGTAAATGAAAAAAAACAACAACACAGGATACTCTCAGTACTGCTGCCAGTGGCCACATTTTTCAGCATGCTCCATATCCCGCCCGACGACTTGGATAAGCTGGCTTGTCTCAGGCTCTCCCGCTTTGCCATGGCCACCCTGAACACAGGACAACCGTAAGACTATTGTATACTCATAAAAAAAAAAATTCACCAAATCTGGAAGGAGAAACAGATAAATGCCACAAAGCCCTGGAGACAACACCCACGTACTTTCCACTCATTATTGAACACAAACCAACCAACAACAAATGTATTCCCAAACCCCTATACAAGATCAAGATTTGTTATTGACTTCAACTGTCATACACAAAGTAATTTGTCTTGCATATTTGTGAATTAAAAAACAATTAAAAAAAATAATATCGTCACAATGTTGGAGTTTTTAATATGGTATCATTTGGACACCCTTCTCGCATGAGAAAAGCTACAACAGAATCAGCTGAAAATAAAACAACCATTGAACTCATTACTGTTTTACCTCCTTACAAATATATCCTACCTTTGCTCTTAGGCATACATTAGTACAGTATAGTATAGCATTGATATAGTATAGTATAGTATAGTACAGTATAGTACCGTATAGTATGGTACAGTATGGTACAGTATAGTATATTATAGTACAGTACAGTATAGTATGGTACATTGTAGTACAATATAGTATAGTACAGTAGAGTATAATAGAGTATAGTATATTATAGTATAGTACAGTATAATATAGTACAGTATAGTATAGTATGTAGTTTGAGTTATAGTATAGTATAGTTTAGTATAGTGTAGTATAGTACAGTTTAGTATAGTGTAGTATTTTATAGTACAGTATAGTATATTTTAGTATAGTATCGCATAATATAGTATAGATTTGATCACAGATTGTCTGCCCTTTGACCTCTAGTTGATGCGGATGATTTTAGAGAGCACACGTTTTACTTACTCCAGTAGACTTACATGCATCATAATCACATTTGGTACTCAACACTTTTTTTGCCCTACGCCATTTTTGTTATACAGCAGATTGAACAGGTGTGCACCACAGGCATTCTCTCACAGGCTGACTGTGAAGGACTAAAACTGTAAGTAATGATCGGTATAAAAACAATATCTGACCTTTTCTTTTTGACGATGATCATTTCCAGGGTTTGCAGCAGGCGCTTCTCAATGCTTTGAATGTCTGCCTCTGTCACGTGTCTGCCAACAGAAACAAAGCAAAAAAAAAGAAATCAAATGCCCTGTTCACAATGTGAAATTGCTGATGAGAAAGTGTACAATAGTGGTTGCCATACAGCTTGATACACTGTTTGGGACACAAAAAAAAACAGTAATAATATTTTTTCACATTTTCAGCCAAAGATTATTCAACAAGAACAAATAATGCAAACAGTTGTTAAAAAGAAAAAAAAAAAAGAAAATAAAGGGGAAAAAAATGCTCAAAAGTTGTCAAGAGTAAAAATGTCCTTCTGACAATCCTTTAGTAGGGTCCTTAACAGAGACAGAAAACCCAAAATTATTCAATTCAATTCAATCAATTTATTAACAGCCTGTTCCAAAAATTAACCAGGTATCCACACTGACTAAATTACTAAGAAAAGCTGTTCAAAGTAACTAAAGTAACATAAAATAAAATATCAACATGGGAAAAGACATGACCTGACAAAATAAGAGAGGTAGGTGTAGGGACAGTTGACAGCGCCAAAGCCAGATAGTATAGCCATCAGAGTGACGCCGATCACACCCACACGTCCTATACATTGCTCGATGGAAAAGATCCCTGCAAGGTAAATCAGATAATGTTTAAGATCAGCAGGCTTTAGTTCTAAAATAATATTAAAATATAAATGAGCTGTCTTGACTCACTAGTTTGGGTAATTCAAGATAAAGTATACTTTGGGATTTATTTTCCTCTGCTCATTTCCAAGACAGATCAGGCCAATCAAAATATACAATACAAAGCAATACAATATATCACACAACACAACTTCATTCATCTCAAATTGAGTAATCATCATCATTATGATCATCATCATCATTATGATCATCATCATCATCATGATTATCATATCATCATCATCATCATCACCACCACCACCACCACCACCACCATAATCTATTAGACCCTTTCAGATGTGAACATAAAACCTGGAACAAATGGAAAGTCCTTCCAAAAACGTACCAATTTCAGAAAAATAAGAATCTTGTAGTAATGTCATTGTCAGTGGTTACAGTTCGCCTTTTAAAATGATTTAATCTTATTGTATGCATGTTTGTATTTCCATGCATGAGAATGAAGTGATCTAAAATCAAAGGTACAAAGAAGAGGCAAGATCGCTTTCCGAAAATCACCACTTGCAAGCAGACAGTGCAATACTTATATAAAGGCTCAAAACAATGCAGAAAAGTTGAGAACCTTCCAGAATGACACAATCAATACCCAATCAAAATAAAACTTGTGACCGGAAATACACACTGTCCTATGTCATAGAATGTTCCATAATACATAACTATCCATCGCCAGATAGGTCTTGAACATTCGATCAATAATATTGATTGATTGATTGTTGCTTTAGGTCCAGCGGACTCTTCCGAGCCAAATCAGGACCGGACAACCCCCAATCCGCATAATAGATCTGCCGAAACAACCCTAGTGGGAAAATTGAATGCCCTCCACCGGCCAGTCACTTTACAATAAAGACATCCCACGCAGGGGACGGCTGAGGCTTTACCCCAACTACTCGAACCCCCGGTTACAAAAACAAAATAGAATACAACCATCATTATAAATCATCAACAAAACACATACATATAAAATGCCTATAGTGCTAAATAATAACATCATAGGAAGCCCTAGTGACCACCCGGCAGAAAGCGTCCAACACTCCCAAGCTGATCCAACAGACCTCATACACAAACAAGGAGTCTTGTCCAGGAAGAGTTTTCAAGAAAAAAGGTAGGTCACTGATCTAGCGAAGAAGAAGATAGTATAGCAGAGTGATAGGACAGACCAGGAATGGGAAAGAGCAAATGAGGAAGACAGCGACAGTGGGAATTTAAAGCACTAAATTTCCAGAAAGTGGGGATACTATTTATACTGAAACCCCCTGCACTCCAACGGGGGTACTGTTGCCGCAGTGAATCAGTCATGCCTACAAAGGGAAGACAGGTTTTCAACTGGGGCTTTCACTTTTCCCTTTATAGGTTAGAACAATCTACAGTGGCAAGATTGCTCATGACCCCAAGGGGTGATCAATAATAAACAATTCATTCCAGAAAGTTCTCAACGCTACTGCAACAATCTCGACAGGCAAACACTATCAGCATCATACAAAGCTTTTTTTTATCGACAAACACATAATCAAATCAAAGGTTAATACACTCTATTATTGCATGCTTTGCAAAACAAAATGTTTCTAACTATGCAAGGCATGATGCAAGGAGGCAGAAGAAGAGGGAGACAGAAAAAATGGTGGGAGGACAACATTTGAGAACGGAATGGCTTGACACTGAGCGAAGCCATGAGGGTTGTTGAGGACAGAGAAAGATGGAGTATGCTGGTTAAACGATCATCTGTGGTGCCACAATGACCTTCGAGTTACAGGATAGGATAGGATAGGATAGGATAAGACAGGATAGTGCGCGTCTCAATCGTAACACCATGACTCCATTAAGTAAAGGAGTGAAGTTTGTGAGTTTTTTAAAATATGGTATAAAACACTTCTCTAGAACTTGTATGATACAAAATTGTCAAACTGACCATGTTTAGGACTAAGAATAGGGAAGGGATCACCAATCCTCCAAAACATGTACAGTATGGCACACCAGGCTCCAAATGCAATCAACACCCTAATGTGTTGTTTCTGAGGCACTGAAAACAGAAACATACAATTCAACATTACTTTAACATCTTCTTCGCTTACACTGGAAACCACTGGAAACAAAGGGTGAAGTAAAGAACCCCCTTTGCCTGCTTTTGACAATGTAGCCCGTCACTTAACAGTTACTACAGGATGCTATTTACGTGCCTTTCCCCAAATCAATCATGCTCAAAGCGCGGCGATCTATACCAACATACATGCTCACCTGTCTCATCCACCCTCACACACACCAAATGCACATCCATCACTCAAACAGGTGGTGTAAAGGCAGGAAGATCGCTATTAGAAGACGGAAAGAAAATCGAACTTTCATTTTTGAAATTTTTATATTGACTGCGTCCTGTACCATTATTGAAGGGAGGGAGGAAAACAGGAGTGCCCAGAGAAAACCCTCGGTGACCTCAATAGTCTCGTACCTAAGTCACATACGTTCGCTCCTTGCGGGAATCGAACCCGCGACCTTCGGCATAGGAAACCAGCGACTTATCCACTGCGCCACGAGGTCACCCCGTTGATGATTTCTGCCAGTGATTAGTGTCTAATAGCGACCTCCCTGCCTTTACACCACATATTTGAGTGACAGATGTGTGCTTGCTGTGTTCGTGAAAATGTGTGTAATATGTGAGTATGTTTGTACAGGTTGCTGCTCTTTGAGCCTGTTTGGTGCTTTTGGGGAAAAGCCTGTATATAGAATCCATTATTATTATTATTACTATTATAATTGTTATTATTATTAAGGTCAAACATCAGATATATTCAAATCAATCTCACACCTCGTGGCACAGTGGATTAGTCGCCGGTTTCCTATGCCGAAGGTCGCGGGTTCGATTCCCGCAAGGGGCGAACATATGTGACTTAGGAACGAGACTTTTGAGGTCACCGAGGGTTTTCTCCGGGCACTCCGGTTTCCTCCCTCCCTTCAATAATGGTGCAGGATGCAGTCAATATAAAAATGTCAAAATTACACATTCGATTTTCTTCCGTCTTCTAATAGCGATCTTCCTGCCTTTACACCACCTGTTTGAGTGGTGTATGTGTATTTGGTGTGTGTGAGGGTAAATGAGACAGGTGAGCGTGTATGTTGGTATAGATCGCCGCGCTTTGAGCCTTGGGGAAAGGCGCGTACATAGCATCCTGTATTATTATTATTATTATTATTATTCTTACAATGTATACATGATCAAAACTACTTGAAAATATCTAATCTTAACTCATTTCTTACCAAGTAAGTTATGTAATAGTGCTTTCTCCTGCCCCAGAAAATTGTGCAAAACCCAAGACAAAAGGTTAAAAAGATAATACACAAATACATTTCTTGCTTGATTTTCTTTCTGCCTTTGGCTAAATATTGTGTAAAGACTGATGTTTGTTTCCTAATTGTTTACAAGTAAATATACGTCTGGGAAAATATTGAATGGAGCTGTGATTTCCTTTATTTCTTCTCCTTTCCTCCTGAACACCTGGTTGATGAAAAGTGCTGGGACTGGGCATTGAAAACGCCAGAAATAAATTGCATATCACTTTTGGAAATTTGGCATCACAAGAACGGGTGTCTTCTGGCCCAACTGAAACGGCCATACATCTTCTGTAAAAAATCCAAGTCGCCAAGGTGGCCGAGAGGAGTATTTGACTAACATCTCTTGGCCATGACCTTGAGAACACAGCCCAACCCGAACTGTTATTTACATTTATCCCTCGTAAGAGGCACATAAAAATATTTGCCCCGCAAGGCGGTGAAGTGTGTTGATAGTTGTTATTGTTGAGTAGATTAACGTCCCCGGACCCAGGAGTGTATTTAGTTGCTGGTTTGCCGGCTACTAGTGCCACTCTATACATGTTACTGCCACAGACCTGCATAAAATGCCTGCTGACAATATAGTCCTGCTCACCACCAAAAGCAGAAGATGAATGGTCAGGTGGGTAGAACATATGTCGTGAATGATGACTTTAAATATGCCGCCCCCATGATCTCCTCCCACCTCCACCCCTTGCCCATCTTTACCCACATTTTGTCGCTGTGGATATTCATATGCCACTCCAGCATGTTTTTCTCTTCATACATGTTTACCAAATTTCTCACAAAGGTGGGCAAGTGCTTTATCTGTGCTACTGGCTCCGCTTTGCTGGCTCCATTTTGTTCTCTGTCCTTTCCCTTACTCTCCCTGACACTGTAATACTCAGCTTAAACACCAGTTCTCTTGATTCTATGCTTATTTCTCCATATAGGGCCAGCTCTTGGAACGCTTTTTGTTTTGCCTCAATAACCATTGTCATTCCTTCATTTCTCATTATGATGCTGTTTTAACTTTGTTTGTTCGGCCCATGTCAGTGAAATCTGAGCTTCCAGCCGCGGGGTTGAATTTGCATTAACACCGCCATAAGTACTCAGTTTTGCTTTCTTCAAACTTTCTACTTTGCGTTGTTTTGTTGACACTTGCAGTTCGATCCTGTGCTGTGTTATTAGGTCAGTATCTGATGGTCCTGCAATGTCTGCCCGACGTTTTGTCATTTGTGACGCTCTTCACTTCCTCAAAGGACTGCTGGCAAATGAAGACTGCTTTCTGGGTTTCACAATCCTTTTTAGAATAAATGACTGTCCTCTTGTTTTACATTCAACTGTTCTCTTGTTATCTGAATGTGACATCTTAATGTAGCCGTGCTGGCTACGAGTATTTCTGACCATACGATATGTAGGCCTAACTCTGTTCACTGTTATGTTTAAACTAACTGTATAAAATAACTATATATATATTTATCAGATCATTTAGAGCATATAACCGTTAGACGCAGCATTAAATTCTCTATTAATAATAATAATAATAATAATACAGGATGCTATATACGCGCCTTTCCCCAAATCAATCAGGCTCAAAGCGCGGCGATCTATACCAACATACACGCTCACCTGTCTCATCCACCCTCACACACACCAAATACACATCCAGCACTCAAACAGGTGGTGTAAAGGCAGGGAGATCGCTATTAGAAGACGGAAAGAAAGTCGAATTTTTATTTTTGAAATTTTTATATTGACTGCGTCCTGTACCATTATTAGAATATATAAACTTTATTTGTGATTTATGTAGCAATTTTGAATTAGAGCGTGATGTTTAGGATAGCGCGATGCATATCATGTTGATAAAGACACCGCGCTGTTGTATGCTCAGCTGCCGCTGAGTGTGGTTTGACCGGTTGTAACGGATCTTTTTGCTCGCCTACAACATATGATAAGATTATAAATTGTGAATGATGCTAGTTTAGCAAAGATTCTCCACTGTAACACCTTAGTGTGATATTTTCCGATGTCTTAGTTCATTCTCTAATAGTAGATACTTAAATTAAATATTAGTTTTATAGGGACAAACACATCGAAAGGGAAACAGTGAAAAGTTGTCAGAGGGCTCTAGATGTAACTGTTGCATGTTGTGTTAGGTGTTTTCTAGTTTAGTTCGCCATAGTCGGAACCCATAATAGTAACCATGCCATATTGTATATCATTGGAAAGAGGAGACGTTCTTTCTTTGTCATTACTATTATTATTTATAATTGTATTAAATTAAAGAGTCATTATGAGTTGAGAGTCGTGACATTCTTAGGAGCAGCAGCCAACTCCCTCTTAAATTGCGTATTGTTTTTATTTCGTAGCAGATAGGTCCGATATTGTTATAACAGTACAAAAGGTCGTATTTCCGCGTTTCCGTCAATATATAATTTGTATAGCATTCCTTTGCGTTTCAAGCCTTATGCGTAAAATTAAGATTAGCCACTAACACAAACTTAGCCAGCGAGCCTAGATTTTGGGGCGGGCGGGGCATGCGTAAGCAGCACTGTCGCTGCGGCTGGCGGTCCTAAATAAAAGCAGAACACACAACTCGGCAGGGGGAGAGCACAGGGCACAACGCAGCAGATAAGGGTTGTGCCACTCGAGCAATGCATTTGCTATCTTAGTAGTCTATAATGATGTACTTCGAATAAATCATTTTTCAATGGTCATCACGGACTGGCGTTGGGGAAGAGAGAGAGAGAGAGAATGTGTGAGTCTTCACCATAGCCTCCATCACATAACACACCATCTTCTCTCCAAACACCACACCACCAACACCACTACATTAACGCATGCTATCTTGGTGAAGAAAACTTCCTCCATTTGTGTCAATGGGTGCACTATATCATAAACTGATCAAACTATTTGCTGTTCGGTCTGCATGCTTGTGGTTCTGGTCTTCTTGATTGCAGTTTGCGTTTGTGATGGGTCAGGTATTTGAAGGTGGCAGTTTGGACAAGACACACAGCTATCTGTTTCAGTTGGAGCGTTCACTCCTTTCTGGATGAGATATTTGCAAAGCTGGTTTTTAATATCAATTGTAATTGTGCAGATCACGAAAGCACAGTCAGCATAGGGGGTAGAGCAATCTCCAACCTCTGATTTGCGGATGACATTGATGGATTGGCTGGAGAGAAACAAGATCTTGAACAGCTGGTACACCACCTCCAGAGCTTTTGGAATGGAAATAAGCGCATGGAAGACCAAAATGATGACCAACAACACCAATGGCATTAACCTATCCTATCCTATCCCATAACTCGGAGGTCGTAGGGGCACCACAGATGATCGTTTAACCAGCGTACTTCATCTTTCCCTGTCCTCAGCAACCCTAATGGTTTCGCTCAGTGTCAAGCCAGTCCATTCTCGAATGTTGTCCTCCCACCTCTTTTTTGGTCTACCTCTTCTTCTACCTTCTTGCACTGTGCCTTGCAGGATGGTCTTTGCAAGACATGATGATCTGGTGATGTGGCCATACAATCGGAGTTTCCGTTTCTTCACCACTGTGAGCAGGTCATCGTGTTGTCCAATGGCTTGTGTGATGGTCTGTTGGACTTCGTCGCTGGTGATGTGCTGGGTATAGGAAATGCACATAAGTCTTCTGTAGCACCTCATCTCCATGAGGGTCCATGTTTCGCAAGCGTATAGGAAGATGGAGATGACAAGGGAGCCCAGCAGTCTTACTTTGGAATGTAGGCTGATGGTCCTGTCTTTCCAAAATGGCTTCAACCTCGCCAGGGCAGCAGTTGTTTGTACAATCCTGTCGGGACTTCCTGTCGGGACCCATTGTCTGATACAATGGCTCCTAAATACTTGAAGCCATGCACTGTGTTGAGGGATTGGCCTTGGACTTTGATGTCCGTGTTGATGCCATTGGTGTTGTTGTCATCATTTTGGTCTTCTCTGCACTTATTTCCATTCCATAGGTTCTGGAGGTGGTGTCAAACCTCTGTACCAGCTGTTCAAGTTCTTGTTACTCTCCAGCCAATCCATCAATGTCATCCGCAAAATGGAGGTTGGAGATTGCTCTACCCCCTATGCTGAATGTGCCTTCATGATCGGCAAGGGCATCTGCCATGGTGCGCTCTAGGAAGATGTTGAAGAATGTTGGAGAGAGTAGGCATCCCTGACTCACACCGATTGTTGTTCTGAATCAGTTTCCGATGGCGCTGTTGTGGAAGACTGCACTGGTAGCCTTGTCATACAGGCTTTTGATGACTTCAATAATTTTAGGCCTGATGTTGTACACTCTCATGGTTGCCCACAGAGCTGCATGCCAGACTCGGTCAAACGCCTTTCTGAAGTTTACGAACACATGATATAGATGTTGATGGTGCTGTAGGTATTTCTTGCAGATTATCCTGAGGTTTAAAATCTGTTCAGTGGTACTTTGCCCTGCTTTGAATCCTGCTTGTTCTTCAGCTATGATTTGTTCAGCTTGGGGTTTCAACCTGTTGAGTATTATTTTCAGGAGGACCTTGCTGGAATGGCTGATGAGTATGATGGTGTGGTAATTTTCACATTCCTGAAGGTTACCTTTTTCGGGAAGAGCGATGACAAGCATCAACATGGACATCAAAGTCCAAGGCCAATCACTCAACACAGTGCATAGCTTCAAATATTTCGGAGCCCTTGTATCAGAGAATGGGTTTTGACAGGGAGTCCTCTCCAGGATCTCACAAACAACTGCTGCCCTGACGAGGTTGAAGCCCATTTGGAAAGACATGACCATCAGTCTACACTCCAAGGTAAGGCTGCTGGGCTCCCTTGCCATCTCCATTTCCCTATACGCTTGCGAAACATGGACCCTCACAGCAGACCTACAACGAAGGATCGATACAAAGCATGGAGATGAGGTACTACAGAAAACTTCTGGGCATTTCCAATACCCAGCACATCGCCAACGACGAAGTCCGACAGATCATCACACAAGCAATTGGACAACATGATGACATGCTCACAGTGATGAAGAAACGGAAACTCCAATAATATGGCCAAGTAACCAGAGCATCATGCCTTGCAAAGACCCTTCCTGCAAGGCACGATGCAAGGAGGCAGAAGAAGAGGGAGACAAAAAAAGAGGTGGGAGGATAACATTCAAGAATGGACTGGCTTGACACCGTTCTTCAGCACGTCGCTCTCCATTGATCATCGACATTCCCACCGGGATTGTACTTTATCAGGGACTACTTCCGAAGAAACTGTTGGAAGCGGAGAGGGCGGGTGTGGCCGCCATCTTTGTTATAGTTCGACACGTGGACTCAAGGCCTACCCTAATCATCGCCTCATCATCGATTGACTGTTTTGACTCAGGCGAGTAATATTCACCTTTATTTAATGTTTCCTCATGATTATTTTCCCTCCTCCGGTGCTGAGAGACATTTATAATAACTTTTGAGAATTTTCATTGGTGGATATTACTACAGTACCTGAACTGCTGTTTTGGTTTTATTCAATTGTTTTTTCAATGCTATGTTGATTTGATAGCTCATATGTGAAAGCGTGTAGGTTGATAAAGTGTGATTGCATTTGTAAACTTATTTTCCATGGTGCCATTATGTTGTTCATCTTTGTATTTCCAATCATTTTCTCATCTCAACAGCTGCAGGAAACGTGACAATTGGTGACCGATTGCGTGTGTGACTGTTTATATTGAGCGTGGGATCATGTGAACGACTGAAGTCAGCTGAATCTTGTCACTAGCATGAGGGTGATCTATATAGAGTCGTTTCCCTTGCTTATTTCCTGTAAAGGAGGTTACTCATGATTGTAGTGCTGACCGAACTGTACCCATTCGCACGGTACGGGGATTCCCCGTTTGCAAGCAGACTTTGCAGGAGTGTATGAACCAAGATCCCCCGTTTGTGGTAAGAAATTAGTTAAACTGTATTTAAATTTAGAAATCAAAGATATAATATATATACACACTCACCAAGTCGGATGGTACCGATGACATAGAAAGCAATGTAGAAGGGCAACACGGCGATCAAGACAAACAGGATTGCATACAGACCCAGCTTCCAGTGAAAGAACCGAGAACTGCACAAGATTTCAATGCAAGGCAATTCAATAATTTATTTAAAATGTCTGTTCAATCACATACAGGTATACAGTCATTCTCATGCATGGATAACACACAAACACATAACCAAATTTAACAAATTAAAATTGAATTGTAACCATATAAAGTAATGTATTACTACAAAAATTTACCAACTGCAAACATGTAAATTATACGGGCAATTATCTATTATTTCCAGGCTAAAGAAAGAAAAACAACTGCAAAAAAATTTGCAAAATAAATACTGAATGGTCGATTTAGTTGTCTGCTACAATAGGGTCAAAGTAACAGGATTATCTCCCATCCAAATGTTGCTCAATATTGCTAGACTTAGCTGCAGTTATGTCCCTTTGCTCCTGTTCATCCCGCAGCTCCACTATTAGGGTTGAACTGACAGGAGTATCCCCCGTCCAAATGTCGTTCATTGAAGTAAAGCACGAAAAAGATCAGTACATATATACGGAAATGAGGGCTTTGTGCAAACTTTCAGTCTAAAGGGGTAAGCTACGACTACGTTAAACTTTACTTTAAAAGTACCCAGCAAACCAGCCCGATCGGGGCCCCACTGGGGCCGCATAGGGCATCCCGACTTTTGTCGGGTTTTAGTAGGGACCCACATAGCCCTACAAAAACCCGATGCGTAGCGAGTCTAGAAATGAAACGATTCGCCCTCCCGTCTGCAGCCCGATTCTGCCCCACCACAAAGCCACACTGCGCACACGCTAACATAGGCCTACTCTCGCTTCTAATTGGCTAAACTGTCTGGAATGTTTCGTCTGCTTCACATATGCTGCGGCGTATGTATGTGAAAAATATTTATACAAAATCAATTCAGCAAGATATAATTATTTAATTGTGCTTATAATTCTTAATTTTTATCATACAATATGTAAAATATTGTTACAGTGTTTCTTTTAACTATTGTATTTATTTATACATTATAAGTCAAGGGTAAATTTCCGTGCCCATTACTGCTGGTCTTTTCCGGTTGTACTTAACCGCCAATTTTCTACAGTTTTCTTTTAAGTTCTACAGTTGCATGTGCTCGGATATTGTGTTTGCCTGCGAAAACCTATTTCTATTTTCACTGTGGTTGTTTTTTGGGTGCTTTGCCTTTCGTTTATGTATTTACACACGATTTCGATAGCGACGAAGATCACGTTAAAATAGGCTATATCGTTATCGAAATGGTGTGTAAATACTTAAGTGGGGACACACCATGCAAGGACTTCCGAATACAAAAACGCCTGTGCCGACAGTCCCTATTAACACCAGATATCTCAATTCTTTCTTCATGCAATCACATATCATAAACAATATGTGGGATATGATTTTAGGGTAAATCAGCATTGGCCAGGGATGGGGCATTATCGGGGTTGTTTCTGGTTTAAGTTGGGTTACAATAGGGTTGGTGTTGGGTATCCTGACGTATGCCCGATCTTTGCCGGAATCGGGTTACCGTTCGGCAAAGGTTGGGTTACAGTCGGGTAAGTTTTGGGTACCCCGACGATCGCCCAATCTTTATCGAAAGTCGGGCTACTGTTTGGCGAACGTGGGGTTACGATCGGGTAAGTTTCGGGTAGCCCGACGATCGCCCGATCTTTGCCCGAATCGGGCCCGAGTCGGTTCCAATTTCCATTTGCCCGATCGGGCCCCGATCGGTAGCCCGATCCGGGCCCCATCGGGCTGCCCGATGCGGGCCCCATCGGGCCCCGAAATTGTGGTTAGCTGGGTACTCTCTTTTCCCGGGGTCAGGTTCATGAGGATGATACTAAAGAGCTATATTATAATATAAGAAAGATAAAACTTTATGCAGGTATAGGTGTCTATAATTCATGTAAATGATAATAAATAGATGGGAAAAATAATTCCTACTCACCTGGAGTCCATGACACCGAGGATTTCAAAAATGATGAGTTCAAACATGGTGCAGGAGAGAGAGAAGGTGACCGAGAATACCAGCAGTACTACACTGTGATGGACCTGCAAACACACGAACAATCCTGTCACCTGTACCCTCCATCACACACTATGAAATAAAGACAATGTCGTATTGCAGTTAAGCTAGTTTCACTACAACAGGCGAACTTAATTGTTACTATTTGAGTGCAGAGATATCTATCAAGCATTAGGACGTGGCAGTGTGTGCAAGCCTATGCCCTCCATGGCCTCCGACACTCAGGTTGGGATCAGTGTCATTTTCAGGCCAACTTTTTACTGCTCACAAATATATATTATCCTTTATATTACGAGTGATGATAATATGTCACTGGGAAATGAAATTTGAGGCATCGATTTTGAGATCAGGGTATCATTGTAACATGCCAACTTTGCCACGACTCATAGAATTCAGAAAGAATGATCACTGTTTTGATGACTTAATTATTTCTGTCTCCATAAAGGCTTACTTTATTACTATTAGTTAATAGTTGAGTATATATCTAGATTCTAACTTTAAAAAAATTATTACAAACCTCATAGTCACGGAAAAGCTGTTTCAAAAAGAACACCCAGCCTCCTCCAAAGAACAGCACCTAAAACGTGTCATGTAATTAATCAACAGTTTTCTGCAGTGTACCAACATACAAACCAACAAAGTTATAAGTTTAGGATTATCGAGTGGCAATGCCTAGTGCACGAGAGTGAGTGAGAGAGAAAGAGAGAGAGAGAGAGAGAGAGAGAGAGAGAGAGAGAGAGAGAGAGAGAGAGAGAGAGAGAGAGAGAGAGAGTGCATGATAAAAGTACTTTAAAAATTACCTGAGAAAATAACATCAAACATGAATCAACCAGAAATGACATCGTGTTCTGGTTGGAAGTTCCACTTTGGAAAGAAAATAATCAGAAACTGTCAAATGTAGGCTACCCTGTTTCTGCCAACATGTAAGCAGACATCTTCAAATGCGAAAACATTAATCTAGCAAACACAATTTATGTATATCCCAAGTTTATAAGTAATAAAATGTTTTAAATGTTAAAACAAATAAATACGTATTTATACAATTATTTTCAATCGTTTTGTATTAAAGTATGTTTTAAAATAAGCAGCATTTCTCATACAAATCATACAATAAAATAGTCTCATAGTTTTTTATTTTTCCAACAAAATATTTCGTCTGCTAGGCTAGAGGTCAATTTGGGCAAGGCTCAAAATTCAATTACGTCATTGTTTATGTACACACACTTGGTATGCAAACCAACCACATTTTAGAACGTTGCATTTTTTGTGTACTGTCACACCGACCAAAACAATAGCTGAAGTAAAAATTAATGTTTAAACTATATGTTAACCCAGAACAACTATATGTTTTGAACTTTTTTACCATGCAAAACCTGTATTTTGAAAATACAAAATGTATATTTGCTTGTTCTTATCTCCTGCCATAAAATATTTTGTTGCCGGTGAGAAACGGTCAATTATAAACATCGATGCAAAACATAAGTTCATTGGGAATTCCAGGCTGTTCTATGAAATGATTATCCTCCTACTTTAAAGAAGATCTATAATTTAACAGGATGGATTAAACTAGAATAATTGCAATACCATATTATATATTACGTTTTCGAAATAATAGTTTTATAAGGAGCTGCTATTTGTTGTTTGGAAGTATGTGTCGGTTTTACTAAGTAGAATGAAATATGACTGGTTGAACGACGTTTCTGCTATGAATATATGTCGCCATTTTGTACTGTCAGAATCAGCCATGACTGTAGAACAATCCACTCTGCAACAAAACAATAGCAAGGTAAACATTTTATTTGAACAGGAATTTAAGAGACAGTTGAAAACATAATGTTTCTAGTGTATTGCTCAATTTTGTATGTGGTGCATTAGTAAAATGTGACATTCGAATGTCTTGAATAGTGCCCGAGGTTTTGGAAAGGTTCCAAAAGTTGTTGTTTTCATACAGTCTGCAAGTTCAAGATGCTTACCGGTTGATTCACAGATGATGAATTTAATAAATATTAACACACACTTCTGTATTTCACTGGGACGACTACATTTGGGTTGTCGATGTTGATTTTGTTAGAAATAAAAATGAATGCTCTGTCTATAACTTTCAGTTTCATTATCATTTCATCATTTGTTTTGATTTTGTAAACAACTTATCGGCTGCTTTTAACTAGATATGATCAAGTGTTGTACACCCACTGATCGCCGAGTAACATTATTTGGAATGCGGGGTCTCCTTAACCCTTTACATATCTTGATGGGCCATGCCACTATATTTCATTATTTTATTTGTAATGCTGTTTTAATAATTTGTTATCACATTTTGTGCAAACTGCCACTATAATTATGTATAATATAAACTTGACATTGTAACACGTAAACAAGATGCAATAACATTTTGAGTTTTACAGTAACAGTGTGTTTAATGTGTTCACAGTATGAATATTTGGGGAGGACGTTGAGTTTTTACTTTTATTTTTGTTGTTGTTCAAACCAACAGTGCCTGTGTGCTTATATTTTGTGTGTGTGTTTTGTTTTTTGCTGGTTGTTATTTTTCAACATTAACAGAGACCATTTTTACCACTGACCACTGAATGTTTTACTGTAATTGTAAAATACCATTTTAAAAAATGCGCAGAATCATTGCAATTTCTTCAGATAAAGAGTATTTGGGATGGACCTAGGGCGCAGTTGCTTTATTGCCAGTTTCCTATGCCAGAGGTTTTCGGTTCAATTTCCGCAAGGGGGTGAACTTATGTGATTTAGGTACAAGACTATTGACATCACTAAGGGTTTTCTGTGGCTACTCCGGTTTCCTCCATCCCTTCAAGAATGGTGTTGGATGCAGTCAATCTAAAATTTCAAAAAATACAAATTTGATTTTCTTTTAATAGTTATAGTGATCTCTGCCTTTACACCACATGTTTAAGTG
Organism: Oncomelania hupensis; assembly: GCA_036898135.1. NCBI lineage: Eukaryota > Metazoa > Mollusca > Gastropoda > Littorinimorpha > Pomatiopsidae > Oncomelania > Oncomelania hupensis. Next base: position 18,519,304 of record CM072520.1, read on the forward strand.
ATAGATGTGTGTTGTTTGAGAGTGTGTGAAACATGTGATCATGTATGTTGGTGCAGAGCATCAGGGTTTGAGCTTAATTGGTTATTTGGGGGAAAAGGATACATGTAGCATCCATTATTATAATTATTTTGTGTGAATGCTTTCAGCGTGGTCGAGATGAAATCATCCAGACATATGCTACCGTAAAAGAGGTCTGTGGGATTGATGATCAGTGTGTGATCGACGAGGCTATAAAGGCCTGTCGCATGAAAGATGGTTCTTTCAGGGTGGAAGATGTGGTCTCAATGCTTGTCCAAGATGAGTCTGTGCGCAAACGCCAGGTAAGAAGCAGTTACAAAAGATTGTTTTATAAAGACTGCTAGACAACATGTAGCAACAGCATTATTCAATGTTTACAAAGCCTGTACCCTTGTGTGTTTTGAAAAGATAGCTTCTTTCTGTTTAGAAGTAAGTGATGACTGTAGCAGAGCATACAAGATACTTAACTTAGAGGTGGTTTTTATTTTATACTTTTGAAGAACAAGATACTATTATTTATTGTATTTTTTCCTGAAATTAGAAAGGCTGCAGTTTGTGGAATATTGTACAAGGAACTCAGTTGTGTGGATGTCAGACGATGCAACTAAGACAGCAAGTTGCTGCCTCAGACAGCTTGCGTTAGATCCTGTATCAGCCAGAGCCTTGAGGAGCTCTTGAGCCAGGGTTTATTCTTGGCGTCGGTCATCGGTCATTGACGCATAAAAATCTGAAATGACCGATTGTTTTGCCAGCCAGCTGGTCAAGTGACCTATTGATTTTACGAACGGGCGGTCAAACTTTGCGAAGATTTGTCATTTAAAAAGTTCTATACAAACTGCGAACTCAATAAAACTTAGCACAACCATTGCCGAAACGAAATTATTTCCCCTTTCAGTATAATACAAACTTTTCCGATCCATAGTTTTCATTGCTGGCATGCAACGCGCCAACGCATTGATAGTCACAGTGAAGATCTAGTTTGCGATTCCATTTTGTCAACAAACAAAAAAAATGCCTCCAAAAAAAAAAGCCAAGGTCAGAAACTGGCCAAAAGTCGGTAATGTAGTGTTTCGGTTTTGCAAAACCATCGGCATCAACTATGCGAGTGATAGAGTGTGACACTGACAGAGAGTGTGCAGAAAATCAAACTGTAAATCAACCAGCCATTCGCTCATTGTTGTCTCTTTCAAAGCAGTGAAAACAGTAATAATTAGCAGACAAATTAAAAAAGATTGAATTTCTTCTTATAACTGTGTGCATCAGCATGTCATTTAAACAATTTTAAAAGGCTGAATATAAAATCGGTTAATGCTTTAACGTTTTTATTTTGTACCATTTGTACTGATAGCGATCGAATGAGACTGAGTGACTTAGTGCTTTCCAAAATGACCTATTGTTTTTCCTGTGAACTGGTCAAATGACCTATCATGGTCACTTTCAAGATTAATCCCTGTTGAGCTAAAAAAAAATCGCTGTATAAGAACGATTAGATAAATGAATAAAGATAAACTTAAAAGTTACTATACTGTTTGCTTTGAAGTTCTGTCATTACATTGTAACTTTCCAGCTTTTAGTTCAGCTGCATTTCTCATGTTATATTTTTGGGGTTCCTCACCTAGTGCACATAATATTCCGTTAAAACTTTCTCATCAGGCCCGTGCATCTAGGAACTCAAACAAATCGGTCAGTTTCCCAGAGGGTCAGACTCAGCAGGTGTCACAGGACAGCGTAAAGAAGCCTGTTCAAGAGACGGCCCTTCCAAAGAAAAATTCAGGTACGCAGTCCTAAAGTAGCGAAATTTGGCTGCAGTTACTGCAACCACCCCTTTTTTTGGGTCTCAGGATTATCCTGTCTGATAACATGAAAAATACTATTTCTCAGGTTTTGTTAGTTTATTCACATGTTATGAGTTTTCTCATGGATGTGCACACTGCATTATCCTACAACACTGGTCGTTTTAGTAATTGGAGAAACAGGATCAGAGAAGCTATAAATAAATAAATCGCAGTTGGTGTTTCTAGCCTGAGAGACAGGTTTGCCTCTTTTCCTCTTAAAATCAGATCAAGTGCCAGTGGTACGATGATTTGGTTGTTTGCTCTTGACCATATTTGACAAAATATACTGAACTTTTTCACAAGTTTGTGTAGATCAGAGTGCAAATTGTGAATTTCAATTTTTGTTATTGTTGCCATGTACCAACATTTGTATACTGAAGATTTTATAAGTTTCATAGAGACTGAATCTTTAAAGCGAAGTTTGGTTGTCCAAGATTCCATTGTAATTGTACTTGCGTCTATTGCATCTGTGACATCGACAGTGATTGACCTTACGTCGGAGAATGACCAGCAGGACATTAACAAGGCCATTACGGCAAGCCTGCAAGATGCTCAGGGCATCCTGGGTGGGCAGGTCACTCGAGAGGAGCAAGACATTAGCAGGTTGGCCACTATTTTTCTGTTTTCCTGCAGTGAAGGGGTGGAGGAGTAGTTTTAGCATAGTAGCTATAATGCCGCAACACAAAAATTATTGAGTCCTCACATGAGTGATGGTCGTGTGATGGATCCATGTGTTACGTTGAAACGCGAAGGATAGTATGTCTGAAGCGTGCACGATAGATCTAATCGTTTCGTTTTGCAAAGTATTCAATAATAGAGTGTATTTACCTTGATTTGAGTTTGCATTGTTGTTAGAAGAAGCTTTGTATAACGTTGATAATTTTTGTTAGTCGATATTATTGGAGAATTCTCTAGATCTGCGTGTTTACTGTCGAAAGAAATTTCCCGGTAGTTGTGGAAGTTTGAGAACGTTCAGGGAATGTGTATAGAGATGTATGACAAAAGTCAGTGATGACGATCTTTAGTTTTATTGGTGGTAGTGCGTCATTTCTACCGTGTTCTAAATTGTTCGGGAAAAGAGAAAGGCTATATAATTATGTGCCGCACTGTTTTGGGGGTGATTGTTGATAGTGAGTTGGAAAGTAAAAAGTTGAGAGTGAAAAGGCGATTGTATGCAGTTGTTGATGTGTGCTGAATAAAAGTGGAAAACTTCATACGAAGACTTTGCCTTGTTGCCTTGTTGCTGCTGAGTGAGCAGGCTGCATGGATAAACGAATCAGTTACACCTATAAGGATTTCAAGCATCGGGGCTGAATCAACTACTGATAGAAATAAACAACATCGAACGAGTGTAACACCATGTTAGTTCAGTTGTGTTGAATCCATGTTGGCGTGGTTTTGAATCCATGTTAGTTCAGTTGTGTGGAATCCAAATTTCAGTTGTGCTGGATTTACAGCTCAGGTGTGCCGAATCTAGATGTTAGTTCAGCTGTGTTGAATTCATGTTGGTGCCATTGTTTTGAATCCATGTTAGTTCAGTTGTGCTGAATCCATATTTCAGTTGGGCTGAATCTAGATGTTAGTTCAATTGTGCTGAATCCATGTTCCGTTGTGCTGAATCCATTTCAATTCAGTTGTGCTGAATCCATACTATTTCATTTGTTGCTGAATCCATACAGTTCAGTTGAGTTGAATCCATTTAAGTTCAGTGACATCCATATGCACTTTTGTTTACATAGTTCAGTTTTTTTAAAATCCACATTAGTTCAGTTGGGTTGAATCCATGGTGGCTTGATTGTGTTGGTAATTCAATGTTGTTGTTTTGCTGTAGGGTGCTGGAAGCGAGCCTTGCCGAGTCCAAAGCTGGCACGAAGAGGAAGCGAGGGGAGCTGTGGTTTGTCGACCCCCTCAACCCTCACGAGCGTAAGCGTCAGGACAGCTGGCCAGTGGGGCTGAAGAACATCGGCAACACTTGCTGGTTTAGCGCCGTCATTCAGGTAGAATTGGACCGCTTTACACACCGTTGAGAAAGAGTAGGGAGACCTTTGTGGTAGGCTGACATGCAGCTTTTTATTGGTGCTGAAACTTTGTTATTTGTTCATTAGACTTTTAACATTTTCATCAGAGCGATGTTAAATTGGGCGATTGTTGAGATGAAATGTTCTGATATAGGATATAGTGCAAATTATTGTCTGATTGAACTAGTAGTTTACTGCATTAGCATGTGAAGTAATGTGTGGTACTAACACATGCATGACTGGCAGCAGTAATGCAAGAGGTGATGCTATAGAATGCATGCCGTTTGCATTTATGCCCATGCTGACGCTTAGCTGCCCACAGCGATCCTGGTTTTCAACTCCCAGGTTCATAGTGGAACCTGTGTGCAACCAACCAGATACATGAGTTAAATTAGAAAGCATAGCTTGTGGGGTATTTTTCAACCCTTGTTAATGTGTACATATTGTAAAAGTTGGTGGTAATAGTGGTTGGTTGTGATAGTGGTAGTTTTCTTGTTAGTAATGGTAGGGTGATTGTTTGTCTCAAACCCAATTATTTTCGGCAAGACTTTTACAGGCTTTTAAAAAATCAATTTGGTCTCTGTATGCCTTAATGTTCGTCGCTTAATGGTTTACTTTATTTCGTTTTATTTTATTTTCCCTTTTCTGTTTCAGTCATTATTTTACTTGCCTAAGTTGAGGAGGCTCATACTCAACTTCAAGAGTCCGTCTGCCACCTCAGGAAGTGTGCATGTGAGTTGGCTGAAATGTTTCACTAAACAATGGGAAAGGGGATTGATGGATCTCTACTGCTTTTGATCGAAAGGTTACAGGATAACCTTTTGTCTGTTGGTTGTGTATAGTCTTGTAGCATAAGGGAGACATACTTATTCCTCGCACCAATCTCTTTGTCAGTTTTGAGTACCAAGGGATCTTCTTCTTATTTTGATTTGCAGTGATTTTTGTAATTTCATTTTGACTTTTAAGATCTACAGCAACAGTACAATTAAAAAAAACAACAATCACAAATATAGTTGTTATGATTTTTGACTCGCATGCATAGCAATATGAGTCTGATATACTCACCCACCAAAAAGAGATTTCCAGATTTTTTGCAAACCTGTGCAAGTCCTAAATAGTCCAAAAATGACATTTTAAAAAAGTGTCTGTCTGTCCGTCTATCTGTTCATTGTCTGGACGTGCAAAATTTGCAAGTGGATAAATATCTCAGAACCTATTTCAAGTGTTACAACTAAACTTGGTATGCTGGTCCTGATTTGGCTTAAAATAGTTTGCTGGACCTAAAGCAATAACCATGGAATGTACTGTAGTGTAATGAGATCTCATAAATGATCAGTGAATGAATGACCACACTTCAAGGTCAAGATCACAGGGTCAACAAATGTTAGTAAAAAATATAACAGTTTTTAACAAAATTTCACTTAAAAAAAAAAAAGTTATTAATATTATAATTCTTTGATGCTTGATAGATATTAATGAGAAACGCATATATCATTTGGTCAACCTCACTCCAAGGTCAAGGTCACTGGAGCTGTCCAAAGTCAGTTAGTATAGGTACTTTGAAGTGACCTTAACTCTAAACTATGAGAAATATAAAGTTCAGTGGTTGTATTTTAGAGATGATAGATTGATCTGTCATATATGTTTTGTTTTTGCGTTGATCTTGAAAGTCAATGTCATTTTAGGCCTTGCAAAAACATACAAATTAGGTCTTATTATAGTGGAATGACTCTATTTAACCCGTAGTATTCAACAACATTGGGTTATTTCATCATACATAAGCATGAAAGGTCAGTTTTTTTGGCATAATATAACTTTTGCTTTACTTTATTTGATATTACGTGAGTGTATTTGGAGCCGGAGGTCAAGGTCAAGAGCATAGGAAGATCAAACGGTATTTCTTTGCATTTTAATGCCACTGTTTCTTTTTTCTTTTTTTTTTCTGGACAGCCATTTTCATTTTAAATATTACAAGTTCCACAAGGAGCATATGAGTCATATCTGCTTTGCCCTTCTAGTTTTTCTTCTTTTTGTGTGGGAAACATGAGTTAGGATGACTTTTGGAACTGTAAATAATTATTTATTTTTTTGTCTGATGTCATTCAGAAAACCCCATGTGGTGTGCTCTCGCTGTTTGATTTAATGCCCGAATAACCCAATGCTACCAGTTAAACATTTGGTCTGCTACTGTCTTATTTGCATAGGCAGTGTCCAGGTGGACTTGTGGCATATATACATAGTTTTTGTAATTGCCTCCTTTTGCCCATTTGCGAGCATCAGGTAGGCAGGAGTGAGATTTAGCGGTCGCCCGAGGCGACTTAAAACTGGCTCGGGCGACCTCACTTTATAATTGAGCCTGGCGACCTAAAAAAAAAAACAAAAAAACTACTTGCAGACTTTTAGAAGCTGTGTCCGAAGCGAGAGCGTTTTTAGGTCACTGTTCGTCTGCTACGAGTATGAAGCATACCTGAGCGTTATTTCCCTTTGCCTACTTCCCTTTCGCGCCAAGCACGCTGTCTGCTTTGTTTTTGAAAAAGACAAACTCGCAACAAATTACGTGTATTGTCAAAATTTGTGTTTTATATGTGAACGATTGTCGGGCTGCCTAAAAACCATGCAGGCTACCTCACTTTACTTACTAGCTAGCCCGGCGGGCTAGTTAGTCTCCTGGGTTAAATCTCACCCCTGGGTAGGTCAGTCACAACGTCAGGTATAAATTGGACTACCATAGAGGATTTAGTGTAATGACTACGATGATGATGTAGTCTTGTGCAGTGCAGGTATAATGTTTAATGTACAACTAGTATTTCTTCATCATACTCGGCCTTTATATGTTGGCAGGAGCGGCGCAACTTGAGGTTTATGAAGGAGCTGAGCATGCTGTTTGGTTTCCTGGTGGGCTCCAAGCGAAAGTACGTCGACCCGTCCAAAGCTGTGGACATTTTGAAAGAGGCCTTCTCTTCACCTGCTGGCATTACAGACAGTCAGCAGGTAATGCTTACTTAGTACCGGTAGTCTTTTCCTTCCTTCCTTCTTTCTTTGGTATTTGACAGTGAATTGTGTTCAACTCTAGACCTTTGCAGAGTGCTGCTGCCTGGGCAGGAAGCTGATTGTCAATATCCCTGTATTTTCTGCGCACTTGTTAGCCATGAAAACTCTAGCCTGTTTCTATATGTAAGCCTGACATCATCCTTGCCGTCCAAGCTGCAGAGGGAAGTTTAGAAACGTGTCTACCTCGTCTCTTTTGTGAAACCCTCACCTGAACAATGGCTGTCAGGTTATGTTTGGTAGTAGTGAATTTGTGATTGATTTTGGACCGTCTAAAAACTTACTGTTGCTTGAAAGGAATTCAAACTATTTATTAATGCTTGTCATATCCTAGAAACAGATGTAATAAAATATTGTATTTTGCCATACGTTGAACATATATTCCATCTAGCTATCCTTCCTACTACTCTTCTCTTTGTTCTTTGTTTTGTGCTGTGGTCTATCATGGATATTGATGCATCATCATATTCATGAAAAGTGAAGTTTTTAATAAACTGTTTTCAGGATGTCAGTGAGTTCCAGCACAAGCTGTTGGAATGGTTGGAGGACGCCTTCAAGTGGGATCAGGCATCGGCCACTCCACAATCTGCCACTGCGTAAGAACTTATAGTCTTCTTCTTTAGCCGAGTACTTAACTTTCTACCTTGCACCAAGCAGCCACAATCAGTAGTATTATCTTGTTGTCTGTACACCGTTATTGTCTTCTTAATTTGTATCAGTACAACTTATGTTAATCTGATGAATAAAAATTGATACAACCAACAACTTAATTTGTATAGACGTGTGTTCTGTAGTCCTTCTGCCTTGTTTCCTGTTTATTTATTTTTACAATCTGGTCTTCTGGTATGCACTGAACACTGTGTAAACTTGTCTTACGTTGTCTGTATAAACATTATTTATGCGCATCTCGTTTTTGTTTGCCGCGGTGATGTTCATCCTTTGTTCACGTTTGTGCAGTGGTACGGAAGCAGATGGAGGAGACGTTGTTCCAGCCAACCCAGTCACAGAACTCTTCTATGGACAGTACTCGGCTGAAGGAGAGAGAGAAGGTTTGTGCTGGAGGTATTTACTTGTTTAAATGTGTGGGTAGAGCCTCTACACTCTGTGGTCGACTTGGCTGCAGTTGCTCTGACTGTGGCCCTCACTACATTAGTTAGTGTTAATGTTAAACTTTCTCCGGATTATTTTTTGCTATCGAAATGTATTGGTATATATCAGTATTGGTTGACCCTGCTGCAGTTATTTCCCTTCACCCTCTCTCTATCCCATAGCATTAGGCACTACACAGTTACTTAGTAACCCCTACTTTCTTTGCTTGTCCTTTTTGTTATGGGTTGCCTTGCTTCTCTGACTGTGAAGGTATGCAATAAAGAGGAAGTGGATTGTTTTATCCTACAGGTGAGAAGTTTAATCGTCAGGAGACCTTTGGTCAGTTCCCGCTTCAGGTGAACGGCTTTCACGACATCCACGAGAGTCTGGAGGCCTCCACCATCGTCAGCCAGATTGAGACCGTCAACAAGACAGCTTCCAACCAAAAGTCGGGCCAGGAGGTACACTATACTGTGGTACACTTCACTACACTACACTGTCACATCTCACCATTCCATACCATAACATGCAACTACCTGGTCTATCTGTCCATGTACAGGGGCATTAACAAAGTAGAATGGATCTGCAACAGCAAAAAGAAAGTGGATCCTCAATGGAGCAGTGATAGATGGCACACAGCCATTTGTATTATAAATAGGAAGGGTGGAACCAGACTGAGTCTCTGGCGAAGCAATTCGGCTGCTGAAACGGTATTCTCAAACCTTGAGTAATTTTCCTTTAAAGCAAAACGATATAAGCCTATGATAGGTGAAAGTTCCGCATATGATTTTAAAAAAAAGGCCTATATCATTGTCTTTTCAGTTATAATACTGAATTTTTGGATGTCAGTGAAGATGGTTCGTTGGTACGAGGTTTGGGAATAAACCGTTTGAGACTCCGATTCGTTTTGCCAGAAATGCAGTGTGATCCTACGCTTCTGTCTATCAAACATGGGATGTATGCTACTTCTACCTCTATGCTATTGGGGATCCACTTTCTTTTTGCTATCGTGGATCCATTCTACTTGTTAGTGCTCCTGTAGTCCATGTGTGCGCAAGCATTTGTGGTGTGTGTATGTGTGTGGTGTTGAGGGGGGGTTTGTGTGTGTTTTTACATGCACATGTATGCAGATTTGCAATTATTTGTGTGTGTGTGTGCTTGTTTGCTTTGTAAAAATTTGTTGTCAGCATTAGACTCTTCCACTTTTTGAGGATTGATTCTTCTCTCTCTTCATAAATTATTCTCTTCAAGCGTTCTCCTAGTTTTAATGTGTTCATTTATAAGATCTAAATGTCTGGTGTGCACGTGATTACGTTATCCATGTTAAAATACGCTTAACAATGTATATAAAAGGTTTATTGGTCTGAACAGCTGTGGTTCACTCGCCTGCCCCCTGTGCTGACATTTGAGCTGTGCCGCTTCCAGTTCAACCAACAGCTTGGACGACCAGAGAAGATCCACAACAAGCTGGAGTTCCCCCAAGTCATCTACGTAGACAGGTGTGCTTATATGTTGATTGAAAAGTTTTGTGTAGGATTTATTTTTGTAACCAAAATTATGGATTTTTAATAAACTGAAAATTTGTGTTCTTACCTTGACAGTTATGAGTATTTTATTTCTTCTTTTAGTTTTATAAAAAAATATTTCCAAGCTAATGGTTAGCAATTCTCTCCTGTGTTTTCACCCGATTATAATAATAATAATAATACATGAATTTATATAGCGCACATATCTCACACAAACAAGAGTGATTCAAGGCGCATTCTACCGCATTCATACTTATAATAGAAAATTGTACATAGAAAAGTGACGAAACAATGGTATCTAATAAAAATTAAACATACAAACAAACAACAACCAAAAAAAATTTAAAAAAATAAAAATCAATTTAAACATACACATGTATATACACACACATACATACACACATATATATACATACATTATGCTTTATGCCTGACTGGATTTTGAAGAATTGATTGTATTGTGAAAATGTATTATGACTTGATGATAGGATTTAGATTGCCCTTGCCCATGGTTTTATGCTGCGTTTGTGTTTGCCAGATATCTAGAAAGCAACAAGACAGTCACGAGACGGAGGAGGGATGAATCTCGCAAGTTGAGGGAACAGCTGAAATCTGAACAGGCTAGGTTAGATAGGTATGTACCTCTCATCTTGATGTTTTATCATGGCTAGTTTTGTTTTCATGCATATTTTTACCATTATAGATTTTGTTTGGGTTGATAATTTGTGGAATCTGTTTTGAAAAACTGCTTGTGGATTTCAATGGAAGAAGGGGTGGTTTAATGTCATTTACTTTGCTTTTCAAAGGCAGAAGATAATTTGCAGTCACACACTGGATCATAGGAGTGTTAGTGTCCGCTGTGTCTTTGGCAAAGTGTGCTTACTCTTTATGGTGGAAGAAATGTGCATTTCAATATAAGTTACACCCGTTTCCAAGCCCTCAAGTGTGGTTTTGACATCTTTTGCAAAGTTCACACTTGCATAGTGGTAGGAAGATAAACTATACACTTGCTGTTTCACTGGCATAAACGACAAAAGAACAGCAACGTATTTTGGACTTGATTTTGGTTTTGCAGGTTTATGAATTACGGGTCTGGCAGCAAGAGGTGCCCACTGCATGATGTGCTGCAATACACACTGGAGTTTGCAGAGAGCAAGCCTCCTGCTTCTGCCTCTGCCACCCCCTTCACAGTGTTGTCGTCCTCTGATGTGGAAATGGAGTCTCCTAAAGCTAGTCTCAAGTGAGTCACGGACTTCAACATTTGTGGTGTGCGATAGTTGTGTTGGCATGTACGTAGATGGGGACCAGAATGCTTGATGTATTGATCGTGGGCCATCAACATCATGAAGGAGATGTGCTTCTCCATGCTGTTATATCGCCTGTGGTGGGTGTAAACATTGTTCATTCCATGCTTTACCAGCGTTTGATGTTTTTATATAATTTGTGTAAAGTTAGCAGCAGAGAAAGGGAGATTGATCTTTTCTATCATTCCCTCATTCCCCGGAGGACAGCATTTACTAAGTAAGATACTATCAAAAAAAACTCCAGCCCTTCTTCAGGCGAGACTCCTATTTGTGCTTTGTAAACTTAGCTTCAGTTATGCAGGGTTGCCAACCACTACGGAATTTCCGTAGTTTACTCCGGAAATGAATACGCGGCTACGGAGCTACGCAAATCAAAAATTCAGTCGGTAACCACCTTCTTCAAGCCCGATATGGATCTCTCAATAATTCGTACGGAAACACTCTTCACGACCTTCGTTGCAGACTGTGTATGCATGTCTTCGTTAAAAAAAAAAAGTGAGGACGTATGGCTACTGAAAATGTCATAAAACTACTGCAATTCAGAATTTTTACTACTGAAAACTTTTTGGGGGGTTGGCAACTCTGGTTATGGCCTATCTTCATTGCAAGATTTGTGGAGGTTCACGTCAACCTACACCAACCTTCCATTTAAAACAGGCCATTATCCCCCTCCCCCTTCCTCCTCCCCACTTCCCCCTTCCACTTCCCCCCTTCCACCTCTTCTCCATTCCCCTCCCCCCCCCCCCCAATAAAAATGCAATTTGATTGGGCTCTGACATTGTATTTGTTTGCAGACATGCTATAGGCTGACTTTTGTAGACAGATGTTAATGCATCGATGTATAGAATTTGAGATGTACCTCACTGATTGTCTTTCAATAAACACTACTTGCTGCCAGGTGGCTGGTTAAAAATTAACCTGGAACCGATAAATAATTTGTATATTCATTAATGATGTATTAATAATTAAACGAAGTTAAAATGAATAAAACTGTTTTGACATTATCTGTATAACAGATAAATGTAACTGATACAAATTCCCAAGGTGCGAATTCACTTGGAAAATGTCTTAAAGCATCTGTATGTGCTGAAAATAGTAAGATTGTTCTTTACATGATGGAACATCACATAGTGCAACATAAGTAGTCTATTTGAATGATTAAAAATATGTGTTCTGGTGAAAGATGTTGATGAAGAAAACTTTGATAGCACCAGTGCCCACAAAAGCTTATGCTGATATGTCTAATCTTGATAGCTTTGGTTTTTGTTTACAGCATGGCAGTAACTATCAAAACATTGGGTTTTGTCTGTCCACAGTATTTCTCGAGTGTCACTCCCAGGCAACACTTCCCCCATGTCTTTGCAGGACTCTGACATGTCCAGTTCCCCCACCCCCACCCCATCCTCCTGTGGCGATATGAGTACCCCTCTCCCTTCTCTCCCTCCCATGTCATTAGCGGGAGGGGGAGAGGAGATGTGCCCCACCCCCAAACAGATCAGCGATGCGGAGCTCAGGGTACTGCAGACCTGTCTGCGACGATGGCGAGAAGAAGTGGAGAGCGATGTTAGAGGTGAGTGTTGTTTCTATAGGAATGGGCTACAGAACTCAAAATTTTGCCATGAATGGTGGGTTGTTCAAATTCTACAATTTGGTATTGTTTGTTAAGACTTTCTAAGGTTCCTACTATAGTTGGTAATAACAATGATAACCGATCACTTTTAGAACAGTCTTGATACTCAGAAAACAATGTAGTGGGTTCAAAGTGCGTTGTGAAACAAAGGAAAATAACAAACAGTAGGAGTTGGGTATTGTTTGAAATTTGTTTGGCAGGTGGTGATAAACTTTCTGTAGTCTGTTTTTCTTCTTCATATTTTCTTTGTAATTTTCTACAGTTATGCTCTCAGCTACGGCACAATCTATTGGTTCTTAGTGTACCGCTTCAGCAATCTGTTTTATTTTCAAAAGCCTTGCATGACTCGTGCATCTAGACAGTGTATTATAATATAACAAGTAAATCAAGATGATTGTAGTCCAATGCTTTTGTGTGTTCCTAATGTTGCAGAACTTCAGTCAACAATATCCACGCTGGAAAGTAAACTGGACAAGATGTATTCAGACGAATCGATGCAAAAAGTGGGTAGAGTTTGTGGTCACTAAACTCATATCCAGTATTGTTGTGTCCCGTTACTTTCTTAGTCTATGGGAAAGTTGAGAGTAGCAGTTGGATCTCATATCAGATAACGCCTTGGGCAGCCACTGAGCTGGAAAATCGCTATATAAGATTGATAAAATAAAATGGAGAAATACACTCACACACAAATAAGTCGTTAACTAGCTGAAGATTACTTTCTTCTGGTGCTGTGAGTCGTGCCTCTATTTGGCTTCAGCAGTGATTCATAAACGAATAGGAAGTGTTTGTTTCCACGGCAGAAGAGTGATAGAAAATTATTTTAAAAAAGAAAAAACAATGTTCTTGGGCAGCATCCGTACCACTTGCATGCAGTGCTGGTGCACGAGGGCCAAGCAGCCAGTGGCCACTACTGGGCCTTTGTGTACGACCAGTCGCGCTGCCTGTGGCTCAAGTTCAACGACATCACCGTGTCCGAGTCATCCTGGGAAGAGATTGAGAGGGAGAGCGTCGGGGGCTACCACAATGCTAGCGCCTACTGCTTGATGTACGTCGACCGCTCCCGGATACAAGACATGGTTGCTGGTAGGTCGCTTCCCTTTTGAGGAAGCTTGGGGGATGCGGAAGGGGGGGGGGGGGTAAGTGGTATATATGATGTATGGTGTGGAGGAGGTTAGTGGTAGAGGTAATTGTATGCGATATGGGGTTGGGTCAGGGTAATGACTGTGAACAATTACTGCTTGATAATTTGATGAACCGATGATGCAATAACTGCTGGATACATTTTGATCACTGTTTGATTCAAGACATTCTTTAGTGAATGATAGTCAAAGTATTAGTATTTTTAGGTCCAGGGTAGGGTACAAGGTGGGCGTGTTAGTGGAGTAGTTGTGAAAGTGGTTAGCCCGAGATGTGTCTGTAATATGAGAATTTACTGGCAACTATTTATCCTTTTGTACAATTCATCTTCTTATCTTTTATTGCATCTGTGTTGTCAGTGTGAACACCACTTTTATCTTTTTAGTATGCTGCAACATTGACCGTAGTGTTTTCCTTGTGTATATTCACTTGGCAATAAAGATTGTTTCTTTGTAGTATGGATTAACCCTTTCACTGCGTTGAGGACGTATGATGCACATCCTCTCTGACTGCCTTCCAATGCTAATGGAATATAAAAGGCACTTTTAATTGCAGTGCTCAATTACTTTCCATTCTCATAGCAGGTGAACAAGGGAAAGAGGGTGATTCAGTTATTGCCCTTGAAGCTCTTTCCACTCTGAAATCACAGAATGCTTAGGCCTAAGTTTCCGACTGACATAGTCCCGAGTTTTATGGTTGCAAAAAGCACATGTGTGATCGTGCTCTCTGACAAAACATGGCTGCGACACCATGTGCCTCTCGAAGATGTTAAAATATTGTGAGACGGGGAGTGATAGCGGAGAAGAAGATTTTGATGGAGATGGAAACTATGATTCTGATTTTGACTATACATTCTGATTCTACATCTAGTTCTAGTGACAGTGGTAGTGATTTAATCACTGACCGAGAGATACTTTTTTGTAGAATTAGTCATACAGTCGATGTCTTTCTTTTCTTTTTTGTTTTTTGTTTAATGTCCAATGAAGTTATCCATGAAGTGTTAAAACATTTTATTTTGTCAATCAGAACAATATTGAGAAGAAAAAAACAAGTGTTTTGCAAAAAATAAATTTCACACTTTCTTACAGACACACACATTTCTTATTTACTCCTCTATCTGTAGCAGAAATGAAATCTGTATTTAATTTCCTTTCCATGGAAACTTTTATTGTTTTTAAAAAAAAATAGTGTAAGAGCTATAGCAAAAACAAGAACAATAATGACGGAAAGGCAAATTTTCTTTATCATACAGCATGCAAAAATAAGCTAGGAGTGAAGGGGTTTATCTGCCCATGGCGTGGTATACATTGCCCAGCTATTTCACGAAACACAAACTTCTATCATATTTTCTAGTTGTATTTTCCACTAGGTATACAGTTGTACTGTAAAACAGCTTTAAGTAGGTAGCGGCAGTGAAATTTTTTTTGTCAGAATTTAAGTTATATGTTGGAATTTCCATAAAGAACTTTATAAATGATGAAAAATAAAAAAAAAGTAAGTGGATATCTCTTTTCTTTTAAAAGTTATGAGTATTTAAAGATTACACTAGTTGCGCACACGTAAAAACGCTTAAAAAAAGCCAAGTTCAGAGAGCAAAAAGAAGAATGAAGAATAGAGAGACACATCTTATTTTATAATATTTAATTTATTACAACCAGCTGATTGTAATTAATAGGCAACCAAAGCACAAAAACATATCATGTCGTGGCATAAAGAGGAACAAAATACAAAAAATCACTGCAGCTATTTGTTGCAATTTGAACGAGAGGCCAACTTTGGCCCATTGCAACACAAACAGATTTCATGAATGACTATACATACTAGGCTAGTTAAAAGGTATTGAACAATGCAATAATGGGAAAAAAAAATTCTCTGCAGTAAATACTTGAAATTCCTCATAGGATGGGCCCAAACTTGGCAAAATGTTCAAAATCTCCATTCCGGAGGGCCGTGAACGCCAGAAAACGTAAAAAAATTGTAACTTCTTCATTTCTTGACCGATTGTGATAAAATTTGGAGGAAAGCTGTGAAATATCAACATCTTTCATAAGAAACCATCTGAAGTCATGAGCATGTTCCAGAATACAACAAATGTGATTTTGTGTGTTAAAAACATAACAAAACTTGACGATGCACAACATTATAACAATTTAAATCTGTTACTTCTTGCTTTCTTCACAGAGTTTGCTTACATTTGGAAGAACACTTCCACATGTGAATGTGTTTCATATAAAAACACCATTAGGCATTAGTATGTTTTAGATATATGTTTAATTAACTGGTTAAATAATTTATTAAAAAAAAAAAGTTGAATGAAGAAATCCTCAGCATCATTCCACGTCTTGTTATGAGGTGGGCAGGAATGCTCCAGCTTTAAAACATGCATTTGGAGCATGTTTTTTTTTTGTGAGTTCAACACCAATCACTTTCTTTCTGGCTCTTGGGCCGAGGACAGCAAAAGATCCTCTGAGCACTGCATAAGCATCATCATCTGCAACCAAAAAACAGTAGTATACTATTATAATATTTGGCACTATTATTTTCAGCTGGTATGTTGAAAGAAAGATGCAACAAAACTAAGTGACTGCCCTGGCAATGTCAAAATGTTATTGTAAAAGAATAACACAAATAAAAGAAATAATAATTAATATAAGACAAACACTCCAGCATTTTTTTTTTGGTTGGATGGTGGCGATTGAGTATGTGCATTAATAATTAATAAAGTAGCATTTCAAATAAAAAGTTTCTAAAATTAAAACTGGCAAATTGCCCAAGTACCAAGCTGCAGTAACCTTGTCAGCTGATAATAGCCAGTGAATGTACAAGTATTTTTTTCTTTATAATACTATTGTTAGGCTAATTCATTTTTTTTTAAAATAGGCCTACTATTTTACTTAGACACTAGACAGCATTCTCATTGTTGGTCTCCAACAAATCTGTGCTAGTCCCAAACTGCCGCTGTGAAATTGCTTGCTTACACTAGAAAAAAAAGCTAAAACGATAATCTATTATCTTCTTCACATTTACGTATTTATTTATTTTATGTAGGCCTATTGCGTTGTTTTTTATTTACGAGTTTCCGAGGAATCATAACAGATCATGATTTGGAAGTTTGCGAGAGTTACCTTTCCTTTGTTAAACTCGACTGGAACAAGCGATTTATTTTGAGCTAATCCATTAAAAGTAAAGTATAAATCTTGCTAAAAAAATTTTTTTTTAAGGCAGATTGGTATCTATTTCTGTTAATCATGTACAAGTATGTCACAATTGAGCAGCTTTATAAGCGTATTTGTATCGACAACTCGACATGCAATGAGCTAGCACTGCCACTAGTACTACTACAGTAACACATGATCGGCCTATTTGTATCTAGTCACTTTCAGCTCAATTGTCTCAAATTTACTTAAAATATGTAGACAAATCGTGAATCGCATGGTAAAATAAACACTTGCAAACAAAAATCACAGTTGATATAAAACTTACCGAAATATGGCCGAAATTATGTCAAATCGTCGAGCGACGGATACCGTGCCGTAGCCATGTAAGCCATGTGACATGAACCAATCGGGTGTCGTTTTAAAAGTGAAACTGTATAAGCCCCGTATGTTTGTATGACGTCATTCATATTTCATTTGAAAGGGAATTGAACGAGGTTTCCAATGATATTACGGCAGATTTTTTTTTTTAACAAGTTCGAAGCAAAAAATCATGTCAAAGTAGAAAAATCGACTTTGTACCCATTATTTTCAGTCATATTATAAAAAAGCAAACACCATTAGAAAGCTTGTTCTCTCAGCTTTGCAATGGTGCTATTTTTAGCTTTCCTGCCTGCCTGGGGAAAAATCGTCAAGGGATTTCCCGAAGGTGTCAAAAAATGGCGCACACCTCGGCGCTTAGGCGGCTGCATAGCAATCACGATTTCTTGCATTTTCGATCATCGGATTTCAGCATTCATACTCAAATTACTTACAAACAACAAACATCAATGTTTAAATCAATCTTTATTTGTTATTTTGATATAAATTTAAAGTCTG
This sequence comes from Oncomelania hupensis, assembly GCA_036898135.1. Classification (NCBI taxonomy): domain Eukaryota; kingdom Metazoa; phylum Mollusca; class Gastropoda; order Littorinimorpha; family Pomatiopsidae; genus Oncomelania; species Oncomelania hupensis. The sequence continues at coordinate 18,536,943 of CM072520.1, forward strand.
TAGGCGCATGCATCAGTGAGTTATGACAAGTTGAAGAAGGTAGGGGTAAGCAGTTTTTTAGGCTGATTGGTCAAAATAGTGCCTGCCTGCCGCTACCTACTTTAAGCTAGTTCCATATTTCACATTTTCACTTGTAACAATACTTTACTTTTTTTTTCTTCTTTTTTTAAAATCTCTGTCAGTATTTTACTGTTAGCATTTAATGCATTTGCAAAACCCTCTTTCTCATCAGACATGGCAGAAACATCAGCGTCAGCAGCCAGCTTGTGCCAGATCAGCCTGGAGAACATGCATGGGGAACTGCAGGAGCTGGTTGCCATGGACAACAAGGCCTTTGCTCAGGAGATCGAGGACTGGGACGCTGAGCAAGCCAAGAAATCTCAAGCCGAGTCGGATGTGGCGGTCATCTCTGAGCAGAAACCAGGTATGTTTGAATAGGCTTCTCTGGTCTTTCAGCTAATGAGGTGTTTTGAACTGGCTGTTTTCCTATGTCAGTTTGTTTTCTCTCTCTCTCTCTCTCTCTCTCTCTCTCTCTCTCTCTCTCTCTCTCTCTCTCTTTCTCTCTCTCTAATAAATTAACACTCCGAAATTAGCCTCAGCTTAAAAGCATTTTTTAATTGCCATTTTAAAAATGTAAATACCTCCTTTTTTACTGGTATTCATGCTAAGAAAATAAATTTCTTGCAGGAAGTCGGTAGAGGAGCTTTGGTGAACTATTTTTCTGGCAGTAATTTGGAAACTGTTCCATATCAGAGTTCATTGTTTACAAGCCAATCATGGACAAAAGAATAGACAGAAGTTTATTGTATTAGCTATTGAAATTCTTTGTGCCATCGGATGAATAGAATTTCTATAACACATGGGTGCCACCTTTCCGCCTACAGTCGGAAAATCAGATTTTTGCTGAAGCCTACAATCGGAAATCCGATTTTTCGAAAAAAAAATCTTTAAAAAAATTATAAACGAAACAAGATTTGTATCAGATTTGTGTAAAGATGCACAGCTGAAAGGGGCATAACCCGCGTATCCGGTTGATGACTTCCGGCCGGTTTGAGACTGAAGAATGGATATTGTGACTTTGTGTTCCAATCATGCCGTTTTTAAGAGGATCCCCCTAGTACACTCGCCTTGTGGCTATGCCACTTCGTATTAGTGCACTGTGCACATCCCCTCAACAATTGAAAGATCCGCCCCTGATTGTGTATATTTGTGTGTGTTTGCTTTTCTTTCTCTCACCTCTTATACACATTCACAAAATGTTTAAACAATCTTAACTATGCTTCTGATTGTTCATATGTGTTTTCCATTTGCATTGACTAAGTCTGGGGACTTAGTCACCTTTGCCAATGTTAGGCCCTGGTCTTTTTATGTAGTTTTTTTCTTGTTCTATGTGAGTGTCTTGTATGTATACTAGTGGTAAATCATTCTTCAGCTTTCTCGAGAGGCCTCTAAATTGGCTTTGAATATTGTAAAAACTTTCTATCGGGGGGCGTTGCCCCCCTAACCTCCTACCAGGGCGTTACGCTGGGACCCTATCGGGGCCTAGGCGGCCCCGGACCCCTGCCTTCAGATTTTGGAAAATTTCTTGGTGGCACCCATGTATAACAAACTGAAAGGAGTTTGGGGCATTTTCCTGTTCTAAGCCTTATCAGCTTGCTTATGCTCCTTCCTCTCTCTCATCTCCTGTTTTATAACGCTTGTTCTGCCTGTCTACAGCGCAAACACAGTCCCAGTCCAGCCAGATCCATCTGTCATCCTTCCACACCCAATTGTCCTTCAACGATACGATGAAGGCTGTGGAACGAGTGGCCAACGTGCTTAGAGCTGGACAGCCTAATGTCGCTCTCCAACAGGTCAGCCTTACTTTGAAGGAGAAAGAGGTGGTAGGCAAAACTAGACATAGCAAATCCCCACTTGACTGCCTTGACGATGTCCATATTTGCGTGTTTGATTTTGCAACCCAAGTTTAACTGCCTACGTACAGTATTTAACCCTGAAAGGACCTTGCGCTAGCTGCAGCAATAAAGTCAAGGCAATGTTTCTAGGGCTTGATTGCATAAAGGTATCGCTCTGACCTTATAGATGAAAGTAGTTAAAATGCACAAAGTAAAATGGATTACTTACCCTGTAGGGTGACTGCTGGTGAAAGTCAGAAAGGGAGACCACTATAAAGGTTTGTGTGAAATACTTCCTTTTCCTGTGTGCAATCCTTGTTGCTAGCGAGTAGTATTAGAAGATTCTAAAATAAAACAGCCAAGGACCTAGTAAGCAGTGTCCATAATGGAGATTTCGTTTTTCTGCATCCTCAATTGCTGTGATGCACACTGCCAGTATACATGGTGAAATCTTCCAGTTTGAAACGAAAGGTGTATAAGCAGGGTGAAGGTGATGATGACGTGATGGAGTCGTCCCGAAAGCTCACACAATAAGACATTAAACCATTTTCTTTATCTGCCCTGCATATTCCCGACTTCTGCTAAATTAAAGTTGCTTAAAGTGAACCGAATGTTAAGTGAAATATTCAAAATGTATTCCGTATCCTTAGGCCCTGACAAGTGAACACAAACGACTTATCAATGTGATGGAGACGTCGCTTCACAAGCTGCCTCAGGACGACTTCCGTCTGCGACACGTTGGCGCCTATTTCATCTACAACAAGGTGGACCTTACCTTGATCACTATGGTGCTACTGGAGCAGTTTGCCTACCTCAGCATCCTGGATCATGACCCCAAGTAAGAATGATGTTTTCTTACAGGAAAAGCTAAAGGAATTTAGGTATAGCACACTCAGTAAAAAAAACCTAGGACTAGTTGAAACCCGGATCTAACTTCAGCATCCCAAGACTTTATCTTGCTGCATTGAAAAGGCCAAACACCACTAAACTACCCCGATTGATCTTGTATATATGCTTTGTTTATTGTGTTACTTGTGACACACTTACTGGCTTCTTTACCATACTGCTCAGTGAGGATGGGGGAAGGGAGTGGGTACACAGTCCAAATTGTCATATGCGGAGAACAAAACTTAACCCTTTGCCACTCACAAGGTCTATTTAGGCCCGTGAGTTCAGTGCCTTTGTTTCTTCACAAGGCCCATTATGGCTTGCGGACTAGTCTACCGCGTCATAACTGTCTAGCAACGGTCAACCACAGTGCATCGCTTTAAAACTTATCCCATTAAAAACTTCCCTTTCTGGTTTATTTACTTGCTAGATCTACACGGTGCGATGGTCTTTTCATGGTGTTTTTTTTTAAACCAGGAATTTTGGGCCCAATTTTAATGTCACAAAAATGGAGGGAGGAGATAAGATGTTCGATTATCAGTGAAAGCGACGATGACAATGACTTTATGGGCTTTATACTAGAAGGAATAGCGAAAGGAGAGGTGTCTGATGTTGACTTGGATTTAATAGTAACCCCAAATCGCCTTGATTTTGACGATTGTAACGACCAGCAGAACTCTCAGGATTGACCAACAGATGATATGTCATTTAGTCATTGTTTATAGCAACTAAGTCAACGTCCCAATGGGTAAAGAAGACACCAAAGTTGCTAACACTGTACAGTTTGTTTTCACTTTCTGTTTCTTTTGACTATCAGTAAGCCTACCTGTCTTCTTCATTTGTCTTTTCTTCTAAACGAAGAAGACAGGTAGGCCTACTGATAGTCAAAAGAAATGTAGTTTCTTCAGTTACATTGTTATTACATTATTTCTTCCTCATTTTTTTTCTTCCATTTTGGTAATTTTATTTCCTTTAAGATCAGCATTCCTTGTGCTTTTAATAACAGCTTGTTTTGTGAACTCTGTGCTGAACAATAGCCCTAAAAAAAAGGAGTTCTGATCCGGACATCTATGAAAGTATGAAACTGTTGTCTGTGTATTTTTTGTGTTCAGTTTGTGTACCAACCTTACACCTTTTAAACACAAAGTGTGAAAATTCAACATCTGGAAGGTATTTTTCATTACATTAAAATAGAGGTAAATCTTAATTTTGTATTTAGTTTTTTTCCTGAGCGAGAGTTGCGGAGTTCCTTTTCTTGCGTTGAGTACAGTGGAACCTCCGGTATCCGGCTCTCTGGTATACGACTCCCTCCGTTATGTGACCTGAAAACTTCTGACGGATTCACTTCCAATAATAAATGACCTCTGGTATGCGACAACCTCGTTTATGCGACCAGCGACCATGTCTTAAGCCCTTTATACGACCGTCTTAGGGCAATTTAAAAGAGGATATCAGTTAATTTGTTGTCTGTACCTTGCGTTTTTTTCTCTCATGTTAGTGTACACCTGCTGTTGTCTGCTATTTCCGGTTCGCAAATAAGGGACATTACTCGCCTACACTGGCTTGTCAAAATGGCGTAGCGCAAGAGGAACGTTTTGAGTTTGGCAGAGAGGATGAAAGTGATTGAAAGAAGTGAAAATGGGGAGAGTTGTTTGTCTATTGCAAGAAGTTTAGACGTTGGGAAGACCCAAATTCAGCTCATCATAAAGGATAAGGAATCTGTTAAACTACGATGGGAGAGTGGAGAAAGTGGCGAAAGGAAAACATCGAAACCGAGAGCTTCTGCACTGACAGACTTGTATGAACGCGTCTGGCAGTGGTTCGACTGTTTATTATTTTTGAAGTTGTGAATAAAAGACAAAGCTAAAAATGAAACATGTTTTACAGTTTCCTTTGTCAGAGAATACATGCTGGTGAGTGTGAAAATTATGACTACATACCCCTTTGAGCCTGACACCCCTCCCCCCATCCCACCCCTTGTTTCCGGTATAAGACCACCTCTATTATAAGACCGTTTTTTCTCAGATTTTGGACGGTCGTATACCGGAGGTTCCACTGTACTAAGGGGAAGCTTAAAACTGGCCCGAGTGGCATTGGGTTAATTGTTATATACATATAATCTGCACATAAGTCATCGATGACATTGACGCTTGTGGGGGGGAAAAAACTCTGTTGTCCCATAAGCAAGAATCAAACCTTTGTCCTCACTTAAGCTCTTTGTGAAGATTTTTGCTTACTAGATTGACAACCTTGTGATGTGCTCTAAACATTGATTAGTTACTGCATGTTCCTTTCTGGGTCTGTAGAATGAAAAGCATGAGGATGATATCGTTGGAAAGGCTCCATCAGATCAAAGTGGAAAACGACAAAGTCTCCAGAACCATCAATGACGAATTTGAGGTAAGGTCACAGCTCAGTTGTTTTAATAGTTCCTTGATGTGCAAATAAATTATCTTTCAAACGAGGTTGCAGTTGATTTGTTTTGGTTTATGCGTGTAACGTTGCTTTGATTATTAACTTGAGGAGGGATTTGACAGATCTGGTATTTAAACCCTGAGATGCTGTGGTTGATTGTTATAGTTTATTGTTATCAGGGTCCGTAGCGGTCATGGAATTCCTGGAAAGTCATGGAATTTGAAAATAAGTTTTCAAGGCCTGGATTGTTATGGAATATCAGTCTAGGTCCTGGAAAGTCATTGAATTTTGAAATAAAGAAGAAAATAAAATAAACGAGAGTTTTTGTGGTCGAGCGTGACGATTGCGTGTGCCTGTGAAACCGGATCTTGCCGGTCACTCCGCGTCTGTGTCTTACATGATCATTTCTTACATACACTCTGATTGGTTAGTTTTAACTTCCGCCAATGAAACAAGGCGTCTGATTGGCTCGTTCGACTCCCATTGTGACAAACTTTGACAATGCGTGCGAAATCACTCATTGAGCTGCAGATCGATCCATCGATCGATGGTGATGACCCATGCGAGAACACTAAAAACCTGCAAAATGCCTGGAAAATGTTCTTTTCAAGTTTCTTGGGTCAAGAACAAGGATTATGAAGCCTGGCTATCGGCTGGTTTGATCAGCAGGAATGCACTGTGCACAGCATGTCAAAAAGAGTTTGACATTTCAAATATGGGTGAAGCGGCCATCCGATCTCACGCCAAAGGTGCTAAACACAAAGAGAGAGTAAAGGAAAAAGAAAAAGAAAAGCAGGCTGTGAAAAAAACGATGTTTCTACCCAGCGAGATTGGGATTGATAATCTGCCTTTAAGTTCAACAGAAAGTTCAACATCGGCGCATCGGAAATCCCACACCAGTCTTGGAGTGAGCGGCGACGACGAGTTGAAATCAGAGATCATGTGGACATTGAAAGTTTTATCGTCCCATTATTCCTTCTCCAGCTGTGCCCAAATACCGTGGCTCATGCAGACGATGTTTCCGGACAGTGTTTTGTTATGTGTGCTTCTGTGTATAGCTGCGATTTTGAAGTGAGTGTATGGCATGTTTGTGATGTAAATATGAAGGGGGAAAGTGATTGCATATGTCTGGAAAAGTCTGGAAAAAGTCCTGGAAAGTCATGGAAAAGTCATGGAATTTTGTGTTGGCAAACCACTATGGACCCTGGTATGCAACTAACATATCTTTAAAAGAAGGGATTCAGATGATTTGTTTTGGTTTATGAGTGTAACTTTGCTTTGATTGTTAAGATGGGATTGGACAGATGTTACGTTTAAACCCTGAAATCTAACTGGTCTGTTTTTTTTAATGAGCTTGTGGTTGTGTAATGTCTTTGAACAGCATCTGGAGAAGCAGAAGAGAATGGCTCGAAATGATCTAGATTACGTCTTTTTTTTTTTTTCATCAAAATGTTTGTGACCAAGATTTTCCAAGCATAACATGTTATTAGAAAATTTATATATTTAAGAATTTTATTTATTTATTTATGGTAGGAGTGTTTTTCTGTATGTGACTGTTGTCTGTGTTTGTTCAGACCTGGCATTTGAAGTTCCACTACTTCAGACAAGCTGTGTACATGTTGGTCAGAGGTCTACAGGCTTATTATAAGGAGAGGTAAGCAGCAGTTTGCTTCAGTGGTAATGTTATTCATGTTGATTAGTGTGCTGTCTGGAAAGAACACTTATAATGTATGAATAATGAGTAACAGCCATATTCTTTCCAAGAGGATGATTTATTAGTATTATTCATACTGAGTTCATAACTTCTTTAAAATCTTTATTTATCAGAGGTTTGTTTCTCTATATTGAAGAACAAGGTTTAACGCCCTATTGCATGAGTTTGAAGGATGAATTGATTTGTTTCTGCCCACTAAAGCTAGTAAGTTTTCTTATCATCATCTTTAATTGCCCAAGGGCCTGTAGTTAGCCTTTTGATTGTTCTGTGGCCTCGTGTTCTTTAATGGGACTGAAATTGGCTTTGTGCAGGTTTACGGAAGCGTTGCCATACTTCCATCATTCTTGGCTGCACAATCGCAACGCTGTGTTGAACACACAGCCTATGGCTGGCATTGATGTCCGTCTAATCTGCTACTTCAGAAGGAAGTGCTTAGAGGTATGAAGTCTATGATTGCGTGTTGTGTCCTATAAAAATGTTTTGAGTGTTACTGAGTTATACAGTTTTGTTAGGGGCTGTATTTGTTGTCGGTAATGTCCAAGAGACAAAACAAAGGGTATATTTAGATTTTATTCTAAAACACTGATGTCCAGTACGTTTGTGTTGGTGTCTCTTTTCCATCTCTTCCTGTGTATTTTTGGCTCATTTTGTGGAAAATTTCATTGAAAAACGAGTTTATGGCTGAGACTACGCTACATAAACCTGTTGCAAATGGTTTATGCATGATTATTATTGTTTATGAAAGTTGTCCTGTTGCCATCAACATCATCATCCTCACAATAATAATAATAATAATAATAATAATAATAATAATAATAATAAAAATAATAATACCTGATTTATTTACTGCTTTTTTTGGATTTAGACTAAAGTGTGATGACAATCACCACTACCATCACCCTCATGAACCTCTTTATTATTTTAGTTTTGTTTTGCTTCTCTCTGAAATGTATGTGCACAGAATGATGCAAAATTTTCCCTCTTCCCTTGTGTGAACTAAACATTGATTTGCCGTGCCATGTTTTCAGCATGTGAATGCGGATGCCATGCATCAGTTTGAGTCCGACGCGGATCTGGCAGACGCCCTGACGCTGATGGGGAACCAAATCCTGCCGTCACTGGCCTTTTTGGCACAGTCAGGTTTGGAGGCTGACATGGCCACATTGGAGGACCTGCGCAGCAAGTGGTGCGCTTTTCTGGAGAAAGAACTGTCAGGTATGGTATACCTTTTACCTGTCAAGGCCCAGGTTGATTACCCCACAAACATTTTCGATAAATGTAGAACAGGTTTACGTTACTGATCTCTTTATTGATAAATGATGTGATCTACCAGTTTTAAATTTCCATGTTGTATGTTATGAAGTATGGAAACCGGCCTTTTTATGTAGTTGAAAATCAAATGAGGTTTTGGGGTTTGTGAGCTAATTATTTGCAGTTTTTCTTGCTTTTGCACATTGTCACATGATAATTCACAATTACGGTTTAATGCAGTAACCCAAAATAAGTTTTATTGTTAAATGGTTAGATTATTTGTTGATGTATAATGTACTCATTTGAATTGGTTGACTTTGACTTGCACTTAAGACCAATATTCCTTTACTTTTGATTGTTAAAGTGCCGTTACTGATGATTGTCTGTTTTCCTGCCTGCAGAGTGGAAAGTGGAGAAGCTGCAGGACTTGCTGACCAAGATGTTCGAGAACTTTGGGGACGTCAAACTGAGCAAACCCAGTAACCTGAAGGTGGCCGATATGGCGGAGCTGTACACGGACTACTGCCTGGCCCTGCAGAAAGCCTCCAATGAGGGTGACCTGGACAAAGCCCTGGCAGGCAGATAGGGCTGGCACTGGCAGGCTGGCAGAAAGTTCATGTGACGTGATACTTCCCTGCTGGCCTAGTAGACACAGTGCTGTAGACAATGCAGATGAGCGATGTTGCTGGACTTGACAGCAGGAACAGACAAAAGCGGAGTGCTTGTTGTCAGGCCAAAGACCAGAAGGAAGGTTGTGTAACGCATCAATTGCACAATAATTCATGTGGATGTGATGGGAAAAGGGGGGCAGAGGAGAGGGTGGAGAGCAACTCCAGTGCTTCTTTTCCCAGGAAAAATATAATGGACTGATCGCCATACTGCAACAGCATGCTGCCTGGGAGAGACCAGACTTGATGAGTTTTGATACGAGAAAGTTTTCTTTAGTGCTCGTTTCCAGACGAAAGGTGAACTGACTCCGCATGCTGCTTGTATGTGAGAGAGTAGGATTGTGAGATTTGACTCTGGTAGATGGTAGAAAGGCAGAGGCTTGTTGAATGGATGTCCTCCTGCAGTTACATACATGGATGTGTGAAGCGAGGCACACACTTCCTGGGGTGTGGGCCGCCATGTCAAAACCTTGTTGCTTTGCTCTTTTGACAGTCGTACCACTGTACAAAACGGTTACGGCAGGAAGCAGCATTCGTGATCTTTCTGTCAGCCTAATGAGGATGGCAAAATTACAAGGTGATTTAGTGGAAAGACTGATATAACAGCTTTAGCTTCAAATTTCTGCTTGTTAGACTAAACCATTCATTGTGGATAAAACCATTGATCTACTTGCAGGTGAATTATTCATGTTTGTTCTGTTTTTATTTGTGCTTTATTTATTGACAAGAAGAAGTGTGACTGCTCTTGTTAGCTTCTCGCGTGTGGTAGTTTCCATTTGGATTCACGTGCATAAAGAAATTTGAGCTACGAGGCTAATAGTAATATACTCAGCCCCCAAATTGAAATTCTCCATATATTTTTTCCCACATTGTTTTCTCCTTGTTTCCATTGTTTTCAGTTTTGAAAAAAGGCCTAGCTAATATTGTGTTGATTTTGTTCTGTCGACTTCATCTTCTGCTTTTGTAAAGGAATGCTGTTTAATACATCTTATCAACCTTGGTTTTAGTGGATGTAAACCGCCATTTAATGAATTTGCTTGTACAAAGCAGCCCATGAACCCCATCACATTCAGCTCCCATTCATTTGTGCACACATTCTTGTAATTAGTATAATTAGATATAAAACTCGCTCCCACCTTTCGCTGATTTGATGGATCTAACAATGGCTGATCCGGGTCATAGAAAGATCAAAGTTGGTATTACTTTGCATTCTAATATCACCGTTTCTTTTATTTTTATTTTCTGGGCACTCATTTTCTTCATGTTACATATTGCAAGTTCCACAAGGAAGATAAAAGTCTTATGGGCTTTGCACTTCTAGTTTTCAAACAAGATGTGATGCAGGAAACTTTGTTGTTTAAAAAAAAAAAGTCCAGATTTATTATTCAGGCCCCTGTATAACATGTCACGCTGACTTTGTTGGAAATGAAGCTAGGCTTCTTTGTGATTTTTGTACTTACTTGTCTTCTGTGATCTCATATCTATGTTCAGTGTTGTCCTCATCTTGAGAAGTGGTGCACCAGCTGAAAGGAGACCGCATGGCTGTAATTGTGAACTGACAGATTGGGACACTTTCCCCATTGAAAATCACTGAATTTTATGCAGGACCATTGATCAGCAAGACCTATTCTAAAGACAACTACCTAAACTCACAGATTTGCTTTGTTCAACTGTTTCTACAATAAATGAATATGCTGAGTGAGACTGAGACTTTATTCGTCTATGAATTTTACATAGAAATTCCCATTTTGGCTGCACAAACATGTTACATAGTACATGTAAAATGTAGAATATGTTTAAAAGAATGAAATGTATAAACAAAATATAAATATTGCAAAACATTACATTACATTATTATTGCTTTAGGTCCAGCGGACTCTTCCGAGCCAAATCAGGATAGGACAACCCCCGATCTGCATCAAAGATCTGCTGAAACAACCCTAGTGGTAAAACCGAAAGCTCTCTACCAGCCAGTCACTTTACAATAAAGACATCCCACACAGGGGACGGCTGAGGCTTCACCCCAACTTATCGAACCCACGTTTACAAAAACAAAATAGAATACAAACATCATTATAAATTATCAACAAAACACATACATATAAAATGCCTACATTGCTAAATAATATAGGAAGCCCTAATGACCACCTGGCAGAAAGCGTCCAGTATTCCCAAGCTGATCCAGCAGACCTCATACACCACAAACAAGGAGTCTTGTCCAGGAAGAGTTTTCAAGAAAAAAGGTAGGAGACTGGTCTAGCGAAGAAGACGATAGTTTAGCAGATTGATATAAGAGAGCAGGAATGAGAAAGAGCAAATGGGAAAGACAGTGACAGTGGGAATTAAAAGCACTAAATTTCCAGAAAGTGGGGATACTATTTATACTGAAACCACCGGCACCCCAACGGGGGTTTGCAAAACATAAGATATAATTTTAAAAAACACTATCCACAGGCAACCCCCCTCTCCTTTTCTTCACCCCCCTCACTTCCTCCCTCCCCCTCCTCCCCCATCTCCCTGGGTTGCTAGGGGTTTCAGTATAAATTGTATCCCCACTTTCTGGAAATTTAGTGCTTTAAATTCCCACTGTCGCTGTCTTTCTCATTTGCTCTTCCTCATCCCTACTCTATTTTATCAATCTACTATACAATCTTCTTATTGTCTAGACCGGTCACCTACTTTTTTTTCTTGAAAACTCTTCCAAAACTCCTTATTTGTGTATGAGGTCTGTTGGATCAGCTTGGGAATATTGGATGCTTTCTGCCAAATAATCACTAAGGCTTTTTATGACATTATTATTTAGCAAATAGGCATTTTATATGTATGTGCTTTGTTGATATTTTATAATGATGTTTATTTTTTATTATGATTTAGTAAACAGGGGTTTGATAAATTAGAGAATAGCCTCAACGTCTCCTTCGTGGGATGTCTTTATTGTAAAGTGACCAGCTGGTGGAGTGCCTTCAGTGTTGCCATTATGGTTGTGTCAACAGATCGTTTATATGGATTATGGGTGAGTCCTCTTTCAACCAAGTTGTGGTCCTGATTTTGTGGTCGTGATTCAACTCTGCAGTCCGCTGGACCCTGTAAGCAATAACTAACTAACGGGCACATATATACTTTTTTGCAGTACACCCCCGCATAGAGGAGGTCATGTTTTGAAGATACTTATAATTGCAAGAGTCTGTGCTGCATCTTTATATTGGAAATTTGATCAAAACATGTTCAAGTGCACAGTGCAAGGAGGTAGAAGAAGAGGGAGACCGAAAAAGAGGTGGGAGGACAACATTCGAGAATGGACTGGTTTGACACTGAGCGAAGCCATCAGGGCTGCTGAGGACAGAGAAAGATGGAGTATGCTGGTTAAACGATCATCTGTGGTGCCCCTACGACCTTCGGGTTACGGGACAGGATAGGATAGGATGTTCAAAATGAGAACAGCGGTGTGACGCTTTCATAATGTTCACAATGTGTTACTTTGGCATTTATTTTTATCTGTTTGAGGTGTACAAAAATCTCATTTGTTCAAAAAGTTCCCCGTTTGTGTTTTGTTTGGTGGTATTCATCCATTTTTTTGTGTCAAGTTTTGGTGGAAAATGTTTTTGTTTTAATTCTGTGCTTTATTTTTTATTTTAGCAGTCGATTGTTCTACGTTATATTATTGGCGTTTTGTCATGATACTATATTACAGATGGTGTTTGTGACTTCCATTTTCTCAGCTTTGTTGTTCAAGCAATGAACTATTACCGCTTGCCATTAATGAAACCAATTGGTTATGTACAGGTAGGTAGAGCTGCATATATAGTCTTATAAATGTACCCAGAAACAATGGGTAATAGTCTTCTACCGGTCATTTAGGAACCCAGCTTTGGATCCGGGGAAACTTGAGAATGTAACCAGATCTAAGGTAACTTTCAAAAACGCGAGAAAAAGTAACTTTCGTCTCCTCTAGGCGACGAATTAGGTCAAGCTGTATTTCTTACTAGGTCAACTGTCTTTTACGCACCGTTGGAGAATGTTTTCGAACCGTTTATTGACGCCGGATAGCGTCCTCACTTGGTTTCATACAATTTAAGAATCCAAGAAGGCAAATGGGTTTTTTGGTCGAAAAAAGCACATGTTAGTAGAGAAAAGGGTTAGGGCAAGGGTTAGTTGCAGCGCTGCAACTAGCCCTTACCCTAACCCTTTTACTATCTTTCCGCTCTTTCCGTCATTTTTTAGTAGGTTCTCAGAAACAAGGACGTATAAGTGTGTGTGTGTGTATATATATATATATAGATAGATAGATAGATAGATAGATAGATATATCAGATAGATAGATAGATAGATAGATAGATAGATGATAGATAGATATATCAGATAGATAGATAGATAGATAGATAGATAGATAGATAGATAGATAGATATCAAAGGCATGGGGCATTTGGTCAAAACAAAAAATTGTGAAAATCATCAAGTCTTGAGATTTTTACCATAATATATGAGTTAGTGGCTGAAGAGTCTAAAGTGGAATTTCTGCTTTGTTTTTAATTCTGTCGGATCATTTCAAAGCTACAGCAACGCCCTCCGTTTTTGACTCATATGCTTAGCAATGCATAGCAATGCCAGTCTTGTGTACTCGCCCCACACCTCCACCCCACCCCCTGTCTTCAACTCTCAACCCCATACCACCCCTCCAAAAAAAACAAAAATCCAGATTTTTACAAATCTGCATGAGACGAGTCGTAAATATCCAAAAATGACATTAAAAGAAAAAGATTTCCATCCTTCCGTCCGTCGTCTGTGCAAAAATTGCAAGTGAATTAATATCTCAGAACCTATTTTAACTATCGCAACCAAGCGTGGTAAGATGGTGTATACCCATGAGACTTCATAAACGATCATTGGATGAATGACCACTTCAATGTCAAGGTCACAGGGTCAACAAATGTTAGTACAAAAGTTTCACTTTTAAAAAAAAAAAGCTTATGATTCTTTGATGCATGATAGATTTTAAATTCAATGAGACACACATAATATACAAAATTTGAGCAATCTCACTCCAAGGTCAAGGTCTCTGGAGCTGTCCAAAGTTAATTAATATAGGTACATTAAAGTGACCTTTATCATAAACTATGAGAGATGTAAAGTCCAAACTTGCTGTATTAAGAGATGATAGATTGATCTTTCATATATTTTCCATTTTTGCATTGACTGTTACGGTCAAGGTCATTTTAGGCTTTGCAAAAACATTTTTTAAAAAGGTCATCGTACAGTGAAATGGCTCTATATTTTACACATGGTATGCAACAACATTGTTTTTTTTTTTTTTTTTTTAATCATATATGAACATGAGAGGTCACTGAAGGTCAATGTCATCATCCTAAGGCCAAGGTCACTGCAGGTCAAGGTCATCTTAAGGTCACCATATTTTGGGCATAATACAACTTTTGCTGATATTTTTTTAATAGTCTATGAGGGTATATGGAGCAGGTCAAGGTCATCTCAAGGTCAAGAGCATAGAAAGATCCAATTCGGTATTGCATTGCATTTGAATGCCACCGTTTCATTTTATTTTTTCTAGCCACTCATTTTCATGTTAAATATTGAGTTCCATAAGGAGCTTTTGTCTTTCTAAGTTTATCTTGTGCGTCATATCAACTGCAGCTGAGCTTACGTGTCAGGGTATCAAGAGTTTTTTGTGCATTATTATGAATTCTGTGTCTTATCTTTCAGTTTATAGAATACTGTGTTTTTGAAATGAGGTACAGAGTGAAACTGCAATACTAATAGATCAGCAATACTTGGTGGACATTTTAACAGGGCCAGGCTTCTTGCTTTAGCTAGGAGTTAATATTATGCCTTTTTATTATATTGGTCATAGGCGACTAGAGTAAAACTTGTTCCCACCAGTGGCTAAAAGTGCAAGTTGGAGGGAGAGTGTGAGTGATCTTAGACCCCAGAATTCTATATTCCCTTTTCTGTCCAGGTTTATAAAATAGTACGTGTCCAGCCTGGTATTTGCTGGAAATGTTGGTTCACAAAAGGGCATCGTAAGACTTTGGTAATCAGATCTGAACATTCTGCATGATGGAAACGTAAGGAATAAATATATCTTTATGGTATACTGAACGGAACTGGATACACACACTACAAAACAAAACAAAAAAGACTGGACAAAAATGTTGACAAACTAGAAAAATTTGAATGCGTGCACATAGAGTTGAAGCGGGTGAATCTGTGAAGGTACTCGAGCTGAGGAATGTTGTGAGATTTGGCTAGAAAATGTTTTTAGCGCTTTTTGTTTGCGAGGCAGTTTGAACTTGGGGAATGACAGGTTTAAAGGACAATGATTGTTGATCACCCCAAGAGGGGGAAAACAAGAGCTTTATCAATTGGTGCTAATCTGTAACATATTGCATTTGTTATCAAACTGATATTAAGTTGTTAACAAAAAACGGACTGTTTGTAAATTGTGTGGGTAGTCATTAGTGGTTTATTATTATCAGTGTACATTTTGGTTTCTTGTACGGGATAATAAAGTTATCTTTTTCGTCCTTTCACCGTTTTTGTTTTTAAATTTAATGTTCTTTCTTGTATGAATCAATACAGTTTTCTACATTTTTTTTTCATTTCACTGCTTCATTATTTGTATTGTGATTTCTGGTATGAGATAATTAAGTTATCTTTCTGTTCATTTCATAGTTTAATTATTTGTATTGTCTTTTGTAGAAGATAATAAAGTTATCTTCTTTCAGTGTTCAATGCCTGAGGTGCGGATTGTTTTGCAGTGTTGCTTATTTGCTTTGTGTAAGGAAGGGTACAGTACTAGAGAAATGTTTAATATTGTTGTTCTTATTATTGTTTACCTCCGAGTTACAATGTATACTGCTATTAATCATCAAAAAAGATCTTGTTTAAAAAAAAAGTGTTTTCTGCGTTGTGAACCAGCTTTTGTTATTTATTTTATGGTCTTTGTACTGAACTATTATCAAGTCGTTTTTCATCATACATAGTTAGGTGCCTGTGTGAACAATTGTGTGTGTGCATTAAACAGTAATGTGTGTATGTGTTATCATGGTAATGTCTCGTGAGGTTTTTTTTTGTTTTATTCTAATTGCAGTGATGTGACTTTTAGCGTTATAATTGATAAATGTCTATTGTGTCTGTTATATATATATATATATATATATATATATATATATATATATATATATATATATATACATAGAAAAACTAAAAGGCTTGCCTTTTTCTTTAAGAGAAACAGTAATTAATTGATTGTTTGTGTACAGCACTCCTCAATTGTGTATGGGGTCTTTGGGTCAGCTTGGGGATATTGGACGCTTTCTGCCAAATGGTCACTAGGGCTTTCTATGACATTATTATTTAGCAGTTTAGGCATTTTATATGTATGTGTTTTGTTAATATTTTATAATAATATTTATATTCTAATTTGTTTTTGTACTAGGGGGTTCAATAAATTATGGTATCGCCTCAGTGAAACCTTTATTGTAAAATGACCGGCTTTTGGAGTGCCTTCAGTGTTTCCATGGGTTGTTTGAGCAGATCTTTTATGCAGATAGGGGATGAGTCCTCTTTCAACCAAAATGCCCTGATTTGGCTCTTGGCAGGACTGACCAACAGCATGTTTACCAGCTCCCAGAGCTCAGAGAGCTGCTCACAGCTGTCCCAATATCAGGCCTAGCAATAAATGAAGTCTTTGGTTGTTACTACTTTCAGTATTTGAAAGTACAGTCATTGTTACTATGCAGGGCTTCTTCTACAACTACAAAAAGCTGTTCAAGGCATATTAGGTTTGGCAATAATTTCATTGACAGTGACGTTATTTGCTGCTGGCACAAAGACACGATGTCTCATCTTTAATGTTTTATTTTTTATTTGTTTGATATTTTTATCATGGAATCTGTTTATTGGTGGCAAATTGTGATCCATCTCAGTAAAAAATAAAAAAATTAAACAAAAAATAAAATTAAAATTTTCGGACTTCCACAATTGTTGCTTTAGTATCTTTACTACAGTAAAAAAAAAAAATATCACAGGGGCAATTTTCACACTGTAGTAAAGATACTGTACTAAAGAAGAAGTTTTGGAAGGCCGGAAATTTTAATTTTATGTTTAAAGTTTTAGTCTTCAGAAAATGAAATATTTTTGTTAGTTGTTTTGTTTCATTGCCATTGCCTGCATTGCAGACATTTGGATGTGTATTTAATTGTTACTCTTGCCATGGGAGATTCTCAAACTTTGAACTGTCAGCATATGTTTGTTCATTGTAGTTGTTTTTTTAAAACAGAATTTCAGACCTTTTAGTAGTTTGAGATGAGGAGTCATCGGCATACCTGATGATTTATGCATGCATTGTTGTGTTCTTTGGAATGTGTGTTTTTGTTTTTTTTTCCGGCAGAAGAATTTATTTTGTAATATTGTTTTAGGTTTATTTTAGTTTTTGTTCAGTTTAGTTATTTATATATGTTAAATTCACTTTGAAATAATAATATTTTGTTTTCTTGGAGTTGCACAAATAGCAAAGTGTATTCAGGTCTTCTGTTTTGGAATCTTCAGTTTGTGAAATTGAAATGTGGACTTTTATTTTACATTTTATAATGTTGGAAAAAAATATAACCTTCAGAATATCTGTCAGGAGGAGTGACTAACCAGAAGTTCCACTGATGTCTGTGATTGTACAAAATGTCATGCCCTGACAAAAGAATCTCGCAATATTGTTTGTTTTACGGGTTTTGCGCTATATTGTGAATTATTTTTCAAAATCGGAATGTCTGCGAGTGTGGGCACATGAGTGAGTGTGTGTTTGGACATATTTGTTGTTGTCAAGGTGCGTAGGGGGTGCATGCTTGCATGAGATGAGGTTTCTTTGTCGTCTTTCACGTTTTTTTCTGTATAAACTTTCCAAGGATTGTTATTTACATATTATTGAGAATAAAATGCTTTTATGACTTTTTTACCCTAAGATCTTTTTTCCCCAGTTTCAAAATAGTTCTTTTTGAAGTTTGTGTTTAATGCCAAAAAAAAGAAAAGTCTGCATCAATAAATGGATAAATGATGTTTTTATTGTTTGGTAAAAGTACGTTATTTTGAAAATTTGCAACCTATGAAATACTGTGCTCAGTTTTTCTCAAATTTGTTGACAACTAAAGTTTGAAACAGGAACATGAAAGGAAGTCTTCCACTTTTGCTAAATACGTTGAGTAAAACAGAGGTGATCGTTTTGGCAAAGCAGACCAAAAAGACCAGGGATTCATAATGTTTGAATGTTTTCTTTTATTTTTAAAATTTTGTTTGTGCATCCTGGTGAATAGAGGGTTTTAGATTCCAATAACCAAGGGTTGGGTTGGAGTTGTTAATGTCAGAGTAAAGTACTTGTTCTTATTTAATACACCAGCTCAGAGATTTCAAAACGCTTCTCGTAGCAGCTGTGCAATGATAGTGGCTGCTCAGCAAAGATAGAAGTGAAATCAGGGTGGGGTAACCGTATGTATCCCTTTGACGTTACTGAAGGTATGTTCTGAAGTTTATTCCAATTGGGATTTTGAAAAAGAATAATTTTTTTACCTGTTTTCAGTTAGTTATTTTAAGGACTGGTAACTCAAAATAAAGATACTCTACAGCGCACGTCTTCATTGAAGTTGTTTAACTACACCACTGAACCTTATCTGGAAGTGGAAATGTTATATTTAATGTTGATGGGGAGGAGAGAGGGGAATAATGTTGGGAAGGAAAAGATGACCAGTGTGACGTTGTGGTTTCTTATTTTCCACCCATACCTCCTGCCATTACCTTCCCTCTGTACAATAAGCTAAGTGTTGAGATTCTTTGTTACAGTATATTGAATTGAATTAACCAGATGAAAATAATAATACTCCAAAGCAAAATTCGTTCTTAGTTTTTTAAATATAAATCTATAACACCTTTAGTACTAGACTTTTATTGTTTGATTTTTCAAAACAATTTCGATTAATTTATAATTTAAGCTTACGGAAATTAGTACAGTGAATAACTTTTGGTATGTGAATATAAATAGGATGGGCTGATACCACTATAGTTAGGTTATGTGTTGAGTGTGGTTAGGGACAGGGTGCAGTGTAATGAAGCAGACTGGTCAGTGAATGCCTTTTGATAAGCATAACACATTCGGGACTATTCAACTATTCAAAGTGTTGACATTCTCTGTGTGTTTTTTTTTCACTTCTGTTTTTTGTATTCTTTTCAAGTGTGTAAATATTGCGAATGCCAGATCGCGGAACTGTGATAATGAATATCACTGTACATAATAACCTCAAGCCATGAACATGCAGAATTTTTCACCAATAAAGATAAAGAGAAATTGAATGTGTTTATTTATTTAGTAAGAGAGAATGAAACAGAGAGAGAGAGAGAGAGAGAGAGAGAGAGAGAGAGAGAGAGAGAGAGAGAGAGAGAGAGAGAGAGAGAGAGAGAGAGAGAAAGAGAATCTGCAGTTCAATTATTTATTTATTTATTATTATTTTTATATTTCATTTTTGACACTTTGTTATCTTCTGTAGGGGTATTGGGGGTTTCAGTATAAATAGTATTCTCACTTTCTAGAAATTGTTGTTTCCAGACTGTGAAGCAAGTATCCGTATTTTTAGTAGCGCTTGCCGAGTTTTTCAAATTTCGGGAAAAAAATCCAGTAGACTCATTACGTACCATCCGTTTGAGAGCAGCCCCTTTCAACATCACCATCATCCAGGCCTATGCCCCAACATCAGACTATGACAACAGCGAAGTGGAGGATTTCTATGAAAATCTACAGGCTGTCCTTGACCAAGTGCCGAAGAAGGACATAGTCATAGTGCAAGGTTGGCCAAGATGCGCACCACAACTGGGGAGACTCATGGGGACTCCACTGCAACCACGAGACAAATGACAGAGGTCAGAGACACTTGGAGGTTGCCAGATACAGCAATCTGATACTGGCAAACATACTTGGTCTCCACAAAAAATCCAGACGATGGACATGGTACAGTCCCAGCGGGGAGCATCACAACCAGATCGACTGCATCATGGTCAAGAAACACTTCAAATCAAGCATCAACATTGGAAGGACACGCACTTTTCCAGGAGCAGACATAGGAAGTGATCACGATCTCGTGATGATGCCTTTCCGGCTCCACTTGAAGAGAGTAAACGCAGCAAAGTGCACTAGACTGAAGTTCGACCTGGACAAACTGCAAGACCCGGAGATGGCAGAAATATTTTAGGCCACAATTGGAGGAAAATTTGCACCACTGCTCATTTTGGGAGCTGGTGAAGTAGATGTCAACACCATGACCACCACCTTCAACTCAACAATGACATCTGAAAAGGCATGCGCAAAGCAAAGAGAACGGGATAGAAGATCAATGTCAGGAAATAGATAACAGTCTGAACAAGACCAACAGCAAGAAGGCCTACCAAACTGTGAAGCGGCTGACGAGTGTTAAACAGCCCAAGGTCTCAACGATCCAAAGCAAGTCTGGCATATGTCTTACAGAAGAACAAGAAGTCTTGGATAGATGGACTGCTCTGATCTTTACAACCACAAACCAAACGGAGACCCATCGGTTCTAGCACGTCCCGAGAACAGACAAGAACAAGAAATCCTCCCAATTCTACGAGAAGTTGAGGCAGCAGAGCAATAAAGGGAAGTCAGCTGTAGTGGACAGCATACCCGCCGAACTGCTTAAAGCAGGAAGAGAAGCGATGATTGACGCCCTCTGGCCTCACCATTAACTGTAACAAGATCGGGCAGAGTGGGGAGAGGCCTACACCATGGACCCAGTCGCTTGTCATCACTCTTCTAAAAAAAGTTAACCTTCAGGAGTGTGAAAATTACCGCAACATCAGCCTCATCAGCAAGATCCTCCTGAAAATAATACTCAACAGCTAGGTTGAAACCCCAAGCTGAACAAATCATAGCTGAAGAACAAGCAGGATTCAGGGCAGGACGAAGTATCACTGAAAAGATTTTCAACCTCAGAATAATCTGCGAGAAATATCTACAGCACCAACAACATCTATATCATGTGTTTGTAGACTTCAAGAAAGCGTTTGACTGAGTCTGGCATGCAGCTCTGTGGGCAACCATGAGAGTGTACAACATCAGCCATAAAATTATTGAAGTCATTAAAAGCCTATATGACAAGGCTACCAGTGCAGTCCAACATAACAGTGGCATCTGTCACAGCTGAGTTGAAGATGGTGATCATGGTGTTGACATCTACTTCATCAGCTCCCAAAATGAGCAGTGGTGCAAATTTCCCTCCAATTGAGGTCTGAAATATTTCTGCCACCTCCGGTTCTTGCAGTTTGTCCAGGTCGAACTTCAGTCTAGTGCACTTTGCTGTGTTTACTCTCTTCAAATGGAGCCGGAAATACATCATCAAGAGATCAAGATCACTTTCGATGTCTGCTCCTGGAAAAGTGCGTGTCCTGCCATGTTGATGCATGGTCTGAAGCGTTTCTTGATCATGATGTAGTCGATCTGGTTGTGATGCTCCCCACCGGGGCTGTGCCATGTCTGTCGTCTGGATTCGTTTTTATAACCTCTTGTTATCAACACTAATATAGTAATACAGACTTTTTTGTATCAAACCTAAGCGCATTTCCAGCAACTGTAAAACGCTTCTCAAATTTGTTAAATCGTCAATTCAACCAATTGTGGAACATGTCTAACATTGTATTAAAACCATATAATTTGGACTCTTTCGTAATAACCTCAAGCCGTATTGTTCACAAATAAAGATAAAGCGAGATTGAATTTGTTGTTGTAGTTTTATATGTTTAGTTATTTAGTTCGAGAGAATAAAGAGAGAGATATAATACAGAATCTGCAGTGTGAAATTTTTTTTTTTTTTTTTTAACGAAACCATCAGGGTTGCTGAGGACAGGGAAAGATGAAGTCGCTGGTTAAAAGATCATCTATGGTGCCCCTTTGACCTCCGAGTTATGATATTATTTTTTGAAATTTTCACTTTTGACACTTTATTGTCTATTTTTATCAGGAAATATTTTTGGCCTCCTTCCCTTGGGAAGGTGTAGTCGCAACCGTTGGCGCGCACAAACCCAGCCTATACCTAGTTTCTCCTTTTCAAATTTTGGTGGGGGAGCAAACCCAAGTACACGGAGATCTCCCCCTCTCCTCTCCCACAGTACCCCATCTCCAGGAGCAGGATCGATCCCACGCGTCAGTTGCCATTTTTCTTAGGGTGCGGACAAGGCAAGTTAGTCGCGCATCCGTTATGGGTGAATTTATTCACCGAGCACAAACGTTAAAGTAATGGAAAATGCTGTTTACATCCATTACAAGTTAGACTTAATATATGTATCGAATATACATGGGATTCTTTTTTTTTTTTTTTTTTATATAATGGATTTTATTTCAACAATTATTGCTAAAGTTATCTCTGAAGACTATGAAAATCTTAAACCTCTTTTGGTTTCATTGAATTCATATATAGTGGGGTGCGTTTCAATAAGTTTTGGTTAGGAAGGTTTATTACCCAAGGTCAAAAAAAAAAAAAAAAAAAAAAGGGAACACACCTCGGGTCAAGGGAGGTAATAAACATTAGGCTGTTATTGTCTCGCCTGTAAAGCATTGTCTCCCTTCGCCAAGAATCGCAAATTAAATTTTTCCAATCATACTATAAATCTTACTAACAAGCAAACTAGATATAATTTGTAATGCACACAAATCTCACAAAAAATAGTGCTTGGAAATACCTTCTGTAACCTAGATTAATTTTCGTTTTCCTAAACAACTTATTGGAATCCACCCATAGTAAAAAATAGAAATAAAACTTGAAAATTGTTAGTCTTCATATATACATGCTATATTTAGGTTTATATAAAAATCCACCACTGTAAACAAAAGAATCTCATACACATAAAAGACACCCCACTGAATGTGTGCTAACGATTTGTAATGTAAAGTTTGAAAAGTCATTTTCCAGTTTATAATGCAACTTCATAAAAGTAAATAAACACTTTTAATTAGAAATATACAAATATCTTAAGCAGTAGTTACTCTTCAGTCACAACTTTGTAAGAATAAATTACAGGTCGTTAAAACGATTAGTTCACTTTTAAAGAAGCGATTGTCGGAGAAATAAAAAAAAAAAGGCAACATTCAGTAATTTGTACGATTGTCTTTACAAAAACAAATCACCTTTCCCTGTGACTATCATAAGATCTGGTATTACTGTGATGTTAAAACTTCTTAACAAAATAATTATTGAGGATGATTTATTTAACGTAGCATGCCTATACAGTTAGACAGCAAAGTTCAATTCATCTACAAAAGCATAGGTTTCAATCATTTGTGATATCTTGTTTAATCCTTTGGGAATCTCAAGAATAAAGTCCAGTGCACTAGTAATGACCGGTTGGGCAGTTAAGAGCACTGCAGTGACCACCCCCCACATGCCTTGTTATAGCATTTCAAGACGAACAAATCATGAGAGAGATAGAGAGACCTAGAACATGGATGTAACAAGGTATAGAAAGCTAGAGAGAGAGAGAGAGAGAGAGAGACAGAGAGAGAGAGAGAGAAGACAAGAGGACATGGAACTCCATTACTACAAAGCAAACTTTTTTTATTGTTCACTTTTTGTCACATTTCTTTCTCTCGCACAGACAGTTTTTTAAGCAGTAGCTGCTTCGGCCTTCTTGCTGCTCTTCACCTGGGCAGCGATGCGGTCAAGGTCACGACGACCCTGAGCTGTCAATCTGCGGCCACTGTAAACAAGAACAAAGCATATTTAAACAAACAAAAATTTTTAAACTAGAAGGGCAAAGCCCATATGACTCGCATGCCCATTACGGAACTCATAATATTTTACATGAAGATGACTGCCCAGAAAAAACAATATGAAATGATGGCATTGAAATGCGAAGTAATACCAACTTTCATCTTTCTATGCTCTTGACCATGAGACGACTTTGACCTCCGGCTCCAAATACTTCTGTACTATCAAAGTACAGCAAATGTTGCATTATGCCAACAAAAACCTTGATATGACCTGGACATGATCATATCACATGACCTCTCATGCACGTCTGATCAAAAAACCCAATGTTGTTGCATACTGTGAAAGCAATAAACAGCCATTCCACTGCACTATCAACTTTTTTTTAAAGATACGTCTTTGCAAGGCCTAATACAACCTTGAGCTTAGTGTCAAGGTCACTTCAACATTTGAGGACCCTGTGGCCTTGGCCTTGAAGTGAATGCATTCAATCACTCATCATCTTTAAAATTTCATGGATATACACCATCATCTTATGAAGTTAGGTGGTGATAATTGAAATAGGCTTGGAGTACTTAGCCACCTTCCAGTTTTATGCATAGACGGTGGATGGACTTTTCCCCCTGATATCATATTTTGGACTACTTAGGACTCATCTCGCACAGGTTTGCGAAAATCAGGAATGTAATTTTTTGGGTAGGGGGAAGAGAGATGTAGGGGTGGGGTGTTCGAATACATAGACACAAATGTTTGAATAATAAATCACATTTGTCACACACATTTTAATAATGCATTAAAAAAAATGGATGTGTGCAGCAATGTTAGTCTATGTATTCACCCCAAAATAAAAAATGCTTCATTATTCCTGATCCCAGTGTCCCTCTACAAGTTTCTATTATGCTCTTCAGTCAGAGGAAATGTCTCTCCTTTCCTACATAGTTTTGTGACGTCACAGCTAAACTGAAAGCTAAAATAAAACATGAATGTATGGTATTTGGTGAGGGAACAGGCATTAGATGACCTGTCCCCTAAAGGTTCAACCAAGTCATTGTATCTCTCGTTTGTGCCTCCACGCAAACACAAACAGCTGGGCAGAGGTAAGAGTGAGAGAAAAACTGCAAAAACCGAAAGTCTGAACAACTATACAGGCCAACACAGAGATTGGTCAATAAATGATTGAAATTGTAAATACTTCAACCTGCTGCACTGAACGGAATGCTTATATAAACATTGAACAGACCAAACAAATAATTAAATTTTGAACTAGAAAAGCTCACCCAGAGTTGGGATCCTTCTCAACCAGCTTGAGTGACTCGAGGGCCTGTAGGACTTTCCTGGCAACGGCGCGAGAGGCGCGGCAGTTGTGTGGAGGGGATGTGCCATTGCGCTGTTTTGCTGCAAAAAAAAAAACAACAACATACAATGAAGATCAAACAAGAGGCGCAGAGACCATATTACTCACTTGCTCTTTAGTGGAACTCGCAATTTTTAACTCGCAATTTTTAACATGAAAATGAGTGCCCAGAAAAAGGAAAAAAAAAGGAAATGGTAGCAATCAAGTGCAAAGTTATACTGCTTTTCATCTTTCTATGCTCTTGACCTACAGCTCCAAATACACCCATGTACAATCAAATAAACTAAAGCAAAATGTTTATTAGGCACCCCCCCCCCCCCCCCCCCCCCTCCCAAAAAATCTAAATACAACGTTTGGACGTTACATATCTCTCACAGGTTATGGTCACTTCAAAGCGCCTATACTGACTGACTATGGACAGCTATAGTGACATTGACCTAGGAGTGAGGTTGACCAAATGTGTAGAGTATGTGCTTCTTGATATCTATCATGCATCAAAGAATCAAAAAATCAATATTAATAACCTAGAAAAGAGTTGTTTTTTTATTTTTATTTTACAAAATTTGTCTTATTTTTAAAACCTACAATTGTTGACCCTGTAATCTTGAAAAGTTATTCGTTCACTGATCATTTATCAGCTCTCGTGGGTATACACCATCTTACCAACTTTGGCTGTGATAGTTGAAATAGATTCTGAGATATTAATCCACTTCCAAGTTTTGTACACACAATGATGGACAGACATTTTTTTTTTTAAATGTCATTTTTGGACTAGCTAGGACTCATCTCGTACAGTTTTGCAAAAATCGGGAATTTTTTGGTGGGTGGCATAAACTTATATTGCTATTGCGAGTCAAATATCCAAGCACTGGGACAGTGTTTGAATATTAGTGAACTTGAAAACTACCATGAACAGTAAAGCAGCAAGTGCGAGATGACCACCTCCCTCGTGAAGCCCTCAACATTGTTCTCCCCTAAGGGAGACAGGTTAGGAGTCAATCTTTACTTTATGCCTCATCCTCAATTTCAAAATACAACTAAAATGGGAATTTCTAAAAATGCAAGACAGATCTTTTCGAATCTGAAAGTTAATTTGTCAATGTGCTACACGCAATTGTCAGCATGTGCATGAATGCTATTCATCAATTAGTTGGTTTATTGGATAGGCGAGTTTCCAACAGAGGGTAAAAATAAACACTGTCTGGTCATTGGTGAGGGAACAGACATGTAGAAAATCTGTTCCCTAAAGGTTCAACCATGTTGCTGTATCTCCCGTTTATGTCCATGCCAGCACAGGGCTGCTGGCTAGAGGTAGGGTGAGAGATCATTTTGCAAGGATTTTAAAACTTAGCAGCGATTTTACCAGGTTTATTTACATCCGCTCCTAAGACACAAAAAGTGCAAGCCTCCTCAACCGAATCAGACCCAGAACAATGAAGAAAGAAAGGTACTCACATCCATAGATCTTGGTGAAGGCCCCAACGCCAGCTGGGGATCGGATGTACAAGTGTCTTGCGGTGGAAGCTGAAAAACCCAAAACAATCATAAAACTATGAAGCATGACAATGGTTCAACACCTTTAAGGCCAGAAATAAGGAGGGGTTGAGGGTTTTGTAGGAGGAGGGTGGGGGGTGGGGTGGATACATTGAAATTTGAAGGATGTTGCTATTATGTTGGTTTTTTTTTTTTTAGTTGGTTTTTGTATAATGTACTAAGATAATTACAAATATGCAGTTCTTACATGAGGTCAGTGTTTTTGTGACAAAGTCATGCAAAAATGAGAAACTTGTTTTTGAAAACAGGAATCAATAAGTACTGTTCAAACAAATTTAGTTATCACAATCTTCATGAAGTTACCAGGCCATTTTTCTAAGTATTGTTTATGAAGAAATGTACAGGGATATATATATATATATATATATATATATATATATATATATATATATATATATATATATATATATATATATATATATATATATATATATATATATAAAATCAGGGATACACCACAAAAAGTGAAATACAAAATTATCTTTAGCAAATACAAACATTTCACCCTGCAACTTGAAAAACAAATGTCAACATCTTATATAGCCTATGATAATTTTGTTTTCTTAGTGCAACTATAGCAGGCCAAATAATCCTTGTGAACATACAAAGATATCTGGCAGAGGTTGAAGTAACAGACAAAAATATCTGGTCATTGGTGAGGGAACAGACACTTCAATGACGTGCTCCCTAAAGGTTCAACCAAGTTGCTGTATCTCCCGTTTATGTCCATGTCAGCACAGAACTGCTGAATGGAGGTAGGGTGAGAGAAAAGTGTGAAAAGTCTACAGTGATGAAATATGGCTTACACAATGTTTTGTAATGTGTGGCGACAACTTCCATCACAGATTTCATGTATTGCTTTACCAGTGTGAGTACAGTACAATACATACATTTTTATGGTCCAACTTTCACATGACAAATACTATAGGATTGCAGGGCTGCCCATTATGCAGAGATCGGGGGTAATCGCACCTTAGAATCACCGATCAGGCGAGAGGAGTTATGTCTTAAAAGTTGCAATTGGTGCAGAAAAATCTATGGCATGAGAAAATAATAAAACTCAACTTTAAGCGACGCAAAAAGGCTTTTTTTTCCAAGTGAGTGTCTGACAAATATCTGCTTCTTACAATAGCGTTTACTGTTTGGGGAAGAATTAGCACGACCATGCGACTGAAAAGTTATCTCGGTGTTCATTGATTAACCTTCTGTGCACACTATCAACCAATCACATAGCTCAGGAAGTGACATCATAGTTTGAGTGTGTGTGTATGAATGTGAGCACGACGTGTGTGTTTTTAAACGTGTGTGTGACGCATTTGTGCACAGGTTTTTCCCCACTCCTTATAACGTTTAACAAGGAGTGAAAACAATTCAAATAGTTTAAATGGAAGTGAGCGCACTCCTTGGATTCATTGCAAATGGAAAGAACTGGATCGGAAAAACAATGTAAACAGTTCACAACTCTCTGTGGTAAAGTGTGTACACATGCACTGCCTGTGCATGTGTCAGCGTTGCGTGTTCGAGCTAAGTCTACTAACGACATCAACAACAACGTCATGGCAAGCTTGATAATCACTTCTTACTCTTTCAAAATCTCTTGGCAGATTTTTCACATCTCTAAAAAATACACCACAACAAACTACAAACACTTTCGAACAATAAGGAATGATCCGCACATCCGGACTGATCTTATAATTTCAAAATGGTCAAATGTACCTGCGCGGATGTAGAACCAGTCCTCATCATAAGGAGCCAGTTCATTGAAGCGGCCAAGCTTGACAATGTCCGCCCACTCTGGCTGCTTCAGCTTGCCTGACCTGCAAAAAAAAGTAGTGCAACTAGAATAAGCTCGTGAAAGTTCCATGAAACAGCACTACTCCTTGTGTTGTATGCAAACTTGTCTACCAAGAAAGGGAAGGTCTCAACATATGAGAGTATTTGACCAAGCGTCAACATTTTGATGTCGCAGTGATTATTTTGTTTCCGAAACAGTAGGGGTCAGTCTCAGTACAACAAATGTTCTTGAAAAATTCCAGGGCCCACCATCAATCAAGCACTGAAAGAAAATATGAAGACACTTTTTCAAAGTAATTTTCAAGACCTAATAGAAACTTTAGGTCTGCTGCTCACAACATGGTTATTTTGCATAGCATATACAATTTTTCTATTTCATGTAAAACAATATAAAAGCTAAATATATACAGCTAAATCTATGCGCATTACTGTGCCAGGTATTACCAAATCAAAGTGACGATGGTCTCAAAACTCAATCTGTCACTTTCATTGATGTTTTTCATAAAAACACACACCAAAATAATGAATAGTAAACAATTAGTAGGTACTCCAAACTGATTTTCACATCTTTTTAAAAAATTAAAAACTTAGTGTTTTCTGAAAGGGCATAATGTACTGATTAAATTGATATCAAATCCATATCTGTAGCTTAATTAGAAGCAAAGTTATGATTTTTTTAAATAATATAATTTTACTCGCAATTTGTACTTGAATAGTTACACCTTCCGAAATGGGATAAAACACCATTTTTAAGGTCCAGTAACTTGTCTGTTTGCAATAGCATAAGCTCCATTTTCAATTTTCCAATTCTCCAATATACAATGTTATAGCCTGATTTTTTTCAAGTTGTTGCTAAACCTAATACTTGAATGATTAGTCACTAAATAAGACCAAAACGTCAAAATCGGTGCATATTTGTTATACGCCATTTTTCCAGCTTCAGGAAAAAGTGTAACTTTGCTTCTAATTAAGCTACAGAAATGGTTTTGGTATCAATGGAAAGGTCTTATTATTTGTAATTCAGCTAGAAACATAACTAGTTAATCAAACTCACATTTAAAAAGTTAAGAAGTCAGGTTTTTTTTAGTTTTTTTTTTATTACGTTGAAGGATATGGTAGCAGCAAGAATCAAGTCAAGTCAAGTCAAACAATTTTATTGCCAAGATAAATGATAAGGAATATGTCTCAGAATTGAGATAACATGCACGCACAAAGCTACACACGCACACAGACACACACACAGGCAGACACACACACACATACACATGTGCGTAGCATGCGAAGACAGGCAGTGGGCTACAGAAATACAGTTCAAGTGACTATGTTACTATACTATAATAGGCCAGAACCCAAAATAACTACAACAGTCTTTCTTCTTCACTCTGTCTAGTGCAGCACTAAGACGAGAAGTTGGGTAGCTGACATCAGGGAAAAGCATGTTGAACCATTGGGAAACCTGAAACATACACATTTATTAACGTCAATAATAAAAATTTAAATAAACTAGCAAGCCAAACATTTTAGAATGTCTGAACAAATGTAGTCTTCTGTGGTCAAGTTCATCATATTAATTTATTAGCAAAAGTATTATGATTGTTTTTAAAAAAAAAAGTGCTCTTCAAAACAAAACCACACTTTTTAAAAATTCATTACATCATTTGATGTCTTTTTCCCTTCATCCTGAAGCTTCTTCAGCTGTATCAGTAGACAGTTTGTAAGGTGCACTTCTGGCAGTGCGGGAGGTCTGCCTCTACCAGGAAGGAAGCATCTTTTCAGATGTTTGTAGATGTTATCATCTGCAAAATGCACAAGCAACATGTTTTGTTACATTTATACCAATAATTAATAGTGATGAGAGAGGGAGGGAGTGAGGGAGAGAGAGAGAGAGAGGTGTGCTATGCTAAGGATAGTTTGTGAATAAGAGACAGGTGCTATGATCAGGATACTTATAACTGACAAAACTAAGATCCATACCAGCCCAGGAATATAAATAGTGCATCTTTTCAAAGTTTTTAGACAGGCACCACTTTGTACAAATTAAGTTTTGCCCACAACACATCAGAAGGGAAAAGACTACTTTGCAGAACAATTTCGAAAGTAGGTTGTTCGGCGGTCACGTGACCTACCAATGTACGGAAAAATAAGCTATTAATCGCTTAAGAATTTAAATTACCAGCGTAATTTTTATCCTTAATCATTATGCTTTCAAGTTCCATTTACATTCTTCAACAAGTAAAGTTTATATTAATTCTCTCGATCTATCTCTGAACCTACCTAGTGAAGAACAACACAGCCACTTCCGGTTCTGGTTAAAATCGTACAGTGGCTGAATGAAATAATTATTAAACACAAAATATGTTTACACAAAACGATCACTCAAAATGCAAATAAAACTTTATTCTTTGTACTAACCAACAAGAGAATCTAGAGTCTTGGATGATGAGTGAGAAGGCATTGGGCTGTTGACAAAATCAGAGTCTGATGGCAACACTGATGTTGACTGGTCCGCCATTGCGACGCTTGTTTAGTCGAGCGAAGAAGGCAAATTTCGCGAATACCGTCTCTCTTTGATTGGCAATCGCTTCGCGTAGAAGTCTTTATATGACTTCTAATGTGGCTAATTTTGTTGTAGAAAGATTCCTCTACAACCTGATATTTTTGGGTCTCCGTCGGTTTTGTCTTTCTTCTCAAAAATTGACTTCAAAGTTTTCAAACCTTCACAAATTTTTTTAGTTTACTACGCCATGCTCGCGAGTGGTATCAAAACGAGGCTCAGCTTCTCTTCTTTCATTTGGTTGGTCAATATTTATAGTGGTGACACGTAATGCAAAGCGAAACGAGTTTTATTGAGAGTGACTGGAAAGGTCAACTGGTGCATCAAATGGCTTCGCGCTCGGCGAGTGAGCGTTGGGTGAGGTGTTAAAAAAATCATTTAAAAATACAATTGGTTAAAATAGACACACACATAGAGTTACAAATCAAACAAGCAAAGACTATTTATTTATGTGGTGTAAGTTTTGGTTTATTTTATGTTATTTTACCTTGTCTACCAGCGATTCAAAACAAGGCAAAAAATTGGTCAAACAGCTTAACTTTCCTGCTTTTTAGGCAGATTGGAGTACCTACAATTAGCTGCAGCTACAGTAGCAACAATGTGCGCTAGACCAAAAATGTGTAGCCTACTTCATTGTGATGCGACACAATGGTCTGAAAGTGTTGCAGCAAGAAAGAACCACGTGCCATGCAACATTATATCACTGTTCATAACATACTTACTTTTTTAAGAAGGCGGCAAGAGCCTTTGTGAATGCGTGTCCGTTTACGTCTTTGACAGAGATGCCCATCTGTATAAACAAAACAAATTAGACAAAAAGAAAAATTGGAAAGAGGAGATTAACACAAAAATCCTACTTCTATACTATTATTACTAATTTAACAATATCAAATTCTTCGTTAGAATGCTTCAAAAATTGCTATTGTATGTAAAGTTAATAAACACATCTGGAAATTTCCTTTGGCGTCGGTTAGATTTCAAATTTATATATATATATAAAGGCTATGACCCAGTGAATCGTAATACCTCAGTAGTCAGTAAAGAGCCTCAAGAGGGCCTTAATTGATGAAAACTTGCGATAGGTACCGGCAGCCTCTCTTTCCCTATGTGTGAAAGGTCTAAATGTGGTGAAAATGGCATATTTTGAATTAATTTTTGTGTTGCGATTTAATTCAATTTTTGTAAAAAAAAACTGTGAATAAGAAAGAATAAAACCCGAACGTTTTACTTATCTACTTTTTGTGTGTTCTTGTTGATGGGTTGTGTTGAGGGAGAAGGGAGAACGATCGCAATCGGCAGCGAAAAGCTGCTCCGCACATCGCCATTTTCAACCTGCCACTGAAGGCAGCGCGAGCGACAAACACACACACCTCACGAAACGTCTGCTCGCGGGCTGTATAGTTCATTCATAATATGCAAATTAGGTCAGGTTAAAAGACGAAAAGCCAACGATTCGTTTCGTATAAATATTGTTTTAGTCGTTATTTTTTTTCTCGTTGAAATTCACAGTCAAAGTTTAGGAACGACTTCAACTGCAAATATCTTTTAATCGGGTGGAAAAAATGCCAACATTAATATATGCGCTGGAAAGCTGGGTTTTCGACCTTTTCAATGGTGTACGCAACTTAATCACATGATCCATACAGAGTTCGCGCGAGCCAGTAAAAGACGAGTACCCATTCAAGCGTGCTTTGTGGTTGACCCGAACTGTCATGGCGGACGATCGGAAAATGTCAGCTTCTAACGATGTGTGTTTGTCGCCATTTCTTCGCGAAATCGGATAATCAATTGGTAAGTACACTTGATAATTACAGATGGTTTTCGGATAAAATTATTATTGCCCATAGTTTTGTTTAATTTATACCTCGAAACGTGTTTTTTTTTTTTTTGAAAGTTCGACCGATGTAGTGTTAGATTAGTCTTAGAAGTGTTCAAACATCGAGTGATGGTTCAGATACGACCATCGGCTAATTTTAGTGCAAACATTTAGCCGTTACGTATAGTCACACAATTCTTTCTCAGGTTTCGCAAAACCATAATTCACGCATAGTTGGTAGTTTTCTTGTGGGATTATCGATGATTGATGTAATATTTATACGTGTAGGCCTATAGAAACCGAAAGTAGCGTTCAGCAACAAACGCTGTTTTTCTAGAGACTAGAATTGGTAGGCCTACGCACTGCTTTTTTAGTTTTAAAATTTTATTAGGACTCACGTTACTGTTTACATGTGTTAAAATTAATTATTATTAGTAATTATTATTAATTTAAATGCGTGTTACATGTCATGTTTATTACAGGATGATGGATCTCAAGTATTTTATCATAAATGTCATGTGTTGAGATCAGCATTGTTGCACTTGCACTTATTTTTTCCTTTCATATTCATTGTTGTAGGCACACTCACAAATGGAGTTGTTGTGGATCTTGTGAGGTTTGTGAAGACTGAGAGAAAATCCTACACCATCTGCCAGCCTATCCTGACTTTCCTAGGAGCCAATGCCAAGCAGCTAGACAAGAAAAGCATGGATAAAATCTAATAGAAGTACTGTTCCCTGCAGAAGTCCATTAAAAGACCAAATGGCAAGGAGAAGTTGGACTCCTTTGTAAATGCTACTGCTAGTTAAGGTCCACAAACTGTTGTCTGCACTATTATGTATCACATCTCAGAAAATATGTTAAATAATAGTTGCCAACATACGCATAAGAACAAATTCACGCGGAGGTGGGGGTCTTGCAAGGGGGAGGGGGGTACAAAAAGAAAACAATCTATTTTAATTTTCACTGTACCTTCATACATATCAATTAAAAGATCTCTAAATAACAAGACAACTGCAGTTTAAATCAATGAAATCGGATAAAAAATGATCAAATAGCATGCGTTTGAAGTTATTAGCTATTTGCTTCTGAATCTTTCCACGGGGAAAATTTTTTGGGGGGGCATTTTTGGAGTTCAGCAGTTCATTCTATTGACAACTGCCAGGTCCCAAAAAAAATAGGCTATTTTGTCACTACCAGGACTCTGCTTACTCCAAAAATTAGGCTCATGGGCTTTATAATTTTTAAGTTATGAACATCTAAACTTTGCAAAATATCAATTTTGGCAAAATTACGCAATTCGCGGCACAAAAACTCGTTACGAAAATAGCTGTATCTCTGGTTCTAATTGAGATAGACCCATAATTTTTTTTTTGTTTTCTTATTTCTACCCCAATCTATAACTCTGTACCATTCACTTGTGTGAAAACTTAAAACCAAATTTTACCCTGCCGGTACCTACTTGCGAGCTCCACTGAGAAATTTACGAAAATAAATTTAATATTTTTGTATCCTAAATTACACGAAAACTATTTCTGAATGATATGAGCGACCCACCGTAAACGTTCCTACTTTGCTAAACACGAAAATGGAGAAAAAAGATAAATGGAGTGACAACCGCTGAACCAGTCAAGCCACGTGAAAAGACCGGAGTCCGGAGGAACCACAAACTGAGCTAACCAAAAATCGCGATCGCATCGTTATCCAGCTCGTATTATTTAATAGTCAAATTTTAATGTAATTAGTATAACGGTAGATAAAACTACAATCTAAACACACACTTAAAACACTAGAAAACGCGATAAATGTAAAAGAATTTGTAGAACAGTCCCCCATGCCTTACCTTGCTTTGTAATGGCGGATTAGAAAGGAAGTTCAGAAGTTATGGGATGGAAGAAAACGTAATCCAACATCCGGTTACATCGGAATTATCTTCCATGAAGAAAAAGGCTTGCCCCCACTTTCGGTTTTGTGTCACACTATTTTTTATAACATTATTTTTTAGATAAAAACAAGGAAATACATTCAATTAAAGAAATTAATAAAATAATAAATAAATAAACATTTAGTAAAACAAGAAATTAAAAACTGGTGGAATGAATGAATACATGGATATTTAATCACTCTTCTTTCTTAATCAATAGCATAGCATAGTTCGGCATGCAGGCTAAAAAGCCTTTGGCCCTCATAATAGATCTTGATGAGGGTCCCAAGACCTTTAGAATTTTTTAGACTCCAATTTGGTGGAGTAGATGCTATCCTTGAATAACTTGTCCAGACTATTCTTTAACACATATTAGTGATCCAGCATCCACAGCCTCGGCAGTCAGGTTATTCCAGGGGATTACCACTCTATTAGTAAAATATGTATTACATTTGTGAGTATTATAAAAAGTTTTAGTAAGTTTAAATTTGTGACCTCGTGTTAAACCAACATCATTAAAATTTAAAAGAGAACAAGTGGTAAAAGGATCATACAAATTGTGCACAATTTTAAAAGTTTCGATTAAATCACCCCACTCTCTCCTATACTCTAAACTGGGTAACCGCAGTGACTTCAGTCTCTCCTCGTAGGAGAGTCCTGACATTCCACATATCTTCCTGGTGAATCTGCGCTGGACACCCTCGATCGATCAAGTCAACATGCCTCCTCAAATATGGGCACCAGACGGAGTTAGCGTACTCCAAGATGGGGCGTATAAGAGCCTTAAAGAGGGGGACCATTATATCCTTTCGATTTATTACTTATAGTTCTTACAAGCAGGGCTGATATTTTGTTGGCTTTCTTAACAGTACTCTCAATGTGATTCTCAAAGCTGAGCTCTGTATCCAATATCAATCCAAGATCCCTCTCGGCACCAGTCGTCTCAATCTTACACCTTTCTTTACTATCATTCATAAAATACTCATGCTGAGGATTACTTTTGCCCAGATGCAACACCTTACATTTTTCACTGTTAAAATCTATGTTCTATTATTATTATTATTATTATTATTATTATTATTAGTAGTAGTAGTAGTAGTAGTAGTAGTAGTAGTAGTAGTAGTAGTAGTAGTAGTAGTAGTAGTAGTAGTTAGTAGTAGTAGTAGTAGTAGTAGTAGTAGTAGTAGTAGTAGTAGTAGTAAAACCTCCGCTTTGCGACCATCTCTTAAACGACTTCCTCCAACATACGACCGTAAAAAAATTCAGTGTTTAGTCAAAAAGTCCTATAGTCCTATACAACATTCGAGAATGGACTGACTTGACACTGAACGAAGCTATCAAGGTTGCTGGGAACAGAGAAATTATGGATATTTTTACCCGTAGGAATTCCGGGGGATATTTAATTTAATGTAATTTAATTTAATTTAATCATTTTTCTTATATAGCGCTTTACCAACTCATGCTCAAAGCGCTGGCCGATACAGGATCTAACTCAAACCGCACGAGACGCCCACCCGCAGCCTTTGGGCGCATGGTCTGACTCCCGGACAACTGAGCACAATCCTGGGCAGCCAGGGAGAAGGACCAAGTGCATGCTGGGTGTGTTCTTGTAACCGGCACTCACCCGTCTAAGACATGAGCGTCAGGATCTTTAAAGTCTGTTATGATAGAATGTATGCGACACACAGACTAGACCTCGGTTTATATCTTATCCAAAGGAGTAGGAAAACAGGAGTAAAGTGTTTTTCCCAGGGACGCAACACAATGGCCAGGCCAGGGCTCGAACCCGGGACCTTCAGATCAGCAAGCCGAAGCCATTAGACCACAGTGCCTCCCTTCAATATTTCAGTGTATAAGTTTAGTGCCTTAAACTTCCTCTTTTCAAATCAAAGGTATATGCACGCTATCGTTGCATGCTTTGCAAAGCAAAATGATCGGATCTATCGTGCACGCCCCAATCGTAACACCCAACTATGTGTCCACACAGATTTACAGTGCTCGAGAATGGGAGTTGGGGGAAGGGGGTTGGAGGCGGAGGTGGAAAGGCTGGCTTTGAGCCGGGGTGAAATGGCCGCGTTTGTATCCAACACTTTGTGCATATATATCTATAGGCACACTCTGGTTGCATATAAATACGGATATTTGTTTTTGGTTTTCACAAACTGGATGCATGCTATGAGCAACACGATGACCTGCTCACAGTGGTGAAGAAACGGAAACTCCGATGGTATGGCCACGTCACCTGATCATCAGGCCTTGCAAAGACCATTCTGCAAGGCACAGTGCAAAGAGGTAGAAGAAGAGGGAGACCGAAAAAGAGGTGGGAAGACAACATTCGAGAATGGACTGGTTTGACACTGAGCGAAGCCATCAGGGCTGCTGAGGACAGAGAAAGATGGAGTATGCTGGTTAAACGATCATCTGTGGTGCCCCTACGACCTCCGGGTTACGGGACAGGATAGGATAGGATGCTATGAGCGCGCTTTTGTCCATA
Source organism: Oncomelania hupensis (assembly GCA_036898135.1). Lineage (NCBI taxonomy): Eukaryota > Metazoa > Mollusca > Gastropoda > Littorinimorpha > Pomatiopsidae > Oncomelania > Oncomelania hupensis. The sequence goes on from CM072520.1 coordinate 18,574,029, forward strand.
TTACCAATCACGCTAAAAGCGCGGCGACCAAAATAAACGCTCACATGTTTCACGCACTCTTACACACAGAGCAAACACACATCTATCACTCAAACATGTGGCGTAAAGGCAAGGAAATCACTGTTAGAAAGCACAAAGGAAATGGACATTTTATTTGTGAAATTTCAGATTGACTGCATCCAATACCATCATTGAAGGGATTGAGGAAACCGGAGTAACCGGAAAAAACTCTCGGTGACCTGAATAGTCTCGTACTTAAGACACATAAATTCGTTCCTTGCGGGAATAGATCCCTCGACCTTCGGCATAGAAAACCGGCGACTACCCACCTGCGCCACGAGGCCCTCCGTTGCATTTTTTTTAAACGATTTAAAAAAAAGAAGAGGTCGCTTACTATAAATCAATCACACACAAGTGCAGCAGACAGACACACATATACGCGCGCGCGCACACACACACACACACACACACACGTTCACACACGGATACGTTAGCGTGTAGCATAGAGAAGAATGGGTTGGAGTGGGGGAGGGGAGATGGGGAAGAGGGTGAAAACAGGAGGGGAGCAGTTTTAATTGTAGAGTTTGGTGGGGGACAAATGCAGTACGTGGGGGACATCCCAGTTGGTTTCCTTGGATGACACTGGTGTCCTGAACTGTACCCCAGGGGACCGACTGGTGATACCGAATGGTCCCCCGCAGGGGACAGCCCGGGACATCAAAGTTTCCCCCTGGAAATTTTAAGGTGGAGGTCAAATCGGGTTGTTACACCGGGATTCGTTAAACGAGCACCCAACATAAACCGTTTCAAAAATCTCATTGACGAACGAAAGTTTTGAAGGATACGATATTATGACTATGATTTATAATTGATTGTCTTGAGCCAGCTAGACCTGACTACACAAATCACACGAAGATGGGACACTGTTACACTCCTGTTTGATGTTGGTGTTTTCTATCAGTATTTGATTCAGCCCCGATGCTTGAATTCCTGATAGTTGTGTAACTCAGATTCGTTTATCCACGCAACCCGTCCAAACAGCATACAAGTCACAAAGTCGACGTATGAAGTTTTCCACTTTTTATTCAGCACACATCAACAACTGCATACAATTCTCAACTCAACTCAACAACTTTCACAGCAACTCTTCAAATCACTATCAACAACTTTACTATCCCTCAACAGCAACTCGGCACACGATTAAATAACCTCTCTCTTTTCTGGAACAATTTGGTACATGGTAGAAATGACGTACTGCCACCAATCGAACTAAAGATCGTCATCACTGACTTACGTCATACCTATTTCCTCTACTTCCGGGAACATTCACGACCTTCGATATCCATCGGGAAATTTCTATCGACAGATCACGAAAATTCTCCAATAATATCGACCAACGAAAATCATCAACGTTACAAAACCACTCCTAACAACAATGCAAACTCAAATCAAAGGTAAATAAACTCCATTATTGAATACTTTGCAAAACGAAACGATTAGATCTATCGTACACGTTTCCGACGTACTACCATTCGCGTTTCAACGTAACAGACACTAAATAAAAAGCTAGACTTGGGCTTAAGGATCAGCAGAACCAGTCCTACTAATGCTACTGCTATGCTAGAAACCAATCTCAATTATCATCCTTAAATTTCATCATAGCACTCGCTGCTGTGTCGCAAGTTAAAGCACCGTCCAGTGCGGTTAGCACTTGGATGGGTGACCGCAAACCGTGAAGCGACAAATAACAACGTCCCCAGTTGACTCAACTGTGACTGAGTACCTACTCTCTTAAGGGTGGGGAAGGTAAAGCAGCGAGGTAGATAGATGGGCATCACCCTCATTACGCTGGTCCAAGATAAGTGTGATCTCCAACATCACGCTCCTCTACGGCCACAAAGCTATGGGACCACCTTTACCTTTACCTCTTTACCAAATTTCATCATTACATTACACAACATTACATTACATTACATTACATTACATGGTTATTGCTTTAGGTCCAGCCTAAATTTCATCAGTTAAAAAGCAATGTTTGTTTTTAGTTTGTAAAAGCGGGTCGATAAATGTTTTGTACCTTTGAGTAAGTGTTTTAACATTAAATACATACACACATAAATACCATCTGCGCAGAACGTCACCTGTATCTGGAATTTACTTTTTTTGTTCCAGTATATGACTCAAAGAAACGAATTAATATTTGAGATAAGAGTTCTAGAACAATGGTGTCAACATTTATAGATTTTGTTTTTAGCCTTTGGCACACATAATCATATCTTTAATTAAGAATAGACTAAGCATTACATCTCATGCTATACTAGTGACAGATCAGAAACAATGGTAAGTGAAACATTATTTGTTTGTGGTGAACACCAGATAGAATGTAAAGTATTTTTAATGTAACGCAAGTCGATTGTTTTATAAGTGCTTTTAGAATGTAGTAGCAGTAGTAGTAGTAGTAGTAGTAGTAGTAGTAGTAGTAGTAGTAGTAGTAGCAGTAGTAGTAGTAGTAGTAGTAGTAGTAGTAATAGTAGTAGTAGTGTTGCTGCGCTCCCTTGTCATCTCCATCTTCATATACGCTTGCGATACAAGGACCCCCACAGCAGATCTACAACGAAGAATACAAAGTATGGAGGTGAGGTGCTATAGAAGACTTCTGGGGATTTTCTATACCCAGTAACTCACCAACTACGAAGTCCGACAGACTATCACACAAGCCATTGGACAACACGATGACATGCACACAATGGTGAAGAAACGGAAACTCCGATGGTATGGCCACGACACCAGATCATCGGGCCTTGCAAAGACCATCCTGCAAGGCACGGTGCAAGGAGGCAGAAGAAGAGGGAGACAAAAAAAGAGGTGGGAGGACAACATTCGATAATGGACTGGCTTAACACTGAGCGAAGCCATGGGGGTTGCTGAGGACACATAAATATAAGATAAGATAAGATAAGATAGGATAAGATAAGATAAGAAATTTATTTTGAAAGGGGAAAAGAGTAAGCGCTGGGTGCGCTTTTTTACATCTTGCCCTTGGAGCTTGTAACAAGAACTATTGAATACAGCAAATTAATTTATAACATTAGCATCATGGAACAATAACAAATAAACAATAGCATCCTTAGATACAATTAAAAAAAATTTTAAAATCAAATTATTGTTGTTAATATTAACAACAAATAATATTTGTTTAATTTTTTATGTGTTATAAGAGACGTGTTCTAAATGATGTAATTTTCTACTCTGGAGTGCGGAGATTGCCAGGAACGTTATTCCACAGAGTTGAACCAGAATAAGCTAGACTAGTTTTCAAATGATCAATTATTGGAATTGGAACATTTAATTTGTGGACGATCTGGCATTTTTGGGTGGCGAAAAAAGAGAACAAAGATAAGAAGATGCATTGCCAGAAAGGATCTTGTGCATGAAAACTCCGTTATTAAATTTTAGTCTGTCGGCAAGAGGTAGAATATTAATCCGTTTAAAGTCATCTGGAGATATTTTTTGTTTAAGAATAGTTTAATTGCACGTTTGTGAATTCTAAGTAAAGGCTTCATTGCATTGCCGCTAGCAGAATCCCAAATAGTAGATGAATAATCAATAAATGGTTGAATATGACCAAAATAAAAAAAAGTTTACCAGAATGTAAATTTAATAAATGTTTAATTCTTGATAACTGATAAGTCCTTTTAGAAATAGTTTTACTAACATTTAAAATATGACTGATCCAGGACAAATTATTGTCTAAAGTTATACCAAGAAGTTTATGAAATTGTACTTCATCAATTATTTTATTGCAAATTTTTAATGGACGAAGTTTTATAGATAAATTTTGTCTTTTCTGTCTTGCTGTAATTAGCATAAATTTCATTTTGTCTGGATTAAGGGCCATGTGGTTGGATTCAGTCCACTCTTGTAGTTCAGTAGCCCCTTGTTGTAAGGAGGAGGACAGATATGATTCAAGTCTGTATTTTGAGAGTGTAATGTAGTGTCATCAGCAAAGAGTTCACAAGAAGTAGAAATATGAAGTGGGAGATCATTTATGTAGATTGTCACGCGGACATAGCAGCGTACTTACTGAATTTGCACGTTTAGGCCTACCTTATGCACTTTAGGCTATTTGTAACCGGGGGCAGGGTGAAGGTTAAGGTGGGAGATACGAGGGTGGTTTAGAAGTCGGTTTCGGGTGGCTTTAGGCATGCTTTTTGTGGAAGTTTACTACACTGTATTGTATGAATAGCTGATCACTGTCAATGTAGCTAAGACTTGTTTGGGTCAAGTCGCACTTCTTTCTTAGCCACCGTTGGGGGAAGATCGCAGGAAGAAAGGCAAGCTCGAACACTGGTGGGGACGTTTTGGGAATTTGATTTATGATTCCACGTCAAGCCGTTGGATTTGGGGACTCGGTTGCTAGTCTCATCCTTCTACGTCAGAGCTCTAGGGCGTCTGTGTAAGTGGTCGAAGGAAATCGCACGAGCCGGTAAGTGATAATGATGCGGTTGCTGCTTGCACTTTTGTCTCTGTCGGTCCGGTCATGAGTGTCGGGAATTTTAGGGAGGGCTTGTCGAAAAATGTATGCAAGAATTGTAATGTGTTACAGTCTAATTAATAGGCTTATCGTAAATGCATTTTTTCTATTATATATTAGCATAGCATTTATTTCATTGCTTCTGTTGTGTTTTGAGAAAAACAAATGTTCAGGGGACGCAACCAATGTTTATCTATGTTGGTAAAATATAATGGAATATATTGTTGGATTAAGCAAAGCGATACTATAAAGTATTAAAGATTATAGAATGTTGATGTTTAGTTGTTTAGTTTTTTTTTTCCCCTGGAGGAACAAAATAAGATTGTTTTGTGAAGTTTAAACCTTGTAGATAATGTGGATGCATTTTGATGTTTCTATTGCAGTGTGCTGACAATGGAAGGGAGATAATTCATTGTTTAATATGCAGTAGTTTTTCTTTTCAAGTATGTAACGCGTAAACCGAGTTGTTTGCAGGTTGGGCTTTCTTTGGTTGTTCCGGTGCACTTTATGCACGCATGCTTATGCGCCCGTTCTCCTGGCCTTGGGGAGGTGCAGTTCGGACTGAGGGGCAGCACTGACTCTCGGAGCTCCATCCAACCCTCTCGGCAACTTACAGCCAGCGTAACGCCGTAATTTAAGTTACGTTCTTTCCGTCGTTATTATCAATTGAATAGACCTTCTTCAGGCTGTTTATAACTCGGCTGAAGGACTCTGATAGTTTTGACTTGAAACTAATGAATTGGGAAAAAGACACTGAATCAAGTGACAATAATTTGCTGCAATGTTTGTGGTTGTTGAGAGGGGAGTCAGTTGCCTGCTGGTCTGAAGTGGAGACCAAATCTGAATGTTATTTGTGTTACATGTTTGCATTGTGAAAGAGAGGGGAGGGGAAGTTTAATTATCATTGCTTCAATTTTGTTTGGTTGTTCGTTTTTTGTATGAGAGTTATTTCGAAATAATCATTTTATAAAAACTTTAGATATTTCTTATGTTTGAATAGTTAGAGAGAGAGAGAGAGAAATGGGAAACATGAACCAAGCACGCATTTCCTGACATGCAAAGTCACATTATGGGAAATCTCCCGTGACATAGATAGAAAATAACAAAGGTCCTAAAATAGATTTTTGTGGTACTCCAGCTTAACAATGTCAAATTGTGACTTTTTTGTTATTTACATAAACACACTGATCTCTGTCAGAAGTAAACAATTTTAGAAATTCAAAAGATTTAGAATGAATGCCACATAATTGTAATTTAAGTAAAAGAAGGTCATGATCTATTACATCAAAAGCTTTTGCAAAGTCAACAAATAATGTTTTAGACAATTTTCCCTTATTAATATTATTTAGCCGTTGTTCTATCATAGATGTAAGAGCCGTGTGACAAGAATGCTTAGCTCTAAAACCTGATTGATTTTTATGTAAGAGGCTGTTTTCAGTGAAATCATCAAGGATATTATTATTTAAGTGCTTTTCAAGAGGCTTAGAGAGAGTAGAAAGAATCGAAATAGGCCTATAGTTCGATGGGTCAGTGCTATCACAATTCTTGAAAAGGTGTATAACTTAAGCTTTAAAAAAAAACATTTTAGGAAAATATGATTTGTCTATGCATAAGTTGTATATATACGTTATGTAAAATGTTAGTAATGAATGACGCAGACAATTTTAATATTTTACTATCCAATTCATCAACACCTTTTCAATTTGTTTGCTTAAGGTTTCTTAGTGCTTTATATACAAACTCTGTAGACAAATACGGAATATCTCGCTTGTTTGTTAATATTCTTAAAGTGACAAAAGTCTGTTAATATTTTTAGATTGTTTTCTTTCGATTTGTCAATAATAATAATTCTGTCTGAGGTTTTAAGAACATGTAGATTCAGAGTAGTAGGAGAAATAATCTGTAATTACCGTTGATATACTTGATTTGTTTGTTAAGTGATTAATTGCTGTCCAAATCTTTTTAGAACTGTTTTTGGACGCTATTAAATTTGTAATAAATGTTCTTATTTCTTTCTCTTTAGTGAAGTTACTGCATTTGTCTGTTTTTTATATTAATCTTCTTTACCTCTTTTCTTTAAGTAATCGAAACGGAAAACGATGCTTAACGTCCTATTGCATGAGCGTTAAGGACGATCACCACGTCGCCACCCTGACAACAATGACCATCATCATCATATCAAAAATGAGATCCAACGGATCTTAATTATAAACTCGAAAATAAATGGCTTTTTGTAGTTCTGTGTCTAGCCATGGCGGTTTAATATCGTATTTAACTCTTTTGGTATACATAGGAGCATGCATATTGTATATATTCATAAATGCGTCATGCCAGTATGATAAAGAATTTTCTGGGTCAGTAAAATTATAAACATTTGAGAGACCGCTGTTGCAGAGATCAAAGAGAACATCATCTTCATTAAATTTTGAGAAAAGATCTGTATGTTATTGTTTTATGTCCTGGTTTTGGAATTTTAGCTCCTTTCTTTTTCCAGGTTAAACAAACAGGATAATGATCACTGCAAGCAAAGACTGGCACACAGACTTCTACAACATGCGTCTTGTTATTTGTATATATGTGATCAATGAGTGTGCTAGAAGTCGCAGCTACTCTGGTTGGTCCTGATACTAGTTGTTCAATGTTGCAAAGTTAATACATGTAGTATCAGTCCAGTGTTTATTAGGTTTATACAGGTTAATATTCCTATCCTATCCTGTCCCGTAACCCGGAGGTCGTAGGGGCACCACAGATGATCGTTTAACCAGCATACTCCATCTTTCTCTGTCCTCAGCAGCCCTGATGGCTTCGCTCAGTGTCAAACCAGTCCATTCTCGAACGTTGTCCTCCCACCTCTTTTTCGGTCTCCCTCTTCTTCTACCTCCTTGCACTGTGCCTTGCAGAATGGTCTTTGCAAGGCCTGATGATCTGGTGACGTGGCCATACCATCGGAGTTTCCGTTTCTTTACCAATGTGAGCAGGTCATCGTGTTGTCCAATGGCTTGTGTGATGGTCTGTCGGACTTCGTCGTTGGTGATGTGTTGGGTATAGGAAATGCCCAGAAGTCTTCTGTAGCACCTCATCGCCATGCTTTGTATTCTTCGTTGGAGATCTGCTGTGAGGGTCCATGCTTCGCGTCAATATTAAAATCCCTTAAAATTAAGAAATCTTGATATTCTAATATTAGAGCATCATAGAAGTGAAGTTATTAATCCAGTCTACATGTACATCAGGATGTCTGTATAAGAATCCGACGATTATTGGGGCTGAATGTTTTATATTTATTTCAAGCCAAATAGACTCAACCTGATGCTGCTCAAGGTGATACAGGTGAAATTAATTGTTTCGCTAATGTATATTAATAAACCAGTTTCTTGAACTTTTGTTCTATGACGTATTATAACCTGCTACCGACATTTCAGACTCAACTGTCTTATTGCACAGCCAGGATTCAGAGAAGCCAAATATGTGAAATGGTGTATTATGGTTGTTTAAAATTGATGCTATTTCATGTTTTGTTGTTTGCGTGACATATATTAAGATGCCCAATTCGAAAACCATCTTTGGAAGGCCATGTTGTAAGCGACATTTTAAAGAGAGAGAGAGAGAGAGAGAGAGAGAGAGAGAGAGAGAGAGAGAGAGAGAGAGAGAGAGAGAGAGAGAGAGAAAGAGAGAGAGAGAGAAAGGTATCACAATGGAGGAAGGTGGGCAGGGGTTGGGGGAGGACGTTTTGCAGAAAAAAATGAAATTAAAAAACAAAGTTTAGTAGTTGGGAGAGAAGACGGATGGGTGCGAGGAAACCAGAACAGTTACAATACAATATAATTATATACCAAGTTATAAGAGAATTGGCATAAACAATTAATATTATCAACAAATACTGGATTCAGTAGACGGGAAGGTCAAATCACAAATCAAAGCTCAATGTTGAAAGTCACGATGCACAGTAAAATACTGTTCAATATCTACTCAAGTCTTTGCAGCAAGTCATTAAGTAGGTGTTAGGAGATGTAACAATGTCTTTGTGTGACAACACCTGAAATAGTAGTATGAAATCACTACAATGAATTATACAGTACAAATAATGTTATAAACACGTATTATGGAAGTCCAGCTTTTAGACCATTGTTGTGCTACATTTAAAATGTAATCTCTCTCTCTCTCTCTCTCTCTCTCTCTCTCTCTCTCTCTCTCTCTCTCTCTCTCTCTCTCTCTCTCTCTCTCTCTCTCTCTCTCTCTCTCTCTCTCTCTCGCTCTTTCATGTTTTAAGTGCTATAGATGATTTTGTCAGTGTATGTTATTACTTACATCACCTATCGTGTTTACCGCATCATAGGGTGAGGAAAGGGAAAGGGGGTAGGGTAGTATGGAGGGTATATCATGTATGGTGAGAAAAACGGATTCATAAACTGCATGTGGTTCTGTTGTTGTACAAATGGATTATTGTACATTTTTGACTCATCAAAAGCAGGCTGAGGTGGAGGTCTAGTGTACTGTTGATAATCACAGGCATGCTACTTTTCCTGGAATTCCAGGAATTCCTGGAAATCGATCTTTGGCTTTCCTGGTGATTGAAAAATTTCCTGGAGTATTAAAAAAATCTGTGTCGAAAAAAAAAAGCAAGCGTTCTTATCACGGTAGGCGATATCAGCGGGATTCGTCTGCTAGACCGCCATGACAGTCAATTTAACGATCATATCAAAGCGGCGTTGTGATTGGCTAGCTAAATTTATCTCACCAATCAGATTGCTTCTCTCTTACGTGATTCGCTCGTGTTATAGCCAGTTGTTTCCGTTTGATTTTTGACAGTCTTCACCACGATTCTCAGTTTTTTTTAAGTTTGATAACGTGTGGAAGCGTTTTTGTGATGATAAATACTACTAATAGTAATACTAAATAGTAGCATAGTATCAAAACGTTTCGAACCGACATTGTAATAAGAAACACAGTAGGAGACTGGGACAAAGGTCTCAAAAACAAGTGGCGTTGGGACTGGGTGCAGAGAACACTGGATTATCATTATGTAAAAGGTGTCGGAAAAGAAAAAGAAAAAAAGAAGTACGTCGAGAAATTTGGCGACCACATCGAAAAGCTTAAGGTTCCGGGCAAAGCTTACTGTACACTGTGCCGGACTGAAATAAGTTATGGCGGTTCTGACTTGTAGCTTGGTAGCTGACTTGGCAGGCCATCTTAGGTCCAAGAGGCACAGAGAGAAGAAGATCGAATTGGAGAAGAATACTCATCTTCCATTTTACAAAAAGCAATCGAAGAAAACATGACTTTGTAAAAAGAACACTTTTAAACTCAAGGTTAGTTTATTTTGTTCACTCTTCTGAGGACTGATGTTATTTCTAAATGACAGACTATAATACAATAATGTTAACAGACATGTAGGCCTACCAGTGTCATAGTTGAAACTAAAATGTTTTTTTTTTTTCGTCTTTGTTGATTGATTTTTCGTCTCTCAAAAAGTGCTCAGAATGTGCCAGATTGCACAGATTTTAACTTTAAAAAAAAAAAAATTTCCGGGGGGGCATGCCCCCGGATCCCCCTAGGGGGCTCGCCTGCTTTGCAGGCTCGCTCTCGGGGCTCTGCTAATCCTTCCAAAATTTTCCTGGAAAACAAAATTTTCAGAGTAGCATGCCTGTAATCACTAGTAGGACAATTCTTTATATTGCAAGATGGAGTGGTTTCACTTGCAGTGTTTTTAGCGCTCAATGCATCTTGGGAAGCATTGCTTTGTTGTCCAAATAGCCGTGAAGCCCATGTAGACCCTGTCAACATAGAGAGTGCTGGGTTTGTAGGTGTTCTGAGAAGTGGGGCCTTACCTCTCATAATCACATTGTCATTGGCAGTTACATGCGCGATGTTCAGTCGTGCTTGAGTTGCTCGTTTAAAGTTGCTACCTAGACGTCCAATACCCAGATTGCTTGGGTGAAGGTTGTCACAACAGGCCTCTTTCTTGGGTAGACCACGAGTTGTGGAGAAGGTTTCTTTATTGCTAATGTAGCCACATCTTTCTTTTGAACACATGTTTTTCAGATGGAAGTTAGACTCGGAGATCGTTCTCGCCAGGGGGGATGAAATGATTTTGGGCGGGATAATGGAGGAAAAGTGATGTGAAGCAGAAGGAAATGACTTTTTAATCAGTTTATATATTTCAATCCAATGACAGATGGTATTAACATCATTGATGCATATGTTGGCGCCTACGTTGACAATGATCTGCTGCACGTTTTTGCTGTGTGGAATGTGCTGTAGCCAATGTTTGACGTCAGCTAGAGCAAGACCTAAAGCCATGGTCACACAGCCATTTACGGCTGAATCACGGCCAAAGCGCGTCCAAAATTTGTTACCCGTGGAGTGGACGTTGTTGTTCGCGTTGATGTCGAGGTTAAGACGAGCTACGGTCGAGGTATAGACGTGGCAGGACGCGGGGAGAAATCTGAACGGCATCGGACGCGGGAAAGATCTTGCCTCGGTCACTCAGCACTCCACGTCTTAATCACGTACAAAAAGTTCGGAAAATCTGGTGGACGTGGTCGTACGTGGTAATTTTCGGTCAATTTTGGTTTGGCCGTGCTTTGGACGGGGTATGGCCGTCGGCGGCTGTTCCACTGCTGAAGCACTGCAACCACGTCCAGCCACGTGTAAGCCTAAAAATAAATTTGCACATGTTCACGAGAGGGAAAAAGGCGACACTGCACGTGCCGAGGTCTAAGAAAATCAGAAGTGATACAGAAGTGATTAGGCAGTGATCAGGACGTCTTTCGAACGTGTTCGAGACGTCGTTAGGTAGTGCTATGTACGTGGAAAAATTCCATTTGTCAGTGATAAGCCGCTAAACACACGCTATTTCCCGTGATTCCAACGCGGTACATGCGTCCAATGACCGTGCTCTGGCCGTGACTGAACGCTAAACTTTCGCGTCTTACCGCGTCTCCCCAAGTTTTAATCACTGCCGTAACACGGATTACCACGCGTGTTTCACGTGTGTTGCACGTCTTTACCGCGTGCGTTACCCGTGGTTGTGCGCGGGCTAAAATTTTGAGCAGTTCAAAACTTTTTGCCGCGTCCGATGCCGTTCAGATTTCTCCCCGCGTCCTGCCACGTCTATACCTCGACCGTAGCTCGTCTTAACCTCGACATCAACGCGAACAACAACGTCCACTCCACGGGTAACAAATTTTGGACGCGCTTTGGCCGTGATTCAGCCGTCCAAAGCACCGCCAAAGCAAAATTGACCGAAAATTACCACGCACGACCACGTCCACCAGATTTTCCGAACTTTTTGTACGTGATAAAGACGTGGAGTGCTGTGTGACCATGGCTTAACACGGTGATGAGTTGACTGGTGCGCTTGGCTTGGTCTGGTCTGATGTATGTACAATAGAGTCACCAAGAATAAGATGAGAAAGATGGAGTAAGCTGGTTAAACGATCATCTGTGGTGCCCCAATGACCTACGAGTTACGGGAAATGATAGGATTGTAATAGAACAGAACAGCACACAACATTATATAATAACAACATTTATTATACTTAATGTGTGTGTGTACAAAAATTATGTTCAAATGCGCTGTGGATGAATTTTTGCCATTTCTTAGGCCTTTTATGAGCTATACAAGTTATCTTTTGTTTATTCATTCATTATGTATATATAGTAAAGCCATATATATATATATATATATATAATTATTTCCTTGGCTAAAACGAAAATCGAATAATAATAATAATAATAATAATAATAATAATAATAATAATAATAATAATAATAATAATAATAATAAAGTTGATAAATAAATACCTGACAGTGAGCGACACGCTAGATCTATCTCATGCGGAACTGGAAGGGTACGGGCACCGTTCTGAACCCTAGCCATCGTGCTGAAACAATAAAACATCTGAAGGCCACTGTTACTGACCGACTTGTGACTCGTTTGCCGTGGACTGGCTAGATCTGTCTCATGCTGGGGTGGAAGGTACCATAGGTTCTACACTCGCGATATCGTGCTGAAACAACAAAACGACAACTTCGAAGGAAATTATTGATCGAACTTGAATCGCCTGCCCTCCTTTTTCGCGTGACATTTTTTGGGCAAAATCATGTTATAGCAAACTAAATCAAAAAGGGGATAAAAATATATCTCCAAAACAAAAAAGCTTTAGACAATCGATTCAAGCCCTAATTATTAATTCCAATAGAAATGTAGAAAAGTATCATCAAAATATAGCCACTCACGAGTCCCAAAGTTATTAGGTTTTATTAATTTCATTAAAGTTAAATAAAAAGACGTTCTCGTAACTGGTTTTAAAGGGAGATAATAGTTAAAGAAAGTGAACGTGCAAGAGCATTGATTGTTTCCCTTATACCAAGTAATTAACAAATTATCAAAAGAGAAACAAAAGGTTTGTTAACAAACATGTACAGCTAAGTAACTGGTGTTTTTCGATTTTAATTTTCCTCCGCAAGAACCAAAGAAAAAAAAAAGCAATTCAATTCAATAATTTAGTTTAACGATTGTTTAAATACCTTTTGTACAGTACATTTGTGATATCAATATAATTTAGCAATGTATATCAGTTGCTGTTTTTAACTGCAACAACGATGCACTCTCCGAAATAAACAATTTATAGAAACTGGTTGCTGACATATATAAATATTTTTGTATTTTGTTATTGACGAATCCACGCGCATTTTGTAACTAATGTTTGCAATATTATTTTCTTGAACACGACAAAATGTTTTCGTTATAATTGCTGACATATAATTTTATAATGGAGGAAAATCATTCCTTTTTCATTTTTTTTCATTGACAGCAACTCAGAGCAAGCATCATCATCGTCTTCGTCCTCCTGCTGGGCAGCTGCACCGTTCATTCCTGGGTGAACGACTATGACCAGCCTGTCCACTTCGAATGTCCGAAGGGTCAGTTCCTTGCTCACGTGACCAGTGAACACAACAATCGCTACGAGGACAGGGTGTGGGACTTCTCATGTCGGGTCCTTCCAGTGGATACCAGCATGGGCGCTTGCTCATTCACCGGTGAGTATTGTGTTAACGTCCTAACCTATCCTATCCTATCCTATCCCGTAACTCGGAGGTCGTAGGGGCACCACAGATGATCGTTTGACCAACGTACTCCATCTTGCTCTGTCCTCAGCAACCCTCATGGCTTCGCTCTGTGTCAAACCAGTCAATTCTCGAAAATGTTGTCCTCTCACCTCTTTTTCGGTCTCCCTCTTCTTCTACCTCCTTGCACTGTGTTAACGTAAGATTTTTTTTTTAAAATTAATACAATCTTTGTCAAAATATTGATTAAAATGTATTTTAATTTCAGTCTATTAAACTGTTTATACTACAATTTCATTTCAAATGCTTTAAAAAAATATGTTTTTAAAATCATTGACTTCTACGTTACGAGGAGTGGGGGAGGCAGGGGCATCGAGCTAAATGTCTGTCGGTTCTGCGAGATCGGTCCGTTGCAACCCATATCAAAGGAAGCAATTTACAGTATTTGTCCTAAATTTAATTGGGACACAACCACACTTGTTTTCACGGCTTGATTATGACTTTCCTAAAAGGCCAAATACTTTGTATTGACAATGGGTCATATTTAGTCCCTTAAAAAAAAAAAACAAACTTTCCAGTGTTCTAACGCTAACCCAAACCCTTACCCTAACACCTAACGAATCATTGGTTTGACGTCAAAACAACGAGGGTTGTCAAAACCCTCTGTCAAAAAAAAAAACAAAAAAAAACAGCAAGAAGGACTACTAGACTGTGAAGCGGCTGACAAGTGTTAAACAGCCCAAGGTCTCCACGATGCAAAGCAAGTCTGGTATATGCCTTCCTGTCAAATCACCTTAGTGGGTTCCGTGATCTTTCAGCTCAAACAGCGAGTGAATGGACAAAACTCAAACAAAAGAAACTAACACAAAATGCCAGATGAACAATCACACTCTTTTATTCAACAACAAACGCACACACTCACAGGATAATGGGAAATCTAAACCACCCTCAACCTCTATCTAGACCCACAACCCAGTATTTACTGAACGATTACCTCCCTTGTCTAAACCGAAACCCCCAGAACTGTCCACAAACAAAATGCCCCACAACAATATGCAACAATAGCAACAATCAATTAAATTTCAAATAAATACAACTCCAAGCTGAGTACACAAATCAGCAAATCTTAGAAATTCGATTGTATTGAATGAGCTAGCTTTATAAATCAGTGTCACTGTTCGTAACTTTACTGTCTCTTAACTGATCTCAGAATAAACTATAGCATTTGATCACACAGATAATTAGAGTAATTTACACTAAGAACTGAAGTTGAAGGTATGTTTTATGTGCGTGAAATGCAAGCATGTGTGTGCGTGTGTCGGTGCGATGTAGCTGATGGAAAGCTCCCGGTCGTCCGAAGTACAACGACGAGTCCCGGCGGTGATGGAGGACCACACACAACAGCGGTGCCAACGACAAAGGAGAGACGTGGCAGTGGTGGCAACGACTCCCGACGAAGTCCACACCTCACAGTGGCAAAGGCAGAAGTCTCAGAGGCTGAAGTACACGTGGAATAGTAGTATCAGCAGTAAAACAGCAGTAGTCGTAGTAGAAACAGTAGAACCGTAGCAACGTATAAATATCGTAAGAATAGGGAGGCACGGTGGCCGAATGGTTAGAGCGTTGGCTTGCGGATCGGAAGGTCCCGGGTTCGAGCCCAGGCCGGGGCATTGTGTTGTGTCCTTGGGTAAGACACTTTACTCCCGTTTCCTACTCCTTCGGATGAGAGTATAAACCGAGGTCTAGTCTGTGTCGCATACATTCCATCATAACGGACTTTAATGATCCTGACGCTCATGTCCTTGACGGGTGAGTGCCGGTAACAAGAACACACCCAGCATTTACCTTGGTAAAAAGTGCCATAATAATCAACCCTATTGATTGTGGGCATATACGAAAGAAGAAGAAGAAGAATATCGTAGAGATAATGCAGCGGGAATAGGCCCAATCTGGTCAACAAATAAATTGTCTTACTAATTCAATCTTTCTACAACACGTAAGCACTACATAACAAATATCTCCTTCCGCCGTCCGCCATCTTGACCTGTTTATACGTTCATTCCAACAATTCAATGATAATAATTTATATCTTCTCTCATAAACATCGTTATTTATGCACATATACATCGTCGTTATAATTACATTCTCAATCAAACAATCTTACTTCGCCTTCACTCTCACCTTCACCACCCCTCTCCACGTTGTAGTACATTATCTCCCTTCATTGACAATTGTCTCTCTCTAGCATACAACGTCATCCTTTCTTCATATTCATCACCCCTCTCTCGCTTGTTTTACTATACATACTTCATCATCACCCCTTGACCCCATTTTGGCAACAACATCAACAACATTTTCCGTTTACATATTTAAACAAGAAAATCCTATAAAATCATGTAAAAAAAATGCTATTTAGCAAAATATTTCCATTTCCTCCTCACTCACATCATTCATTCACGTACGCAAGCTCGGAGTGCATAGCCACTAAGAAATTGAATTACTGGATTCACACTCACCTTTAAGTTCTTGGCCTGTGAGACACGGATACACAAACACCCACACCACAACACAAGACAGTACACCACAATGGTTATCCGTTTGAGAATAGAGGTTCGTTATTGCGCTAATGCTTTGCCAGTTACTGGAACATTTCAGTACCGACGAGGTCACTAAACCTTGGGAGGTTCCTAATAGAAGGATACACCCCCTTAGAAGCAAACCCTACACTTATTATCCCTGAATACATGGCGGTTATACTCCTTCCACTACAGTCTTTTGGTCATTCTTGTCCCGACGAGGGCACAAGACCTTGGGTAGTTCGAATCAACGAGACTCTACCCTTACAGAAGTACTTTACTTAATCCTGACACACTACTGTCACAAAGTCACTTTCTGTCCAAAAAACGTCTGCTTGCAATAGCTACCCACTCGAATCTGCTAGACTAAATCTTTTCCAGTCCACAGTACAAGGTCTCAAGCTTAACTCAGTATCCCAATTTCCCTGACTATGCATTATGCGTTATGCGTTACCCACGTACAAATCACACATACTTAGCAAGCATACGTAGTAAAGAACGCTGATACAAAACTTTGTACTCTGCAGCGCTAGAGATATGTAACTCTGCTCTATATGCAAATCCGCACAGCTACTATTAGCGTGTGCTGAAAACTCGTGTCGTCACACTTACAGAAGAACAATAAGTCTTGGATAGATGGACAGAGTACTGCTCTGACCTTTACAAACCACACACCAAACGGAGATCCATGTCCCCAGAACAGAGAAGAGGAATAAACCCTCTCAATTCTCCGAGAAGAAGTTGACGCAGCTGTGCACTCACTAAAGAAGGGGAAGTCAGCGGGAGTGGACAACATACCGGCGGAAATGCTGCAAGCCGGAGGGGAAGCGATGATTGACGCCCTCATCATTATCTGTAACAAGATCTGGCATCATTATCTGTAACAAGATCTGGCATCATTATCTGTAACAAGATCTGGCATCATTATCTGTAACAAGATCTGGCATCATTATCTGTAACAAGATCTGGCAGAGTGGAGAGTGGCCTACACCATGGACCCAGTCACTTGTCATCACTCTTCCCAAAAACGTTAACCTTCAGGAGTATGAAAATTTCTGCACCATCAGCCTCATCAGCCATCCCAGCAAAGTCCTCCTGAAAATAATACTCAACAGGTTGAAATCCCAAGCTGAACAAAACATAGCTGAAGAACAAGCAGGATTCAGGGCAGGGCGAAATACCTCTGAACAGATTTTCAACCTCAGAATACTCTGAGAGAAATACCTGCAGCACCAACAACATCTATATCATGTGTTTGTAGACTTCAAGAAAGCGTTTGACCGAGTGTGGCATGCAGCTCTGTGGGCAGCCATGAGAGTGTACAACGTCAGCCTTAAAATTATTGAAGTCATCAAAAGCCTGTATGGCAAGGTTACCAGTGCACACTAGCGCCATCGGGAATTGGTTCAGAACAACAATCAGTATGCGTCAAGGATGCCTACTCTCTCCAAATCTCTTCAACATCTTCCTAGAGCGCATCATTTCAGATGCCCCCGCAGATGACGAAGGCACAGTTAGCATACGGGGTAGAGCAATCACCAACCTTCGTTTTGCGGATGACATTGATGGATTGGCTGGAGAGGAACAAGAACTTTAACAGCTTATACAGAGGCTTGACATCACTCCAGGGCCTTTGAGTTACGGGATATAAAAGGATAGGATATGTCAAAACTAATTATGTAGATGTTCACTAGTTTGTCCAAATAACGTCGTGTAAACAAGTCCACACACACACACACAAACGCATGGACGCACACACGCATACTATCCAAATAACTAACATTGGGAGCTGCTTCAACTGTAAATAAATTAAATGGTAAATTTTTTAAACGATACCTTGGGTGTCTCCCTTCTTGAAAACCGTATTTCTATACCGGTATGTCCCTGTCTGCGCTAGCCTTATTGCACATTTCTAGTCTGTATCCATGAGCTCTTAAACTCTCTCCCTTCTGAATCAGGAGTCACATCTTTCAAATCCAATCTCAAAAACAACAATGACGACAGTGCTAATGATGATGATGATTGATGATGATGATGATGATGATGATGATAATGATGATGACGACGACGATGACGACGACGACGACGACGATGATGATGATGATGATGATGATGTTTATTGTTTGACCTCACAGGTTTTGTCAACGAATTGGACCAGCCGGTAACGTTTCAGTGCCCAGGAGAAGAAATTATTTCTGGTATGGCGAGCGTCCATGACAATTCCCACGAGGACAGACGATTCCAGTACCAGTGTTGCGCAGCGGCAGGTTGGCTGATCGTGATAATGATGATGATGATGATGATGATGACGATGATGATGATGATGATGATGATGATGATGATGATGATGATGATGATGATGATGATGATGATGACGACCATAATGAGTATGCTGCTGCTTATAACTATCATGATAGCGATTATCATAATGATGAAGACGAAGTCATCGCCGACGTCTAAGAAGAAGAATCTGGACACCACGTTATCAACGATAACGACGATAAAGTTGTTGTTGTGGAGGTGGTGGTGGTGATGATGATGATGATGATGATGATGATGATGATGATGATGATGATGATGATGATGATGATTGTGGTGGTGTTGGTGGTGGTCATTTTGATGACGATGATTATGATAATAATTATTGCGGTGATGAATTTGACGACGAAAGATGCAACCACTACGAAGGTATAAGAACTTAATGAAGCCAATCTGTGTTCTGTGAAGCTGAAGGTTGTTTGTTGTTGTTTGTTGTTTGTTGGGGAAGGAGAACAGAAAGAGGATGAATTGAAGAAGGATGTGTTAATGGTAGTAGTTTTGACGACGTCGATGAAGATTTGTTGAGGAAGAGGAGGAGGAGAAGGAGGAGGTGATGATGATCTGAATGATGATAGAGACATGGAGATCATAATTGGTGATGATAATCTGAAGGATGATAGAGACATGGAGATCATAATTATAAGTGTCGTTCTTGATACTGTTTATGTCTTTCCCGTGTTTTATCTCCTCATATAACAAAATCGATGTTTTGGCATTTTGTACAGGCGTTATAATACACAACTGTTACTTCACCAACTGGGAAAACAATTGGGACGGGTTGCTGGACTACGTCGTGCCCGTAGGAAAGGTCATGCGAGGAATGGACAGTTTCCATGACAACAACTATGAGTAAGTTGGATGTTTTATTTTGAATGGGGAGGGTGGAGAGGGGAAAATAGGGGGAGGGAGGGGGGGACGAGCTAAATGTCTGTTGGTTCTACGGGGTCGGTCCGTTGCACGCCAAATCTCGGGAAGCAATTTACACATTTTGTCCAAAAATGTCACTGGGACCAAATTACTAGTTTTAGAGGCCAGCCTTTCGTGGCATCGAATTTGTTTCTCTGGTCGCTGGGGCAAATGTTTATGCTAAACACGGTTTGCGCGATATTTCAATAACGGCTGAACCGATTTTCATGATGCTTGATATACAGATAGTTCAATGAATGGCCCAACTTTCTGTGACCCTTTTTTTGTGCGAAAAGAACAGTACGTGACGGTGTTTGGCAAGAAAGCACTGCAGCGCCAAATTAGGCTTATCACATACAGAGTTCATATTATGCAATATTATTATATTATTAACATTTCGCTCTTTCTTTCTCTTTTTCAGGGACCGCCGCTTCAAGTTTGAGATTTGCGACATGGAACTGAAGAGTGCTTAATTACTGGGTTAAGACCAAAATTAATCATCATATGGGCTAGTTATCCTACACACGCCAATATTGAGGGTTCGTGTACATTCCTCTGTAATTTGTATGGGGACAATAAAAAGGCCTAAATCTTTTGGCTGGTCTGTTTTAGGTTTATTATCACATCAATACAATACAATACAATACAATACAATACAATACAATACAATACAATACAATACAATACAATACAATACAATACAATACAATACAACACAACTTAATTCAAACCGCACGGAACAATTTTCAGTTACATCGCAAATTGAAGAAAAATGTGCCATTTCGTAATAGGAGTATTGATTGGACAAATATGCTTTCTTATGTCTCCGGCGTTTTATGATAGACTGCTTACATGTATGAGCAAAATCTAGACCACACCACAAAATGTCACAAGGTGACGAAGAAACTATATGTGTGTTACTCATTTATTGTCTTTTATCCACCTAAGTGATTTAGACATTGAACATAAGAAAACGAGCGTATTAATGAACAAATGTAAATAATGAACTATATCCAAAAAATCAACTCATTAACAAGAACAGCTAAGAAAAAAATAAATTAAATATTACCTAGAAGAAACTATACAATCAAGCAAAGACGCCGTTTTATCTTACGCTTGACTTGCCGACTGACCACCTGGTACATCAGTGTCCACTAAAAAGTGTTTTCTTTGCGCATTAGCCTAAGCTAAAGAGGTCAAGTTGCCGGACATTGCCATCCAGTTAAAATCCCTTTAGCCAGGATGCAATGATAGTGCCAGAGAAGTTATAAAGTGCTCTATGAACTACGGATTTTGGAGAGAGAGAGCGCATTACCATAGTAACCTCACTGCGCGCGTTCTAATGTC
>CM072520.1:18597279-18604779 GCA_036898135.1 Oncomelania hupensis
AGTCGAGAGAGTCACTCAATACAAATACCTGGGAACCATCATTGACGAGAAACTGAACTTTACTGCAAACACCCAGGCCATCCACAAAAAATGTCAGTCTAGAATTTACTGCCTTTAAAAACTTCGAAATCTCCAAGTCAGTAGCCGCATCTTTCAGACCTTTTACTCTTCTTTTATTGAGTCCGTACTTCTCTTTTCTTTTATCTGCTGGTATGGAAGTTTGTGTATAAAAAACAAAAGTGTGCTGGATCGAGTGGTGAAAGTATGTGGGAGGGTTGTGGGAGTGAAACAAGAGAGTCTGCAGGTGTTGTATAAAAGACGTGTTGTGCGGAAAGCCAGTTGATATCGTCCCCTATACGCTTATGTGTCCGGGGACGTTAATCTATTCAACTAACTAACTAAGCCAGTTGCATTGTGCTGGATAGCACTCATGTGCTTGCGCACCACTTCCAGCTCCTGCCTTCTGGAAGGCGCTACCAAACACCAAGGGTCAGAACTCTCAGAACGAAAAACAGTTTTATTCCAAAGGCTGTCTCATTACTTAATAAATGACATGTGTGTGTGTGCGTGTGTGTGTGTGAGTGTGTTTGTTTGCCCAAAAAAATTTCATTTAACATTTGCTGTCGTTTAATGTTAGCATGCATAAGTGTAATTATATTCATATGTGACTGTGCATTTTTATCCTCATTGTCATTATGATTGTTGTTATTATTATTGTGATGTTTATTCCTTGTTGATTGTAATTGTACACCACAATGTAATTTCTTGTAAAAGATAATAAAGTTGTCTTATCTTATCTTATCTTATATATATATATATATATATGTGTGTGTGTGTGTGTGTGTTGCTAATATTTAGGAGCCATTGTATCAGACAGTGGGTCCCGACAGGAAGTCCTCTCCAGGATCGCACAAACAACTGCTGCCCTGGCGAGGTTGAAGCCAATTTGGAAAGACAGGACCATCAGTCTACATTCCAAGGTAAGGCTGCTGCACTCCCTTGAAATTTCCATCTTCCTATATGCTTGCGAAACATGGACCCTCACAGCTGATCTCCAACGAAGAATACAAAGCATGGAGATGAGGTGCTACAGAAGACTTCTGGGCATTTCCTATACCCAAGTCATGCAAGGACCATCCTGCAAGGCACAGTGCAAGGAAGTAGAAGAAGAGGGGAGACCGAAAAAGAGGTGGGAGGACAACATTCGAGAATGGACTGGTTTGACACTGAGCGAAACAATCAGGGTTGCTGAGGACAGGGAAAGATGGAGTACGCTGGTTAAACGATCACCTGTTGTGCCCCTACGACCTCCGAGTTATGGTATAGGATAGGATAGGATAGGATAGGATAGGATAGGAAATGGACCAATGGCCTTTTTTCAACAAAACGTCCGAATCCGAATCCGAATCTCTCTCTCTCTCTTAAATGTTATTCAAAGTCTGTTTAGCCAATTTAGAGATACAGCGCACGCAAAACGTATCTTTTTCAAACAGAGATTTAAAGAGCCCCAAGGTGATGATGATGATGATGATGATGATGATGATGATGATGATGATGATGATGATGATGATGATGATGATGATGATGACTCCAATACACTCTCCATGTCCTTTATGGAGGTACTCGTGGCGCACAAGGGCCCCGTTTGGGCGTCACACATCCGTTTAAAAATCACAGTGAGGCTTGCCCCCATCGGAAAACATAAGTATAAGCACACACACACACAAACACAAACACACACATGCACATACATACGGACCACACACATACACAAAACAAAAAGGAACCCCACCCCACTGTACTCCCCACACACCCACCTTCCCCAAACCAAATAAATTAATTAATTAGTAAAAACATCTTCAAAAGTACGGTTTTCATATAAATCCATAAATCCATTTTGCCTATTCATAGCATCAAGGTTGATTCCAAAAATAGCATCGCTGTGAAAGCGTGCATAGTAGGCACAATTGTTTGTGTGCATGAAAAGAAAGCCAAGCCTAAAATTGCCAGCTTGGCTGTCGATTACCTAGCACTTGGATGTGTGACCGTGCTTGCAAGGCAATCACCCAACGACACCACAAAAGGGAAACCAGCGCACGACACACCCCAGTCCACCCAGCTGTGAACGGGTGCCTGGCTCTGCTTAGAACCGGGGAAGGTTCACGGGGAGAGAAACAAAGTGGTCTAATGGCAGTGCTTTGGCTTGCGGATCTGAAAGTCCCGGGTTCGAGCCCTGTCCGGGCCATTGTGTTGTGTCCCTGGGAAAGATACTTTACTCCCGTTTCCTACTCCTTCGGATGAGAGTATAAACCGAGGTCTAGTCTTTGTGTCGCATGCATTCCATCATAACGGTCTTTAAAGATCCTGACGCTCATGTCCTTGACGGGTGAGTGCCGGTAACAAGAACACACCCAGCACGCACTTGGTCCTTTTCCCCCATCCCTGGCTGGCCAGGATAGTGCTCAGTTGTCCGGGCGTCAGACCATGCGCCCAAAGGCTGCGGGTGGGAGTCTCGGGCGGTTTGAGTTAGATTCTGTATCGGCCAGCGGCTAGAGTCTGGTCAAGTACGGCGAGATAAGTGCGCTATAAAAATCCTCATTAATAGTAAAATAAATAAATAAAAGGTAAAGCAGCGAGGGAGAGGAGATAGGCATCGCCCTCACTGAGTCGGCCCAGAGAAAAAGGAGGTCCCAAACGCGTCCCTACCCAACGACGGAGAGGTTAGGGCGACATCTTTGACCGTTTAAAGGTCCTGATTCGGTCTCCTTGTAGTCCGCTGGATCCTTTAAACCATCATTAACTAACTAACTAACTAACTAACCTTTACCTTTATCACCTTAACGCAATTTCTCTAGAAAACTATCAGTCCAATACACATAAATAAACATTGACATCTTTCATACTGTGGCACCTTTAACGTTGCTATCTTGGGCAAACAGAATACGTCATTTCCTGGCAACTATACTGAAAGGTAGAGAAACCTTCATGCAGTGCACACAATCACGTTTTTATTTTTATTTTTATCTAATCATTTTTAAAATTTTTTTTATATATAGCGCTTTTCCAGCTCAAGAGTTTGCCTCAAGGCGCTGGCCGATACAGGATGTAGCTCAACTCCATTAATCGCCGTAGGCGTGAATGTGGAGGATGGATCGGGGTTAAACTGGAATTGTGTATGAGGGAGAGGGGGGAGGGTGGGGGGGAGAGAGAATGTGTTAGGTAAAGCTTTCCCAGTCTTAACTTACATAAACCTCCACCCCTCTCCCTCTCCCTCTCCATCCCACCTACCAAACTTTCCTTCCCCAACCCTATCCCTCGCCCCCCCCCCCCCCCCAAAAAAAAAAGTCAATATCAGTGAAATGGGTTTATTGAGAACTTAAAGAAAAGAACATTAGTAAGCTAGCGTTCTGCACAATGGTTGTTAGACAGATCGATCACAAACCTAGGTAACATGATCCGCAGCTGACTTTCGGCGCAAGATGTTTCGTTAGTTTTTGTCTTCTCCACTTTACTTTAGCTAGTACATTACATTACATTATTATCGCTTTAGGTCCAGCGGACTCTTCCGAGCCAAATCAGGACCAGACAACCCCCGATCCGCATAAAAGATCTGCTGAAACAACCCTAGTGGTAAAACCGAAAGCTCTCCACCAGCCAGTCACTTTACAATAAAGACATCCCACGCAGGGGACGACTGAGGCTTCACCCCAACTTATCGAACCCCCGTTTACAAAAACAAAATAGAATACAAACATCATTATAAATTATCAACAAAACACATACATATAAAATGCCTACATTGCTAAATAATAACATCATAGGAAGCCCTAGTGACCACCTGGCAGAAAGCGTCCAATATTCCCAAGCTGATCCAACAGACCTCATACACGACGAACAAGGAGTCTTGTCCCGGAAGAGTTTTCAAGAAAAAAGGTAGGAGACTGGTCTAGCGAAGAAGACGATAGTATAGCAGATTGATAGAAAAGAACAGGAATGAGAATGAGCAAATGAGAAAGACAGCGACAGTGGGAATTTAAAGCACTAAATTTCCAGAAAGTGGGGATACTATTTATACTGAAACCCCCGGCACCCCAACGGGGGTAAATTTAGCTAGTTAATATGCCCTCTGCACATCAAAGCCTCGAGTAGGATCAAGCAAAGTAGACATATGCAAAAGCAGTCCGCTGCGTTAGGCTAAGACAGACTAGAATATTGTTCTTCCCTCAAGGTAGCAGCTGAACATACTGATTTTGTGCGTGAGCTAAGCTTAATTCATAGCTGATTGTGCACACCTTCCACTTCCACTATAAATGCATTGCGCACGCCTTGGACCAACGATAGAGGGGCCGGGTAGCTCAGTTGGTAGAGCGTCTTACTAGTAACCGAAAGGTACCTGGTTCGAATCCCGGATTGGCCAATGTGTGACCATATTATTTTCCCCTTACCATCAACTGGTTCGCTGGTGTCAGAATAATGTGACCAGTAGTCGCCTATACGCTTCGGTGTCGTGTGACTATAATCTACAGTTACATTTGGACCAAAGATATGTTCAAGGGGGGGGGGGGGGGGCCGCCCTTGATCGATACGCGATGTATTTACTCCTTCTAATGAGAGTAGGCCTATAAATCGATCGGTCTGGTGTGCGCACGTGCGCGTGCCATCGCTCGGACTTTAAAGATCCTGACGCCCATGTCCTAGACGAGTGAGTGCCAGAAACATCGGTATACCCCCGCATGGATTATAGGTCTCGTGCCTCGCACCTCCCCCCTCTTCCCTGTTCCCCTCCCTCCCCATTCCCCTTCCCCCTATCCTTCTCGCCACTCTTCTGTCCTGGGTGGCGCATCTCTTGCTTGCGGCTGCTGCACTTTCGCTGAGAAAGCAGCCCAAATTTCACGAGATGAATGAAATGTAAAACACCCAACAGAATCTGTATCTGATTTTGAATATGTGATAGACACTACAACACGGCTATTCTAAGCGCCGTGCGTCTCTTGAACCTCGGACCTGCCGGTCATTTGTTCATGAGAGGAGAAAACATGAATAATGCTGGATGTAGCAAAGTTTCAATTGCCATTCCATTCTTTTCCTACACAGGCGCTTGTATGTGGACAGGCGAGCGCCTATGCCTGTGACGCATATCCCTTTTGGTTATAGACGCGTTACAGGCATAGGCGCTCGCGTGTCCAGATACAAGCGCTTGTGGTTTCCTTCAGATAAGCCTACTCTTTGAATCAACTTAGGGGAGGAGGGAGGGAAGGGGGGGGGAGGGGCTGGTATGCTGTCCCGAAAAAAGATTTGATTTCACGCGCTTGTGTGTTCGGTCCCCGCCAGTTTTGTTAAGATGAGTAAAGCAGGTTATGGAAAGTTTTAACATTCATTCTATACTCTTCCTTCAGGTAAGTCTACTCATGGACCAACTGAGCCTCGTGGACTGGCATGCTGTCCTAGAAAAAGGTTTGATTCCACGCGCTTCTGTGTTCGGTCTCCGAAATTCTGTTTTTAGAAATTAGTCTTTGTAAAACTTCGGCATTTTCCCTCCCTCCTTCCCTCCTTCTCTGTGTCTGTGTCTGTGTCTGTGTCTGTGTCTGTCTGTCTGTCTGTCTGTCTGTCTGTCTCTCTCTCTCTCGCTCCAATTGCATAGATCAAAAAGTCTCGTACCTGCGTCACATAAAGATTTGAACTCGGCATAGGAAGCTCTAACGCTCTATAACCAACAGCGCTACTGCCAGGCTCTCGAACAGTGAGTGAGCTGAATCTCCATAACGGTACTTCCGTGGACCGATCTAGAATGCAAGATGTCTTTTGGCGGCAAATGTGTGTTTGTGTTCTACCAGATTTCGGTACGCCAGTCAGTCAGCCAGCGTAATGGCGACAATGTATCTCCTCCCGTTTTTGTGCTTGCTGCAAATATACCTTCAAAGTGCGCAAGGTAAGTGACATGAATGTTTTGTTTTTCCCTGCCATATTTTTAACAAAACATAAAGATAAGTAATTTAAAGGGCCCCAATTCGAAGGCTTTGTTTACTTTTGGAGAAATCGGGTTTACCCTAACAAAGTGGGTTTTCGTTGTTCAAACCCGCACTGCTAAACTTTGAATTTTCCATTTCGGTTCTGAGAAAATTTTGGAGTTATTTCCCCTGGTTTTTTAACGGTACAGCCGTGTGATCTTTGACCCTTTTGTCCTGGTGTCTGGGAAAAACTTTACCGAGCAATTTTTTTAAACGGATTTTGTCTCTTTACCGGTTTTGGTAGATACTATTTTTAGCTCAAGAATATGCTGTCTAGCTGTTGCTAATAATAGGCACAAATAACTACGGAATTTATTCATTAAAAAAAACAACAACAACTATACTATGAAGAGAGTTTTTTGTTTTGTTTTGTTTGTTTTGCTATGTAAGCTTTTTGTAATGTGGCAACACTCACCGTGAATGGTACAAGGTTCTGTCGAGGGCGCGTAGTCAAAGTGTGTCCCTTTAGCTTTAACTTAAGTCAAGTCAAAGTTAAAGGTCCCCAAGATCACACAAGTCAGCGTCACCGAACCTTTTCAAATTGACAGTGTGTGTTGGCCCACTGGGAGCTCAAAAAAAGAAGAGTTGTTCTTTTTAGAAGGGGGAGATAAATCTTTCTTTTATATATATATATATATTCCCCCATATGATAGCAATATCTATAATAATGTGTTATGTGGGCTCGGGAACTGAATGAAATAGACCCAACGTTTACAGGCGTGTCGTAAGAGGCAACTAACAGGAGTGATGTCAGCACGGCATCACTGGATGAAAGTCTTCTACAAAGAAGTCTCCGACCAAGGCGGAGAAACCTCACGTTACTATAGGTTCAACGACCACGTGCTCGGGACTAAGGCGAGCCACACTGTACTCGTGGATTTCGGCTTTGACCAACAGCCTGGAGAGGAGAGGATCCCGCCAAGTCTTTCTTGCCAAAGACACACCATATGAGGAAAAGAACCACTCACTCCATACCGGATCGGTCGTCGCCCGGGTCACCAAGGACCGTGCCTTCCGTTGGCCACCAGGATGGAGGTGATGAATGGGTTACTGATAGACAACTTAGCAAGATCCGCACGAGACAACATCATCATAGGAACCTGGAATGTCAAGGCCCTAACTGCGGAGGTAAAATTAGAAGAACTGGCCCACGAGCTGGCCCACTATCGATGGAACATTTTAGGTATCAGCGAACTGCGTTGAAAAGGCCTAGGTGAAACTACGACCGACAAAGGCCACAAGCTTTATTTCAGCGGGAGAGATGACAGGCACGAACACGGCGTTGGATTCTTGGTCCACAAAAACATTCTGGCCACTGTCATGGGTTGCCGCCCAGCCTCCAGTAGAATCATTACCATCCATCTGAAAGCAGCCACTTTCAACATCTCCACCATCCAGGCCAACGCCCCAACATCAGACTATGACGATAGCGAATTCGTGGATTTATATGATCTACTGCAGGCTTTGACCAATTGCCGAGGAAGGACATAGA
>CM072520.1:18609779-18704779 GCA_036898135.1 Oncomelania hupensis
CATTTTCAGAATGTTGACGAATTTACCTTTTGCACTCGCAACCAACCAGTTCACATGGGTCAGACACACCTTTTGAAGTTGGGAGTGCACTCATTGACAAGGGCTTGGGCGAGTGTGACTAAATAAAATAGTCCATGCACGCAACAATTAGCCTACTTTTCTTAGGACAAAGCTAGCTCTTCATAGTCAATGCTAGATCATCAACGGTACACTTGTTGTCATATAAATATGAAAAAGATTTTTTTTAAGCGATAGTGATGTCGTTAATATTAACTATCAACTTTGGTGGGTTTTTAAAAATTCGAATTCATCATCCCCTTACAAAACGTTGGGATCAATCGGGTGAAGTTTAAACAACAGTTGTTGCCCTTCCATTCTTTTTCAATTTAGAATTCATCACTCTGTTGTTCTGACCTAGGTTTCGAAAAAGCAAAACCTGAGAGATATTTAGATCCGAACATATAGAGCTGATCATACTACATTTTGACGCACAATAGCTTACTACTAATGCATTTTACTTCCTTGGTTGCAGGAATAACATTCATACTGGATGTTATATACGCGCTTCCCCGCCCCAAATCATCAATCAGGCTCAAAACGCGGCGATCTATACCAACATAAACGCACACAAATGTAACCCACTCTCACATACACAGCAAACGCACATCTATCACTCAGACATGTGGTGTAAAGGCAGGGAGATCGCTATTAGAAGACAGAGATGACATCCAATTTTAGTTTCGAAATTTTTAGACTGTCTGCCTCCAATAATACCATTATTGAAGGGAGGGAGAAAACCGGAGTACCAGGAGAAAACCCTCGGTGACCTCAATAATCTCCTACCTAAGTCACATACGTTCGCCCCTTGTGGGAATAAAACCCGATATCGGCGACCTTCGGCATAGCAAACCAGTGAAAAACTGCGCCGCGAGGCCACATTCTCATAGTTTGTAGCGCCAAAGGCAAATTTCTAGCTTTTTATCGGACAATAAAGTTGTATTGTATTGTATTGTATTGTATTGTATTGTATTGTATTGTATTGTATTGTATAGTATATACCCCCTTTGGGGTGCCGGGGGTTTCAGTATAAATAGTATCCCCACTTTCTGGAAATTTAGTGCTTTAAATTCCCACTGCTGCTGTCTTTCTCATTTGCTCTTTCTCATTCCTGCTCTGTTCTATCAATCTGCTATACTATCTTCTTCTTTGCTAGACCAGTCACCTACCTTTTTTCTTCAAAACTCTTCCGGGACAAGACTCCTTATTTGTGTGTGATGTCTGATGGATCAGCTTGGGAATATTGGACGCTTTCTACCAGGTGGTCACTAGGGCTTTCTATGATGTTATTATTTGGCAATGTAGGCATTTTATATGTATGTCTTTTGTTGATAATTTATAATGATGTTTGTATTCTATTTTGTTTTTGTAAACGGGAGTTCGATAAATTAGAGTAAGCCTCAGCGTCCCCTGCGTGGGATATCTTTATTGTAAAGTGACTGGCTGGTGGAGAGTTTTCAGTTTTACCACGAGGGTTGTTACAGCAGATCTTTTATGCGGAGCAGGGGTTGTCCGATCCTGATTTGGCTCGGAAGAGTCCGCTGGACCTAAAGCAATAATCATGTAATGTAATGTAAATGTATTGTATTGTATTGTATTGTATTGTATTGTATTGTATTGTATTGTGTGTTCTACCAAAATAAAATGAATATTAAAAAACCAAAACTAGTGTCCAACTTTGCTCCCTTTCTCTCAAGGAGTGTCATCGTCATACAACGCCAAGGCAGGACACTGCGCTGACGTGGTGAGAATCGAACCCTGCGCACTGAGCGGCCAGTACCTGATCTACCCATCCCTCACCCTCTCCCCCTTCCCCGTCTACTGTCAGCTGGAAGACGATGACATCAAATGGCTGGTCCTACTACGTAAAACAGACAACGTCAACTTCGACCAACCTTTTGCGGACTACGTCACTGGTTTCGGGGACTTTGCAGGAGACTTTTGGCTTGGTAAGTATGCGATGAAGGGAGTTGGGAGGTAGTGGGAGGATGGGGCTGGGATTGGGTGGGATGGAGGGAGGAAGATGGGGAGGAGGAAGAGAGACAGATAGACAGACAGACAGACAAGACAGAGAAAAAGACCACACCACCTTCTTGGAGAAAGTGAGTGAAAGATCGAGAGAGTGAGACAGAGACACCGAGAGATTGAGAAAGACAATTACAGAGGCAGATAGACTACGGAAGTATATTTTAAACCTCCAACACACAGGCAGATAGACTACGGAAGTATATTTTAAACCTCCAACATTGAGAGACAAAGACGGACAGTCACACAGATCATCCTCTCGAGAGAATTAAACGGGTGGTTCATATTCAAACGAAAGTTCTACAATTTACCTCGAGCTAGGCCAGTTTAGCCAAATACGGTAAAGATTGATTAGAATCCGAGTTGGTTATTTTTTTTAGAATCCCAAGCTTTGATGCTTTTTTTTTGTTTTGCAATCGTGTAGTTTGTGCAGTCTTTGTGTTAGAACCCCGCGCAGTACGCTTATTTAGTGGCAAAGACTGCATTCACTGCCTGTATTGCCACTTAGCGTTGTTATTTCTCATCGAACATTCATACTTTGAAGCTGTACGACTCCGGTCTATGGAACAATAAGTTGTTGCTTTGTATTATTGCAGGAGCTTAAATCGATCATTATTGCTAGCTACCTAATGCGTTGCTAGTGCTTTTTCATGTATTTTAATGTTTTCAACGTTTGAGAATGGCGTCTTGGCAGGGAAAGGAGGAGACATAAAAGAAGGAGAGGGGAGGAGGAGGGTAAGTGTGTGTAGGTGTGTGCATGTTTGTGTGTGTGTGTGTGTGTGTGTGAGAGAGAGAGAGAGAGAGAGAGAGAGAGAGAGAGAGAGAGAGAGAGAAAAGATGTGTTTGTGTGTTGTATAAGAGAGATTTAACGATTCATACAGGAAACTATTTGGGTTTTTTGCTTCCTGTAGAAATATCACTCTTCAAAGCAATGAGGAAGTAATTAGAGAAGAAAGAAAGCGGGAGGAAAAAAAGATTTAAAAAAAAAAATTTTAATAGGGTTTTGTATAGCGCTTTTTAAGTCCAACAGTTCTCAAGGCGCTGGCCGATACATGGCCTAACTCAAACCGCCCGAGGCGCCCGCTTGCAGCCTTTATCTGACGCCCAGACAACTGAGCACAGAGAGAGCAATGAGGAGAAAGGGCGTGATTTGTCAATGGAAGGGAGGCTCTGTGGTCTAATGGTAGTGCTTCGGCTTGCGGATCTGAAGGTCCCGGGTTCGAGCCCTGGCCGGGCCATTGTGTTGTGTCCCTGGGAAAGACACTTTACTCCTGTTTTCGGATGAGAGTATAAACCGAGGTCTAGTCTGTGTGTCGCATACATTCCATCATAACGGACTTTAAAGATCCTGACGCTCATGCCCTAGACGGGTGAGTGCCGGTGACAAGAACACACCCAGCATGCACCTAGGTCCTTCTCCCCCATCCCTGGCTGCCCAGGATTGTGCTCAGTTGTCCAGGCGTCAGACCATGCGCCCAAAGGCTGCGGGTGGGCGTCTCGGGCGGCTTGAGTTAGATCCTGTATCGGCCAGCGCCTTGAGCAGCTCTTGAGCTGGAAAAGCGCTATATAAGAACGATTAAATAAATAAATAAATAAATAAATAAATAAGGGGAGAGCGGGAGAACTCCTACCACACACCTCTCCCCCATCCCCTGCTTTTTTGCTTTTTTAAAAATAGTAAATAATATATTCATAAGGTACAGTGTTTTTGAAAGAAGCACGAAGGGGTTGCTCGATGGAGGGTAGGAGCGGAGGTGTTGCCTCCTGCATTATCTTCTCCAGTTCCGAAGAGCGCATGATTTGTAACCACCACTTGGTAGGTATGATGCCATGCTTGTTCTTGGCTGTTAGAAAACAAGACCATAGGACCTCATCACTTCGATGTTCTTGCGTCAGTGTCACAGTCGGACTTCGAGCTCTGGCCCTGCTCGCCGCCATTTCCCCCCTATTCGCCCGCTGACCCAGCGATCCAAGCCCCGCCCCTCCGGACAGTCCCCCGTAATCCTGGACTGGACCTGGGGGCAATCAAGACATCAGTTAGTCAGTCTACTCCTGCCAGCCCGAGCGAACACACTGCCTGCCGAAGACACGTCTGCACCCACGTTGCGACCGCTGAGCTTCGCCAATATTCTTGTGTTTCAACCCGTTCCTTGGTCCAGGTAAGAGTGGTGACTTATTTCATATCATTTAGCTCCCCATCACCCGTCGATTTCCCCACATGTTCGTATGTCTTGTAGATATTTACGTCCATGTCTGTGGTTTGTCTTGATGTATTGCTTGTGATATACTATTTTGCGTCATGTATCCATTACCTGTAGTCTGATTGTTGCTCATGCCATGCTTGTATTTATACATGTATATCCCCCTGTCTAGATCCCTGTGTAAATCCCCCATGCCATGTTGCCCTGTTACATAGACTAAAGTACCCCAGTAAATCCCCCTTGCATATAATCCCCATGGTCCTGTATTTCTCCCTTTTGTTTCCCCCCTGATCCAATTGTGTAAATATCCACCCCTGCTGACCATAACCCCATCTTAGGCGCCGAAACTATTATCCATTAGCGGCCGCCAGTAAATTCTCCCAAACCCCAGTAGCCATTGTTGATACAGATAGACAGTTGGAAGACGCCAGTCCTCCCTGACCAGGCCTTCCACATTCAAAATCTGACTGGCATGCGCGCTGAATGGCGCAGCATCCAGAGCGTGTGTGCACCTCTGATGCTGAGAATACTCATTTGCAGAACGGGTCTTTGTAAGAGCTACTGCAAGACTCAGCCACGCCGCGTGCAGCCCATATCCTCTGGCTGTCACTGAAGACACGTGTAGCAAGACCACCGGCCAAGTACATATGCCCGGTTCCGACCCAACCCAAGTGTTGCACCACCAACGCGACCTAGTGACCTACACTGGGCCCCCCAAGCCACGCTACTGACCAATTGCGCAATCGCCATCCAGTCACCTGAGGCTACCACCGCCTACGTTCCTAGCAGATAAGTGTGCACTCTGCGCTCACCACAACTCGGCGTATATCTGGATACCCACGCTAAATCATCCAGCCACCCCTTGCCATATGATGATATCAGTCTATATTCGCCCCAGTGACACTTAAATAGATAAACCAGAATTACTCCAAGATACCCTGGACGTTATCAGACTTTCACTCTTGATCCAGCTTTAACCCAACCTACTGGTTGACCTACACCCAGATGATAAATTATTGTATATTGTACTCTACTACCCGTCTTCCCTTGTTGAGCCCTCCACTAGTTAATTCTGTACATCTCTCATCTGTCTTTAACCTTTCTATAATTCTTTAGCACTCTCAGCGTTATTCCCCCGAACGTCACCGCAAGTCGGCCTAGGACAAGGGAGGCGACACAGCGCGGAGGAAAAACTGCTAATCCTCATCCCCCCAACCCCCTATATTCGTGACAGTCAGTAAGCTTATTACCTTTGTCTCAGTTTTGACTCCCGTTGGGGTGCCGGGGGTTTCAGTATAAATAGTATCCCCACTTTCTGGAAATTTAGTGCTTTAAATTCCCACTGTCGCTGTCTTTCTCATTTGCTCTTTCTCATTCCTGCTCTTTTCTATCAATCTGCTATACTATCATCTTCTTCGCTAGACCAGTCTCCTACCTTTTTTCTTGAAAACTCTTCCGGGACAAGACTCCTTGTTTGTGTATGAGGTCTGTTGGATCAGCTTGGGAATATTGGACGCTTTCTGCCAGGTGGTCACTAGGGCTTCCTATGATGTTATTATTTAGCAATGTAGGCATTTTATATGTACGTGTTTTGTTGATAATTTATAATGATGTTTGTATTCTATTTTGTTTTTGTAAACGGGGGTTCGATAAGTTGGGGTGAAGCCCCAGCCGTCCCCTGCGTAGGATGTCTTTATTGTAAAGTGACTGGCTGGTGGAGAGCTTTCGGTTTTACCACTAGGGTTGTTTCAGCAGATCTTTTATGCGGATCGGGGGTTGTCCGGTCCTGATTTGGCTCGGAAGAGTCCGCTTGGCCTAAAGTAATAATAATGTAATGTAATGTCTCAGTTTTGTTTTTAAAAGTCCGTTGTGGGCATAATGTTTGTCAAATAAAGATCAGTGTTTGTTTTTGTTTGTTTTCGTTGTGTGTGTGTGCGTGTGTGTGTGTGTTTTTTTTTTTTTAAATGTCAAGTACTACTTTCCAGAATCAGATCGACAGTTTTAGATCTTCAGTGTGGGCATGTTTGTTAACTTAAAAAAAAATCAGTATATTTGACTGACAGGCATCAGAGCCAGATAAACAGGTTTTAGTAGATTATGCTTTTAATGTAAACTACGACCACAGTCTTCAATTAAAAAAGGTGCCAAGTGCCCATTCCAATGTGTTGTATTCCTGGTTGTTTTAAACTGGTTTCTCCCGGCCTAGTAATTGCTATTTGATTACTTATTGATGATGAGAAGGAGGAGGAGGAGAAGGAGGAGTAGGATGATGATGATGATGTTGATGATGATGATGTTGATGATAATGATGTTGGAGATTATGATGGTGATGATGATGATGGCGATGATGATGATGATGTTGTTGAAGAGGAAGATGACAATGATGACGATGATGATGACGCTGCTGCTGCTGCTGCTGCTGATGATCATGATGATGTCATATTATTATGGTTTTACTTTGTAACGACTACTGCTGTACTGCTTAAACGTTATTGAGCAATCACAAGGATAAGAGAGCAACAGAAAGAGAGACGATGCAGACAGACAGACAGATAGATAGATAGATAGAGAGACAGACAGACAGATAGATAGACAGACAGACAGACAGACAGATAGATAGATAGATAGATAGATAGATAGATAGATAGATAGATAGATAGATAGATAGATAGATAGATAGATAGATAGATAGATAGTGTTACACTCAGTTTGATGTTGGTGTTTTCTATCAGTATCTGATTCAGCCCCGATGCTTGAATTCCTGATAGGGTGTAACTCAGATTCGTTTATTCACACAGCCCGTCCAAACAGCATACAAGTCACAAAGTCGACGTATGAAGTTTTCCACTTTTATTCAGCACACATCAACAACTGCATACAATTCTCAATTCAACTCAACAACTTTCACAGCAACTTTCCAAATCACTATCAACAACTTTACTGTCTCAACAACAATCTCGGCACACGATTAAATAACCTCTCTCTTTTCCGGAAAGATTTCGAATACGGTAGAAATGACGTACTGCCACCAATCGAACTAAAGATCGTCATCACTGACTTACGTCATTACACATTTCTTCTCCTTCCGGATCGTTCCTTCAAATTTCTACAATTATTCCGAATCTTCGATCGATAGTAAACAAGCCGATCCAGAAGATTCTACAACAATATCGACTAACGGAAATTATCAATGTTATACAAAGCCTTTCCTAACAACAATGCAAACTCAAATCAAAGGTAAATAAACTCTATTATTGAATACTTTGCAAATCGAAACGATTAGATCTATCGTACACGCTTCAGCCATACTATCATTCGCGTTTCAACGTAACATAACCCCCCACTCAAGAAGAAATT
This sequence comes from Oncomelania hupensis, assembly GCA_036898135.1. Taxonomy (NCBI): domain Eukaryota; kingdom Metazoa; phylum Mollusca; class Gastropoda; order Littorinimorpha; family Pomatiopsidae; genus Oncomelania; species Oncomelania hupensis. The sequence goes on from CM072520.1 coordinate 18,617,420, forward strand.
TACCTAATTTCTTTCAACAACGTTGAAACGTAATGCACAAACAAAGTACAGAATTAAAACTTACTTCAGTCTGTCCGAACACTGTCAATGTTCTCAGTTCATTCACACAGATTCAAAGTTTCTCATCTGCAAGTCTTTCTGGATACTGTCAATGTTCACAGATCATTTACCCAGTCAACGTTTTTCATTTTCAAGTCTGTCACTACCAATATTCTTAGTTCATCCACACAATCAATGATCTTTCATCCGCAAGGAATCGACGCCCTCGTCAGTTGCGGTCGTCATCGGCCCAGGGTCAAAGACGATGATCACGTGGGCTTCCCTGGAATCAGTGCGTCCTCCGTTGTCTCCTTCTTCCATCGGATGTCCGACGCAGTCGACGTTGTCAGCTTTCAGAATGCATTCGCTGGGTCTCACGGTCAGGTTAGCTTCTGCGGGACGGTGGAACAGCTCCCTCATGGTCTGCAGATGCTCCTTCCAGGTCTGGGTGTGGACTTCATGTTCGACCAAAGTCGTAGAGCCTGGGACATCATTGAAGCTATGTGGAAACTCGCCCATAAAGTCCTTGAGCTCCATCTTATGACCTTCCGTCAAGCTTGGTCCTAGCTTAACATCATCGATGCCTTCTTTGCTGTGGAAATCTCCCAGTTCCAACAGTTCCTCGCTGTCAGAGCTGTTGTCGGTCACAGCTGCTGTGGCTGCGTGCACAGTCTCTGATGGCCTTTCCACGTACAGCTTAAGGAGGTTGGCGTGGTATATCTTGGAATGCTGGCCGACCTTCACCTTGTAGTCGTTGATCCCCACCACGGTCTCCACTTCGTACGGGCCTCTCCACTGCATCAGCAACTTATTATGATCAGTAGGTAGCAGCACCAGCACTTTGTTGCCAGGTTTGAACTTCCTGTTCACAGCCCTACGATCATAGTAGTGCTTTCCACAGTCCTGGGACTTCTTCAGGTTTTCTCTGGCTATCTCGAGAGTCTGCTCCAGCTTCTCCCGTAGCTCAAACACGTACTGGTAACTGTTCTTCACCTCTGGGGTGTCCACTTCTTTCGTCCACAGTTCTTTTAGGATGTGCACCGGCCCTCGGATGGTTCTTCCGTACAGCAGCTCGAACGGAGAAAAGCCGGTGGACTCCTGCGGTACTTCTCTGTAGGCGAAAAGTAGGGCGTTGATGTAGCGATGCCATTGTCTGGGCTGCTCGCTGCACAGTTTCTTCAAGGTGGACTTCAACGTAGCATTGAACTTTTCGACAAGCCCGTTGCACATCGGATGGTAGGGTGTCGTAGTCAAATGCCGGATGCTCAGCAGTCTGTTCACCTCCTTCATGCAGTCGGAGACGAACTGCGTCCCGAGGTCTGTCAGGATCTCTTCAGGCACTCCAAGTCTACTGAACATGTCCACTAGCGCCTCTGCGACAGTTTCAGTGTCAATCTTCTTCAGAGGCACTGCTTCTGGGTACCGAGTCGCATAGTCCACTAAAGTCAGTACCCATCGATGACCTTCTTCACTCGGAGGTCTTATTTCGCCGATTAAGTCTAAGGCCACCCTCTTGAAAGGTCGGTCGATCAGAGGCATCCTCTGCATAGGCACTTTCGGGACCCTTCCTCGAGGTATGGTCTTCTGGCAAATGTCACATGATCGGCAGAAACGGCTGACGTCCGCATGAAGTCCTGGCCAGTAGAACACCGCCTGGATTCGGTCCGACGTCTTCTTGATACCTAGGTGACCTCCCATGATTGAGTCATGCGCTACTTCCATCACCTGGCGCCTTAGGGGTAACGGTACCAAGACTTGACGTAGTGGTTTCCCTCCGTTGACCCTCGGGTGCTGGAAGATTCGGTACAGGATCTTGGCCTTCACCTCAAAATAGACCGTACCACTGCCTTTGGTCACGTGGTCTTGGCGGTTCCTGTACTTGTTTAAAGTGCTATCAGCTTCCTGGAGCTGGATCAGCTTATCTCTGTCCACGATGGCAGCTTTGGAGTTGTCGGCGACCTTCAGTGGTGTAGACACCTTGTCTCTCTTGGCCTGGGCCCTGGTAGTAACAGCACTGACGATCTCTGGTCGGCAGGGCTGAGCCGGAGTAACCACATTGTCCCGTAGCAGCTCTGTAAGGTCTCCATCGGGAAACGGCAATGGATCCTTCTCCACAACTTCGACGTGTTGAATTGAGGCAGGACTCCACTCTGGATCGGGGTCGTCGGGTCGTCTCGCGCCGTCGATATTCCCGATCATCAAATCGTATAGCGGCTTCTTCAGGCAAACCGCTTCGACTTCGCCTATGTAGAAAGGGGTGTTGACATGAATCTTCGCAACTGGCGCTCTCACACATTTGCTGTCGGCCATAAGTGTCCATTTTGAATCGCCAGTGAACTGTTCTTTAGCGATTAGGTCTTCTCTGACGATGACCCCACTGCAGCCAGAGTCTCTTAAAACAGTCACTTCATGATTTCCGACGCGTCCCTTTGAAACAGGCATGTTCTGTACGGTCACAGCTGCGCTGGCGACGACGGGGATGGATTTCCCGTTGGCAAGGAGGAGTTGGCCATCGGTCATGCACTCTTGCACGTCCGCAGGAGTAGCTGTGCGCTTGGTCTCACTCGGAAGAATGACGCTCCCGCCGCACACTTGATGGTCAGATCTACTGTTTTGCCGTTGATTGGAGAAACGTCTCTGCCGGTTGCCCGCCGCTGCGTTGTCCGTACTGCTCCGCTGTCCGCTACTTTTGTTTTGAGGACAATTAGCCGCCCTGTGGTCTGTAGCGTTGCAGGTGAAACAGCCTCTTGAATGCCCTTCCCTGGGAGGAGGCGTGGAGTCCGTGTGTCTCTGGCTCGTCTGACTTCCTTGGATCTGGTTCCCATGGTTTGCAGTCTTCTGAAAATGTTTCGTCGCGCTGGGTGGCCCCAACGTTTTCCCATGAGCGATAAGATATCTTTCAGCAGCCTCAGTCACATCTTTAAGCGTCTGCAGCTTTTGTTCTTCTAAGTGGGTCGCTAGGTCCTTGTGACAGGCATTGAGAAATTGTTCCTTCACGATCAGGTCATGGAGACTGTCGTAAGACTTCGTTTCGCCTGATAACTCCACCCACTTGTGTAGATATGACGACAGGCGCTCCACAAACTGCTTTGGCGTCTCGTCTGACTTAGGCCGGCATTCACGGAAGCGTTTACGGTAGCCCTTCTCTGTAAAGTTGTAGCACTGCAACAGGGCCTCTTTCAAGGCGTCGTAGTTTTTGGCGTCATCGTTCGACAGTCTGGTGTAAACTTCGAGAGCTTGCCCCGTCAGAAGTGCACTCAGTCGAATTGCCCAGTCTTGAGGTTGCCAGTTAGAGCTTTCAGCGAACCTTTCGAATCTCGCCAGATAACTGTCAATCTGGTCCTTCCCGTCGACGAAAGCTGGCAATTTTGGAGCCGTGTTGTCACTGATAACTTGTGGCGCATGCTGCTGTTGCTGGATGCGCGCCAACTCTAGTTGGAACTGACGATCAGCTTCTCTTTCCTCACGCCTGCGCTCATCTTCTCTTTCTTGCCGCTGCTGTTCAATTTCCAGACGCTTCAGTTCAAATTCTCTTTCTTCACGGCGACGCTGCTCTTCTACTTCTAGACGCTTCTGTTCTAGTTCTATTTCTTTTTCTAGACGCTTCTCTTCCAATTCTCTTTCTCGTGTTCTCTCCTGAGACTTGACGTACTCCGTCAGCTGCTTGCCTTTTAGATTCAGTTCAACCCCTTTCTGCCAAAAGTCAGCCATCTTGATGCTTCTGGAAAGTTCTTTTCTAGAAAGTTCTTTTCTGGAAAGTTCTTTTCTGGAAGGTTCTTCTTCTAGAAAGTTCTTGACTGTAGAGTTCTCTTTTTTTTTTCTTTTTCTGGAAAGTTCTTGACTGTGCTGTACCTTTCTAGACTGTTCTAGAACAGCACGCTTTCTGCAGTAGCGCTGATGCTTGTCACTAGTCGCCTTCGCTGACGCAGGCCCCGCTGTCCTCGTCGTATGCGACGCTGCACCACGCTGGTGTTGATGTATACGCTCCTGTGCTGAAGTAGACGCGACGTCCGCTCGACGCTCGCTGTAACACTGGCGATGTAGCTCCGAGACTGTCCCTTGACGTAGTCTTGCGGCAGCCACGTAGTCCCGACTTGTTGTTCGCTCACGAAGCAACTCTTCAGCGACTACACGCCCTCGCAGTCAACCCGAACCTATCGGATGTAGTCCCAGTATGTTGGCCCCTCTCGACGCAACTCGTTGGCGGCTACCCTCGATGACTGCTTCTCGTAACGTTGACTCGCTTGTTGTAGCAGTTGAACCCTTGGCTATGGCGTGAATCCCGGCTTGGCCCCCAAAATGTTACACTCAGTTTGATGTTGGTGTTTTCTATCAGTATCTGATTCAGCCCCGATGCTTGAATTCCTGATAGGGTGTAACTCAGATTCGTTTATTCACACAGCCCGTCCAAACAGCATACAAGTCACAAAGTCGACGTATGAAGTTTTCCACTTTTATTCAGCACACATCAACAACTGCATACAATTCTCAATTCAACTCAACAACTTTCACAGCAACTTTCCAAATCACTATCAACAACTTTACTGTCTCAACAACAATCTCGGCACACGATTAAATAACCTCTCTCTTTTCCGGAAAGATTTCGAATACGGTAGAAATGACGTACTGCCACCAATCGAACTAAAGATCGTCATCACTGACTTACGTCATTACACATTTCTTCTCCTTCCGGATCGTTCCTTCAAATTTCTACAATTATTCCGAATCTTCGATCGATAGTAAACAAGCCGATCCAGAAGATTCTACAACAATATCGACTAACGGAAATTATCAATGTTATACAAAGCCTTTCCTAACAACAATGCAAACTCAAATCAAAGGTAAATAAACTCTATTATTGAATACTTTGCAAATCGAAACGATTAGATCTATCGTACACGCTTCAGCCATACTATCATTCGCGTTTCAACGTAACAGATAGATAGATAGATAGATAGATAGATAGATAGATAGATAGATAGATAGATAGATAGATAGATAGATAGATAGATAGATAGATAGATAGATAGATAGATAGATAGATAGATAGATAGATAGATAGATAGATAGATAGATAGATAGATAGATAGATAGATAGATAGATAGATAGATAGATAGATAGATAGATAGATAGATAGATAGATAGATAGATAGATAGATAGATAGATAGATAGATAGATAGATAGATAGATAGATAGATAGATAGATAGATAGATAGATAGATAGATAGATAGATAGATAGATAGATAGATAGATAGATAGATAGATAGATAGATAGATAGATAGATAGATAGATAGATAGATAGATAGATAGATAGATAGATAGATAGATAGATAGATAGATAGATAGATAGATAGATAGATAGATAGATAGATAGATAGATAGATAGATAGATAGATAGATAGATAGATAGATAGATAGATAGATAGATAGATAGATAGATAGATAGATAGATAGATAGATAGATAGATAGATAGATAGATAGATAGATAGATAGATAGATAGATAGATAGATAGATAGATAGATAGATAGATAGATAGATAGATAGATAGATAGATAGACAGACAGACAGACAGCACACATATAATGGGTTGTCCGTAGTCTCTGTTAGTCGGTATGTGTAAAGAATTTTTATAGAACAGTCTACCCCTTTTCTTCCTTCACTCTTCACCCTTCCGTGCAACTCCTCCCTCAACATTCACACACCTCTTCTCTTAATGATTCGTCCTTAACTCTAAAGCAATAGGACGTTAAGCTTCATTAGTCCTATCATTCAAACCCACAATCTCCGATATTCAGTCATGCAGATGCCAACGACAAAACAAATAAACATCATAACTACCATGCAGCATACACAATAAGATATACGGCACTCAAATATTGGTGTTACAATTTCGTAATACATAAAACAAACAAGCGTATATCAATAATTTAGATGTTACAATTACACATACATTAGAACAGAGAGACAGACCAACAGACGGACAGACAAAAGAGACAGATAGATAAAGAGAACAGGTGCGTATTTGTTGAGTTCTGCCTTTGCACTAGTGTTTCCCAGACTTTCGGTCCGTCCTAAATTTTGTTTGTCTTGTTTATCGACTAAATAAATATGACTTCCGGCAAAACAATCTCTAAACCTGCAACTGTGCGTCGTCTGAAGAGTTTTAGAGTCAAAGGGCACTTTCAAGTGTTTTCCAGCAGCAAGCTGCCTTCTGTTCAAATTCCAATGTTTCACGTCAGTGTAACCTTTCTTACTGTTATACCGTTGTGATAGTTAATAATAATAATAATAATAATAATAATAATAATAATAATAATAATAATAATAATAATAATAATAATAATAATAATAATAATTAGCATTTGTAAGGCGCCTACCCTGCGGATCTAGGCGAGCACACACCAACATTCATCTAATCATACATTCTTGTTTTATATATAATACTAGACATCATCCAAATGCACGCACACACACAGACACACGACACACACACACACACACACACACACACACACAAAACAAGAGCACTAAATGAAGAACGATTGTAAATTATGTAAAGTCCTGCTGAAAGAGAAAGGTTTTCATGTTGCTTTTAAAACTTTGAATTGAAGGACATCGGAGGGAAGAGCAGACATCGGAGGGAAGAGAGTTCCAGAGCTGAGGTCCATAGACAGAAAAAGAGCGGAGACCATGTGATTTCCGTTTGTAGCGGCCTTGGCAAGTTTTACTTTCAGCGATCTGTGATGTAAAAAAAAAAGATGTTTTTGGCTTCTTCTGTCATATTAGCTAATTTGTGTTTGATGGTTTCAAAAACCTCTTTGTGAACTGTCAAGCCTGACTTCATCCAGCGTCTCTCTGCCTGAGTCCGCTCACCTTTGGGCTGATGGAACTGGTCAGCAATGCTGACGAACTACCGGTTAAATTTACGTTGGCGGACCGTGCGTTGGAAGAGGGGCGCGTGATTGTCAAGTGCAGCTTGCACAGTAACATTGTAGTCAACAATATAGCATTTTGGAGATAGGGTAGCAAGATTGGGCTTAAAACCTAGTGGATCGATGTTACGCAATTTGCGACAATTAATGGTAATTGGTTCCACAGTCAGTTTAGCGACATGCATATAACATAGGATTGCATTGTGGTCAGATTTCAAATCATGTGAAATATATGAGCATGAAACAATGTTATCTGGTAAGCGATAAATCAAAAAGTCAAGTGTGTGGCCTCTTTTCTGAGTGGGACCAGCTATTACCTGCGTGAAAGAAAACATGTCAAGCCGATTACAGAACTTAATAGCAAAATTGTCTTTTATAAACATTGAAGTCACCAACTAGAACTGTTTTACCAGCCAGAGCATTACAGTGCATGAACAAGTCACGTAACTAATGAAAGAACATAGAATGAGTCAATCCATCTTGCTTGGTGGTGGCCTGTACACACAGGCCACATTCAGTCTAGTGTTATTTACAGTCTTCAGGAGAAGTGTGGCTTCAAAACTAGGGTGGTCAAAAGGTGATCGTTTGAAAGTAGCATGCTTCAACAAGGAGTCTTTGATAACTAACACACTGCCACCACCTCTGCCAGCCACACCAAGCGAGTCGCGAGCACAGGCCCGCACAGAGTAACCTGGCGGAGATAGCTCCTTTAGCTTCGCTTCATCTCCCGCGGAGTACAGCCAGGTTCCGGTAATGTATATAATGCCTATGTCATTGTCTGAGATGAAAGGGTTCACCTCGGACCGTTTACGTGGCTGCTGTGCCATCGACTGTGCGTTAAAAGAACACAGCAGGAACTGGTTGCGGCGCGGGATAGCAGTGGGAGGAAAAGCAGGACCTATTACAGGCAGCGACGGTGGAGCAGGAGAGCCACCCATTTGCAGGCAGCGGCGACGTCATCAGAGCGGGAGAGCCACCCGTTACAGGCAGTGACGGAGCCATTCGACTAGACAGCGGCGACGACATCGGAGATGAACAGCCGCCCATTACAGGCAGCGACAACATCGAAGGTGGAGAGCCACCCATTTCAGGCAGCGAAGACCACGGAGCGAAGTGCCACCCAATACATGTGGCGAAGACATCGGAACAAAGGAGCCACCCATTACAGGCAGCGGCGATGGAGTAGAGGAGCCACCCATTACATTACAATTGTTTTATTGTTTAGTGGTGGTGGAAGTGATGGTGGTGGTGAAGAGGGTGGCGGTGTTGTTGTAGTTGATGATGATGATTTTTATGATGATGACGATGATGATGATGATGATGATGATAATGACGACGCCAGCGTCGATGATCATCTGTTTGGGGTGCATGTAGAGTCTACACTGTCGAGTGTAGTATTAATTGTTTCTTCATGAATAAGCTCTATGAGCTCTAGTGAGGAAGGGCGCTGTACAAGTGTTAATAATAATAATAATAATAATAATAATAATAATAATAATAATAATAATAATAATAATAATAATTATTATTATAATAATAATAATTATTATTATTATATTTTGTTCCCATCTATAATGATACGCGAATGTAGGGCATTCACGACCTGCAATTTTAAACAAAAACGTTTACTTTGCAGGTTTGGAGAAAATAGCCGTCCTGACCATGCCGTGGTTCAGTTATGAATTATACCTGGAATTTGAGAACGAAAGTGATGTCATCAACGCCACCTACAGCGGCTTTTCTGTCCAGGAGACTGCTTCCGGTGACTACGTCATCAACTATGACGCTTTTGTGTCCGGCGTGGGTAAGCATAAAGAACTTAAAAATGAGATCTAACTCAAATCGCCCATAAGCGCCAATTTTGAGAATTTAACATCCACATTAATATTCGTCGTTTGAAGAAATAATGCATAATCCATCAAATCCAAAAGTAAATGACATTTGAAATTTAGTTGTTCGTATATAGCGCACATACAAGATCAAAAGAATTGCCCAAGGAGCTGGAAACTTAATTTAGGTCAAAGGTGTTGTGTTTGCCCTGTTTTCAGATTATCTGATCGGTGTGAAGGGCAACGTTTTCGCTAGTACCCCTGCACAGTGCGTCTCGTGTCAGAGCGGGTGGTGGGTCGGTGTTGGAGCCGACTGCCACTGCGACCTGGCTCTCATGAAAATGCGACTCCTCAACTACGCCCACGACTAACCCAGTGTAGCCACGACAGCACGTGGAAGTTCCAAGATTCATTACATCTAAAATAGGTCTCCATAACTTCAAATGCCCACGGATTGAATCCTACAGTTGAACTATAATTCTCGCCACAACCGACCTCACGAGTCGCGGATTCATTTACGCCTCTTTAAATGTGCCACGAAGTGCTTAGAACTGAGCAAAAGCCATAGGCCAAGCCAGCACCTCAAAGTTTCCAAATTCATAACATCATCGACTAGACATTGATCAAATTGAGATGCTATATAGTTTAAACTTTGCTCACATCGCGAATAGCTTAGAGTTGAACTAGACTGTCGCCATAGCAGCACGTCACAGTTCAAGGATTCATTTCATTTTTGACATAATATACCTCTTTGCAAAAATCTGACAGTTGAATTTTGGTGTTGTATAAGGTGTTTATGATCAGATTAACTTTTAAAGTTGTACAGTCAAAACCGAAGTGTCTCCAGAACAGCACAGGAAATTCATAACATTTACTTCTATATTGTACATCGATGCCATGACACGTTTAGACCCCAAAATCTCTCTGACTTACTCCCTGCCTAAATTTCTTTATCCCTTTTGCAAATTCATTTCCCCCCTTTTTTTTTTAACAATTCAGGGCAGTTTATCTTTTCAAAGTTTCCAAAGACTGGACATTTTTGTGCAGGAAGGGCCATGCAGTTTTGATCATGATGTTTTAAGTTGCAAAAATGTTCATGGACTGGAAAATTTTGGGGTAGAAATGAACATGCTATTTTCATGTTGTCAAGCCGAAGCCTATTGCGTTTAGGTTTGGGCATTTCTCACTTTCAGACAGGGACGCCTGTGTTCTAAAGCTACAGTTCGACGAATTTTTGTTTTGTTTTGTTTTTTGTAATACACTTTTAGATATTAATTAGTTGCTTCAATACATTGTTTAGCCATTTGTTTGAGCTGCAGTATGCACCCGTTCAGTTGTCTGGCGCTTGTTACTGTTTTTGGTTGGTTGGTTGTTTTATTAACGTCTTCTTTATCAAAATGATAAGATGTTCGCGCGCACACACACACACCCACACCCCCACCCCCCCACACACACTCAAATGTAGGCCACTTCTCTACATTTACCCTGGCTTTCGCTGCCAATATTGACTGAACTCATAATAATTTTTTGTAATTTTTATTTTTTTAAAATAGATATCGGCTGGTTAAACTAAGTCACGAAACTTGATATCGGTTACAAGCATGCACGCACATTCATGTATACAAGTCCGCATACACACGCACACACAACACACACATATTATAAACGTACACACACACGCACACCCTCTCTCTTTCTCTCTCTCCAACAGCACTTCCATAAAAGTCGACATTACCAATATTGCACATACACATCACTGTATAATTCGTTTACTAACATTGAACTAACGACACAGTACAGTCAAGCACAAGACTATAATATGAAGAAACAATCTAATCGTATTTCTACATGTAGATTGTATTTTTACCTGTAGATTGTATTTCTACCTATCTCAATGCAACAATACTCCCTTCGGCATTTCATATATGGGTTGCATATGGGGGTTGCTGAGGACAGAGAAAGATGGAGTACGCTAGTTAAACGATCATCTGTGGTGCCCCAATGACCTTTGAGTTACGGGATAGGATAGGGACATATACATAATTCCCTTTGGGGGTAAAAAGATGGTGGGTATTTTGTTGTATTGAATTCTATAATATTAGCCATTTAATTACTGAATTCTATATATTAGATATTTTATTATTGAGTTCTATATAGTAGCCATTTTATTTTTGTATTCTATACAGTAGCCATTTTATTATTGAATTCTATAAAGTAGCCATTTTATTAACTATCCTATCCTATCCTATCCCGTAACTCGGAGGTCGTAGGGGCACCACAGATGATCGATTAACCAGCGTACTTCATCTTTCTCTGTCCTTAGCAACCCTCATGGCTTCGATCAGTACCAAACCAGTCCATTCTCGAATGTTGTCCTCCCACCTCTTTTTCGGTCTCCCTCTTCTTCTACCTCCTTGCATTGTGCCTTGCAGGATGGTCTTTGCAAGGCCTGATGAGCTGGTGACGTGGCTATACCATCGGAGTTTCCGTTTCTTCACCACTGTGAGCAGGTCATCGTGTTGTCCAATGGCTTGTGTGATGGTCTGTCGGACTTCGTCGTTGGTGATGTGCTAAGTATAGGAAATGCCCAGAAGTCTTCTGTAGCTCCTCATCTTCATGCGTTGTATTCTTCGTTGTAGGTCTGCTGTGAGGGTCCATGTTTTGTAAGCGTATAGGAAGATGGAGATGACAAGGAAGCGCAGCAGTCTTACCTTGGAATGTAGACCGATGGTCCTGTCTTTCCAAATGGTCTTCAACCTTGCCACGGCAGCAGTTGTTTGTGCGATCCTGGAGAGGACTTCGTGTTGGAACCCATTGTCTGATACAATGGCTCCTAAATATTTGAAGCTATGCACTGTGCTGAGGGATTGGCCTTGGACTTTGATGACCGTGTTGATGCCATTGGTGTTGTTGGTCATCATTTTGGTCTTCTCTGCACTTATTTCCATTCCATAAGCTCTAGAGGTGGTGTCATGCCTCTGTACCAGCTGTTAAAGTTCTTGTTCCTCTCTAGCCAATCCATCAATGTCATCCGCAAAACGAAGGTTAGAGATTGCTTAACCCCCCATGCTGACTGTTCCTTCGTGATCTGCAAGGGCATCTGACATGATGCGCTCTAGGAAGATGTTGAAGTGTTGGAGAAAGTAGGCATCCTTGACGCACACGGATTGTTGTTCTGAACCAGTTTCCGATGGCGCTGTTATAGAGAGGACTGCACTGGTACCCTTGTCATAGAGGCTTTTGATGACTTCAATAATTGTAGGGCTGATGTACACTCTCATGGTTGCCCACAGAGCTGCATGCCAGACTCGGTCAAACGCCTTCTTGAAGTCTACAAACACATGATAAAAATTTTGTTGGTGCTGTAGGTATTTCTCGCAGATTATTCTGAGGTTGAAAATCTGTTCAGTGGTTGTTGTTCAGCTATGATTTGTTCAGCTTGGGGTTTCAACCTGTTGAGTATTATTTTCAGGGGAACCTTACTGGGATGGCTAATGAGGATGATGATGCGGTAATTTTCACACTCCTGACGGTTACCTTTTTGGGGGGAGTGATTACAAGCGACTGGGTTTATGGTGTAGGCCACTCCCCACTCTGCCAGATCTTGTTACAGGTAATGGTGAGTGCATCAATCATCGTTTCTTCTCCTGCTTGAAGCAGTTCCGCGGGTATGTTGTTCACTCCCGCTGACTTCCCTTTCTTCAGCGATTGCACTGCTGGCTCAACTTCTTCTCGGAGAATTGGGAGGATTCTTCTTCTCCGTTCTCGGGATACGCTAGAACTGATGCCGTGATGGGTCTCCGTTTAGTGTGTTGTTGTAAAGGTCTGAACAGTACTCTGTCTATCTATCCAAGACTTCTTGTTCTTCTGTAAGGCATATGCCAGACTTGCTTTGGATCGTTGAGACCTTGGGCTGTTTAACACTTGTCTTGTCTTGTCTTTCCGTAGGCTCCCACAATGATACTTGTTGATTATACTGGCACTAAAAGGGCTTTGCACATGCTTCACAAAAGGCCGTTCTCATAATTCATGGACAGTCCAGATCTAATTAATGCCAGAGGGATTTTTTTTTTTTGGGGGGGGGGGGGGGTGGGAAGGGGAGGAGTTGTAATGTTGTTGATTAACTGTCTATTCTGGTCGGTGGGAGGTTTTCGATGCAAAAGCATCAACAGTGTTCGCCTCAATTACCTCCTGGGGAAGAGCATTCCAGTCTTTTATAGTACGGAGTAGGAAAGAGGATGAACGGTACAAATTCGGCAGGTGATGCGGCTAAATTGGCTGTCATGGCCTCTGCGTTGGCGGAGCGACAGTGGGATCAGCTTACTGAGGATTGAGGGACAGTGCACCAGTCCTCTGTTGATTTTGTATAACATTGACAGGCGAGATGTCTTCCTGCGCAGTTCCAGAGACGACCACCCCAGCGGATCCAACATCTGATTCACACTTGAAGTGTTGTGGCATCCATTGAGGACAAAACGTGCAGCCCGTCTCTGTACGGCTTCCAGCCTGTCAATGGACTTTTGGGTGTGAGGATTCCATACCGTCGAAGCGTACTCTAGTATGGGCCAGACAAATGCCTTGAAAGCTTGTTCTTTTATAGCTGTAGAGTTGATCTTGAGGTTCCTTCTAAGAAAACCCAAGGTTTTGTTGGCTTTATTGGCAATGCTGTCAGTGTGTTCATCCCACCTCATATCGCGTCGGATGGTAACCCCCAAATACTTAGCTGAGGGAACTGTCTCAAGGGTCTGGTTGTGGAGTTGGTAAGCCGCGCTGAGTAGGCGCCTGCTCCTAGTGATAAGCAGGGTGTTGCAATTGGCAGGGTGGAACATCATGTTCCAGCTCATCTCCTACTCCTCAAGGCGATGGAGGTCTCGTTGTAGCTGGTTCTGGTCCGATATGTTGGACCCAACCCTGTATACTGCTGTGTCGTCTGCGAATAGACTCGTCAGTGCGGTCAGCTTGTCTGGCAGGTCGTTGATATATGCTAGAAACAAGCAAGGTCCGAGGACTGATCCTTGGGGTACCCCGGATCGCACCGGAACGAAGTCGGAGCGGCTGCCATTAACAACGACTGCTTGACGCCTATCACTGAGGAAGCTGGAGATCCAGGCGAGAGCGGGGCCTTGGACACCATAGCATCGGAGCTTGTGGAGTAACAGGCTGTGGTTCACCCAATCAAACGCTTTGGCGATGTCCATGATGAGGACGTCTGTCTGCCTGCTACTCTCCATGCTGCTTGTCAGTTCCTCTGCGAACTCCAACCGCTTCAGTCTGGTGGGCCTTTTCTTTTCTTGTTCAGACTGTTCTCTATTTCCTGGCATTGATCTGTTATCAATTTTTCCTTTGCTGTGCACGTGCCTTTTTGGATGTCATTGTTGATTTTTCGGTAGTTATCAGCTCCCTGTGAGGTGTTCCTTTTCTTTATCATCTCTCTTCGCTTATCACACAGATTCAAATGTTCAGGTGTGATCCACGCCTTCTTCTTTGGCTGGTGCTTGCCAAGGATCTAAGTGGCGGCATCTGTCGCAGCTGATTTGAAGGTGGTGGTCATGGTCGTGACATCTACTTCACCAGCCCCCAAAATGAGCTGTGGTGCAAATTTCCCTCCAATTGTGGCTTGAAATATATCTGCCACCTTCGAATCTTGCAGTTTGTCCAGGTCGAACTTCAGTCTAGTGCACTTTGCTGTGTTTACTCTCTTCAAGTGGAGCCGGAAGGACATCATCACGAAATCGTGGTCACTTCCGATGTCTGCTCCTGGAAAAGTGCGTGTTCTGCCAATGTTGATGCTTGATCTGAAGCGTTTCTTGACCATAATGTAGTCAGTGCTCCCCGCCGGGACTGTGTCATGTCCATCGTCTGGATTTTTTGTGGAGACCAAGCGTGTTTGCCAGTATCAGGTTATTGTATCTGGCAAACTCCCAGAGTCTCAGACCCCTGTCATTTGTCTCGTTGTTGTAGTGGGGTCCACATGTGTCTCCCAAGTTGTGGTGCGCATCTTGGCCAACCTTGGCATTCCAGTCGCCTTCCACTATGACTTTGTCCTTCTTCGACACTTGGTCAAGGAAAGCCTGTAGATTTTCATAGAAATCCTCCTCTTCGCTGTCGTCATAGTCTGATGCTGTGGCATAGGCCTGGATGATGGTGATGTTGAAAGGGTGTGCTCCCAGACGGATGGTAATGAGTCTACTGGAGACTGGGCGGCAACCCATGACAGTGGCTAGAATGTTCTTGTGGACCAATAATCCAACGCCGTGTTCGTGCCTGTCATCTCTCCTGCTAAAATAAAGCTTGTGGACTTTGTCAGTCGTTGTTTCACCTAGGCCTTTCCAGCGCAGTTTGCTGATACCTAAAACGTTCCATCGATTGTGGTCCAGCTCGTGGGCCAGTTCTTCTAATTTTCCTTCCGCAGTTAGGGTCCTGACATTGCAGGTTCCTATGACGATGTTGTTTCTGGTGCGGATCTTGCTAAGTTGTCCATCAGTAGCACACTTATCACTTCCGTCCTGGTGGCCAACGGAAGGCGTGGTCCTTGGTGACCCGAGCGACGACCGATCCGGTATTGAGTGAATGGAGTAGATGCACATATGACTCCATTTCATTAACAGATTAATCAAATGTCCACACACCCCATTACACAATAAAATCAAAGAAAATCAAAAGCTTTAGACCCACTAAATATTTCTACACGCTTTGAGGTAATAATCAACTGATCACAATTTACAGATCATTTAAACATACAGCTTCAAACAAGCAGAATATCCTTCATTCAACTCTTACGAACAGTTCTTCAAAATAATACAGTGATGCACAATAATAGGCCTACTAGACCTTCCCATTTCCCCTCATCCCCTCCCTCAAATTAATATAATAACTGAAATATACAAATATAACCAGTTCTTCAAAACACGCAATGTAATTTTACACAATGATACTATAATAAATACAATAAATAAAATGAATAAATATAGCAAAAGTTTAAAATAATACTGTTATAAAAATTGAACATTGAACCACTTTCATTATTAAAAAAAACAAAAAGCCTATTTCTAGCAAAGTTACTAGAACAGTCAATAATAGCAACAGGATACACAAGTTATAAAGTCATGCCTCTGCAATGTGCACATCTCTTTAACTTTAATATAATGGATACTATTGGTTCTATAAATTGTTCAGTACATAAGAACTGAATAAAACGAACTACGAGCCGATATAAAGTTAAAGTATACACGATTATAAATTAAATTCTGCATATAGCAAGGTAGCCTACAAATTAAAAAAAAAACAAACTAAGAGGTACATTTCGTTCAGAATAGTTCCAGTTCACAAATCACTAACATCAGCAGCCAATATATTTATATTTATTAATTAATTTATGTAATCGTTCTTATATAGCGCTCTTCATGCTTAGGAACTGCTCAAGGCGCTGGCTGATACAGAATATAGAAGGCGAGAATAGAAGACATTGAAGATGAAGGGTTAATGCACGAAGTTTATTAGTACATTATCTATCTATCTATCTATCTATCTATCTATCTATCTATCTATCTATCTATCTATCTATCTATCTATCTATCTATCTATCTATCTATCTATCTATCTATCTATCTATCTATCTATCTATCTATCTATCTATCTATCTATCTATCTATCTATCTATCTATCTATCTATCTATCTATCTATCTATCTATCTATCTATCTATCTATCTATCTATCTATCTATCTATCTATCTATCTATCTATCTATCTATCTATCTATCTATCTATCTATCTATCTATCTATCTATCTATCTATCTATCTATCTATCTATCTATCTATCTATCTATCTATCTATCTATCTATCTATCTATCTATCTATCTATCTATCTATCTATCTATCTATCTATCTATCTATCTATCTATCTATCTATCTATCTATCTATCTATCTATCTATCTATCTATCTATCTATCTATCTATCTATCTATCTATCTATCTATCAATATTCTACCCCTTACCGACAGACTAAAATTTAATAAAGGCGTTTTCATGCACAAGGTCCTTTCTGGCAATGCACCTTCCTATCTTTCTTCTCTTTTTTCAAAAAAAACTGCCAGATCGTCCACAAAATTAAATGTTCCAATTCCAAGAATTGATCTCTACAAAACTAGTCTAGCTTATTCCGGTTCCATTTTGTGGAATAACTTTCCTGAAGATCTCCGCACTCCAGCATCTAAATTTACATCATTTAGAACACGTCTCCTAAAACACATTAAAAATTAAATACACATTAATTGTTAATGTTGTTGATTGAGATTAACAACATTAATTTGGTTTAAATTGTTTGAAAAGGATTTTATCTAATGATGACTTTGTTTATTTGTTATTGTTCCATGATGTGAATGTTATAACCTTGAGTTGTATTTAATAGTTATTGTTAAAGCCCCAAGGGCAAGATGTAAAAAAGCGCATCCAGCGCTTATTCTTTTACCCTTGCAAAATAAAATTGTTATCTTATCTTATCTTATCTACCTACCTACCTACCTACCTACCTACCTACCTACCTACCTACCTACCTACCTACCCATCCATCCATCCATCCATCCATCCATCCATCCATCCATCCATCCATCCATCCATCCATCCATCCATCCATCCATCCATCCATCCATCCATCCATCCATCTATCCATCTATCTATCTATCTATCTATCTATCTATCTATCTATCTATCTATCTATCTATCTATCTATCTATCTATCTATCTATCTATCTATCTATCTATCTATCTATCTATCTATCTATCTATCTATCTGTGCTGTAAAAGTTCAGTTCAGTTCAATTCTTTTATTTAAAGTCTCTTAGTTTTTGGGAAATGATTTAAGACATTCACTCATACTTATACGCACAAACACACACACACCCACACGCTCACACCCCCTGCACCCCCTCTCCTCCCCTCCGCTCCCCCCTCACACACACGAATATGAAAATCAGGACAAGGACTTTGTGGCACGAACATTTGATTGCTTCCCTAGACATAACCTTTTCTTTCAGGTAGAGGGTGGAAGAGAGAGGGAGGGGGTGGAAGGCGGGGGAGGGGGTGAGGGATATTTCGCAGAAGACCTGCACAGAGACCTTAATAGTCCAACTACACACAGTCATATAAAGTTCAATGAACTAGCAAATAACTAAGAGACCAGGTTCGTTCTGCCAAGGTTCAGTTGCTCGGGAGGCGAATGAACTTGCAACCGTAACCAGTCTTCCACAGCCGCCATTTTGTTTTTCAGCCAATCAATGTTGCCTTGCGCCTGTTCTATGGCGTCCGTCATGATCTCCCCTGCGGACGGGTATTTCTTCGCTAACTGCTCCAGCTGAAAAGATACGAGATGACAAGATATTTACAATTTTGCAAGGAAGTGCACTTAAATGACGTTTGACCGGTAAGATAATAAATAACATCTTGAGGAGTTGGCATAAATGTAACTCCTGGCGACGCCGTTTGACGAAATACATGTAGGCTACGGAGAATCTTGTATGTGTTTTATCTCCTTTAACATTTTAACTTTTCGTCTTTGAGGAGGATACTGACTTAACTTTTTGTCTTTGAGGAGGATACTGACTTAACTTTTCGTCTTTGAGGAGGATAATGACTTAACTTTTCGTCTTTGAGGAGGATACTGACTTAACTTTTCGTCTTTGAGGAGGATACTGACTTAACTTTTCGTCTTTGAGGAGGATACTGACTTAACTTTTTGTCTTTGAGGAGGATACTGACTTAACTTTTCGTCTTTGAGGAGGATACTGACTTAACTTTTTGTCTTTGAGGAGGATAGTGACTTAACTTTTCGTCTTTGAGGAGGATAATGACTTAACTTTTTGTCTTTGAGGAGGATACTGACTTAACTTTTTGTCTTTGAGGAGGATACTGACTTAACTTTTCGTCTTTGAGGAGGATACTGACTTAACTTTTCGTCTTTGAGGAGGATACTGACTTAACTTTTTGTCTTTGAGGAGGATACTGACTTAACTTTTCGTCTTTGAGGAGGATAATGACTTAACTTTTCGTCTTTGAGGAGGATACTGACTTAACTTTTCGTCTTTGAGGAGGATACTGACTTAACTTTTTGTCTTTGAGGAGGATACTGACTTAACTTTTCGTCTTTGAGGAGGATACTGACTTAACTTTTTGTCTTTGAGGAGGATACTGACTTAACTTTTCGTCTTTGAGGAGGATACTGACTTAACTTTTTGTCTTTGAGGAGGATACTGACTTAACTTTTCGTCTTTGAGGAGGATATTGACTTAACTTTTTGTCTTTGATGAGTATATTGACTTAACTTTTCGTCTTTGATGAGGATACTGACTTAACCTTTCGTCTTTGAAGAGGATACTGACTTAACTTTTTGTCTTTGAGGAGGATACTGACTTAACTTTTCGTCTTTGAGGAGGAGAATTTAAAAAAAAATCACAACTAATGTTAGGTAGGTTGGGTTTGGGCGCGCCACAGGCTGAGACTACGCTTTCCCCAGGGGAGGCGGCCCAGAATTTCCCTGTGAAAAAGGGACAATAAGGTAAATAAAATAAAAATTAAAAAAAAAAGAAAGACAATGACCACAAGTTCTACAATTCGAAGCAAAAAAGAAAGACAAAGAATAATAAGCTACTGGGAGCGAAAAAGGGAATGACGCCACAACTAAGTCAACTGGGATTATTCAGTTTATCATTATCTCAGTATCATCCATATCAGACGGCAAGCTGGATTTGAGTTCATTTGAAACAGTGAATAGGCGATCGATCACTGCACATATCCAAAGAATAATTGAACGTGGATAGAACACACAGTACATGCAATAAAACAAAAAAGTTATAATTCAAAATCAAACTTGCCAAGATGATTAAAACTTAAAGTATTCAAACCTAGGGGCATAACAAGATATTAAAGGAAAAACAACAACAACGTCTACATATTCTACGCATACGCGCGCGCACACACACACACCCATACGACCGAGGTTACACAATATTATCATGACTTTCCCGAAACGCCACATACGTTGTGCTGACAATGGGTAATATTTCGTCCCCATTTTTAAGTACTTTGAAGTGTTCGAACCCTAACCCTAACTCTAACCCAGCCCTAACCCTAACGGATCATTGTTCTGACGTCAAAACAAGTAGGCATGTCAATACAAGTTATGTAGATGTTCACTGATTTGTCCAGATAACACTGTGTAAACAAGGACATACACACACACATACACACACACACACACACACACCCACACACGCACACACACAAACATCGAACAAACAAACAAAACAAAAAAACGCATAATTCTTATCTACTAAAATCCGTGCGAGAACAAAAAACGAAGCGGTAAACTAGTTGGAATACTGAATCAACGAATCGTCGCTTTAAAAACACGTCATCATAAACGGATGAATGAATAGATGGATAACTAATCTCTAGAACGGGCTTGCTGACTGACTGACTCGCACGGAAGAAGAGAGAGAGCAGTGATGTTGGCTCAGTGGTATATGCAGTGCTTGCGCAGACGCGACTAATCAATGGATGCATGAATGTTTTATTGAATGAATGAAATACCTCGTGGAGTTCTTCTGGAGTATGGAAGGACATGCTGATACCGGAAAACAGTTCTTTGAGGATGAAGGCTGTTTGTCCAAACCTGGAAATGCAAAACAAACAGATAATACTGTATTATATAGCTTTAAAACTAAGCGCACAATGATGTAAGAGAATAGCTCCTTCCATGGAGGTAGATCTACATATTCCACCCTCCTTCTGCTCTTTAAACAGTGTTTTCATAGCGCGCTTTTAGATCAAAACCTGCTCAAGGCGATGACCTATAGAGGATTTAACTCAAAGCCGACCCAGGCGCCCACTTGCAACCTTGGGGCGAATAGTCTGACGCCCAGACCACTGAGAGCAATCGACAAAGGGTGGCGAGTAGGGACCTAGTGCGTGCTGGGTGTATTTGTGTAGCCGGCACTCAACCCGTCTAGGGCATGAGTGTCAGGATCTTTAAAGTCCAGGCGATGAAATGCGTGCGTGCACAAACTAGACCTCGGTTTATACTCTCCTAGATCCTCCGAAGGAGTAGGGCAAGCAGTGTTTCTGGGTAATTTAACCCAAAAAATTTTTTTTACCTCAAGGCCGTCCTTTAAATTAAGCCACTGCCAGTACAGGCCTGAGGAGGGGCCGGGTAGCTCAGTTGGTAAGAGCGTCTTGCTAGTAACCGAAAGGTCGCTGGTTCGAATCCCGGATTGGTCAACGTGAAATCATATTATTTTCCCCTTTACCAACAACTGGCCCGCTGGTGTCAGTATAAATCGGTCCAGTAGTCACCTATGTGCGAAAGTGTCGTGTGACTATAATCTACAAACAACAACAACAGGCCTGACATTCAAGTGCACTGCGTACACCACTGAGCTAACTGCTCTCTTTCTCCTTCCGTGCGAGTAAGTACCTCGTGTTTCTATCCCCCCCCCCCCCCCCCCCCCCCCACCATCTCTCTCTCTATTTTTTCTGCGTTAGTTTTTGGTTTACGCAAATGTTTTATTGATTGAACACACATATGACCAACAAAGCAATGCTTTACAAGATACACAACACACGAGCTTAATAAGCCGACGCTTTAGATACTCTAAATATTCTACATGATAATTATGTGACAGACAACGATTAAATGCACAAAAATAACGAAAGAAAAGGCCTAGTTCATAAATAATTTCAATATGTGCATGACAGCTAACAATTGATTACAAACGATTGATACATAGGAAAATAATCAAATATTGAACAAGAAGACAAATAGTTAAACGAATAAATAATTGAAAGATTGGGAGAAATAAATTATTTTCGATTGGCTAGCTACAACTGTAACTCACACAGAAGCGGCAGTTATGTAGTGCAGTTTACTACTACTACTACTACTACTACTACTACTACTACTACTACTACTACTACTACTACTACTACTACTACTACTACTACTACTACTTCTACTACTACTTATAAGGCACTTTTCCTAGTAAGGAACAGTTCAAAGCGCTCCCTCACGCATTCACACAGTCATGAAACATTAGTACTATACATGGAGAGAGGGGTTAATGGCAGTACAAATCAAAGCGGACTGGGGGAGGGTCGGTAATAAACAAAGTACACACACACTCACACAAACACACATACATACACAAACACACGCGCGCTCACATAATGGGTGAGGAAATATGGAATAAGCTGTTTGAAGATAGAACAGTTGAGGATAAGGCTTTAGAGAAGGAATGCGTTTCCCAGGTTTGCTCCGAAGGTGCTGATATTTGATATGTTGCGGAGAGGAAGTGGTAATGAATTCCAGGCAATTCATCCAAAGACAGAAACGGATCTGGCACCAACCAAGTTTGTGTTGACTCACCTCTGATCAATGACCTCAAAGTTGTCTCTGACGAACCGCCACGTCATCTCCTTGGCTTGGATGTTGGTGGACAACGCTATCAGAACGTCGATGGCGTCCTGTCCACGAATGTACGACTGGTCCAATATGCGGTTGATGAGACTGCAAGAAACACTCAATGTAAATGAAGACCACAGGGGAAAAAGGGCACATGTCACATTTTAAAATTATTTGAGTTATGTCCCCTACTATATAAACATAAGCCTGAAGGTTAGCAAAATAGTCAAATCCAACCCAAAAAAGGAATTGTTGTTTGTGAAATAGGCCTTTTTTCCATTTTACAGTCTGGACTTGTGCCCTTTTTCCCCTGTATGCCTTTTCTTTGGGTGTTTCTGTAGCAGTACATAGGCCTTTTTTGGGTTGGATTTGACTATTTTGCTAACCTTTAGGCTTCTATGTTTATGTAGTAAGGGACATAACTCAAATAATTGGAAAATGTGACATGTGCCCTTTTTCCCTTGTGGTCTTCGTACAGGCATAAAAAATAACAAAATCAACTTCAGTTCCATCATACCTAGTCATTTACCACAGCAAAATAGGCATTATAATCCATTTTACATTGACCGAGTACATTGCAATTCAGCTTGTAGAAGAAAGTCTCACGTTTTGGTCTGTAAAAGGGAAAAAAGGCACATGTCCATGACCACCCTTGGTGGTTTAAATCCTCCATATTTAATTAAATTATACAATCTGGACAGAGAAATTCTCATGAATACAAAAGAAGTGATATATCTTTAAGACAAAACACTTAGTGTCCCAAGAAATACAGTAAGAACAAACATAGCGACTTTCAAAGACAAAATTTCATTTATCTCAAAAGTGGAAATGTGTGACATGTGCCTTTTTTCCCCTGTAGTCTTCAAATGGGTGTCTGAAGCCTTTTTTTGTTCCAAACTTGTGCACTAGATAGCACGAATCACAAGATGTAGTAGGTACAACAAACAAATCATCCTATCCGCGTAATACAGCAATACGCTAGCGGCTACCGCAAGTCCCAAATCTTTCATGTTAAAACGATAATAATTAGAGTCAGCTGCACTCACAGGTTCAGCGTGTGTTGATCACGTGAGCAAGTCAGAGCCAACAGCAACCTGGCACGCTCGTTGGCCGCAGCGGCCGTGTCTAAATACCGCGCAAAGACAAAATCCCATTCCGCCCGCCCGCCGTAAGCCAACGCGCTGCAGTAGAACGTGGATCTCATGTCCACTTGAATTCTGCACATACACAAATAAACACGTAAATAAATAAATAAATAAACTAACGATATGAAAACAAAACAACACCATTGTAGCCATTTTTTTTTTAAAGAACTGGTCGTCACCGCCATCTTTCTCCACATTATCATTTCAAAAACTACCAAAAATACTGCATGCCTCAAATCGTTGTCTCCAATAAATTGACCGCTTTCCTCCCATCCTGATCCCGTTCTTTTTCTGCTCATCCGCATCATCTATGTCGCCCACACCAACTTCTCGTCATCATCATCGACGTCATCATCACCATAATCATCATTGTCGTCCTCCTCCTCATCATCATCCTCATCGTCATGGTAATGATAATATGGATCTGCTCCTGTAATATGGATGTAAGCTTGTTCTACTTTTTATTGTTCAATGAATAAGTTTGTGTGTGTGTGTGTGCGCGCGCGCGTTCGGCGTTTGTGCGTAAGTGCGTGCGTGCGAAGTATGCCAGGTATGCTCACAAAGGCGTCTCTTTTGTTTATGCGGTTTTGGATATGTATATGCGGAAACAGTGCAAAGAGGTAGAAGAAGAGGGAACCGAAAAAGACCGAAAAGAGGTGGGAGGACAACATTCGAGAATGGACTGGCTTGACACTGAACGAAGCCTTCAGGGTTGCTGAGGACAGAGAAAGATGGAGTACGCTGGTTAAACGATCATCTGTGGTGCCCCAAAGACCTTCGATAGGATAGGATAGGATAGGATAGACGAGGTATGTGCTTTTAAATTAATTATTTGCTTGTAGCTTGTAAATTGATCTTTTATTTGTTTATTGTGAGTGAATCAGATCTCTACGACTGTCCAAGTTCCTTGATGAGGTATTAAAGATTGTGTTGAAATGAATGCTAACGTGTTGTTGGAAGGATGCAGTATCCATTGTGAAAACAGTGTCTTGGCGACCTCAACGCAGGCTGGAAGACCGAAAAGGCAAGCTGACTGTGCCACTATCATGGGAGTTCTCCTGTAAAAAAAAGGGAAAAAACAGAAAAGGAATTGATGTTATTTAATAATATTAATTTTCATAGGGCGCCTCGCCCTATATTATTTATTATTATCAGCGCAAGGCGTTTAATTGCAATAAGCCAGTAATATAACATGTCATGAGATGTTATGAACATGTTAGGGAAATGCTAAGAAATATTATTAACTGTTACGGAAATTTTAAAAATGTTATGGAAAGGTTAAGAAAATATTGTGAAAATACAAAAAAGATTATGAAATGTTACAAAATGCTATGAAAATAGGTTGAACATGTTATACAAAGACAAAGTGCATATTCTTAAAGAACGCACTTGACCAGCAAAAAAAAAAAAAAAAAAAAAAGATCTGCTCGGAGCGCTGACCTTAGTCTCTGACCCAAAATGCAAACATGCTGCACCACGAGCACTGTTTGACGCCATTTTAGAAAGTAAATGTCTAACATTGCAACATTACAACCTCCAAGGGCTTTTCAAAAGCGTTGTCAAAATTCGACCCAAACCGACCAAGACACGAACGTGCTGCACTTTGTCTCATGCTGTTACGTTGAAACGCGAACGAAAGTATGCCGGAAGCGTGTACGATAGATCTAATCGTTTCGATTTGCAAAGTATTCAATAATAGAGTTTATTTACCTTTGATTTGAGTTTGCATTGTTGTTAGGAAAGGCTTTGTATAACGTTGATAATTTCCGTTAGTCGATATTGTTGTAGAATCTTCTGGATCGGCTTATTTACTATCGATCGAAGATTCGGGATAATTGTAGAAATTTGAAGGAACGATCCGGAAGGAGAAGAAATGTGTAATGACGTAAGTCAGTGATGACGATCTTTTATTCGATTGGTGGCAGTGCGTCATTTCTACGGTATTCGAAATCTTTCCGGAAAAGAGAGAGGTTATTTAATCGTGTGCCGAATTGCTGTTGAGAAAAAAAGTTGTTGATAGTGATTTGGAAAGTTGCTGTGAAAGTTGTTGAGTTGAATTGAGAATTGTATGCAGTTGTTGGTGTGTGCTGAATAAAAGTGGAAAACTTCATACGTCGACTTTGTGACTTGTATGCTGTTTGGACGGGCTGTGTGAATAAACGAATCTGAGTTACACAACTATCAGGAATTCAAGCATCGGGGCTGAATCAGATACTGATAGAAAACATCATCATCAAACAGAGTGTAACATTTTGGGGGCCAAGCCGGGATTCACGCCATAGCCAAGGGTTCAACTGCTACAAGCGAGTCAACGTTACGAGAGGCAGTCATCGAGGGTAGCCGCCAACGAGTTGCGTCGAGAGGGGCCAACATACTGGGACTACATCCGATAGATTCGGGTTGACTGCAAGGGCGTGTAGTCGCCGAAGAGTTGCTTCGTGAGCGAACAACAGAGCGGGACTACGTGGCTGCCGCAGGACTACGTCGAGGGACAGTCTCGGAGCTACATCGCCAGTGTTACAGCGAGCGTCGAGCGGACGTCGCGTCTACTTCAGCACAGGAGCGTGTACATCAACACCAGCGTGGTGCAGCGTCGCATACGACGAGGACAGCGGGGCCTGCGTCAGCGAAGGCGACTAGTGACAAGCATCAGCGCTACTGCAGAAAGCGTGCTGTTCTAGAACAGTCTAGAAAGGTACAGCACAGTCAAGAACTTTCCAGAAAAAAAGAACTCTACGGTCAAGAACTTTCTAGAAAAAGAACTTTCCAGAATAGAACTTTCCAGAAGCATCAAGATGGCTGACTTCTGGCAGAAAGGGGTTGAACTAAATCTAAAAGGCAAACAGCTGACGGAGTACGTCAAGTCTCAAGAGAGAATATGGCGCGAAGAAAGAGAAAGAGAATTTGAACTGAAGCGTCTGGAAATTGAACAGCAGCGGCAAGAAAGAGAAGATGAGCGCAGACGTGAGGAAAGAGAAGCTGATCGTCAGTTCCAACTAGAGTTGGCGCGCATCCAGCAACAGCAGCATGCGCCACAAGTTATCAGTGACAACACGGCTCCAAAATTGCCAGCTTTCGTCGACGGGAAGGACCAGATTGACAGTTATCTGGCGAGATTCGAAAGGTTCGCTGAAAGCTCTAACTGGCAACCTCGAGACTGGGCGATTCGACTAAGTGCACTTCTGACAGGGCAAGCGCTCGAAGTTTACACCAGACTGTCGAACGATGACGCCAAAAACTACGACGTCTTGAAAGAGGCCCTGTTGCAGTGCTACAACTTTACAGAGAAGGGCTACCGTAAACGCTTCCGTGAATGCCGGCCCAAGTCAGACGAAACGCCAAAGCAGTTTGTGGAGCGCCTGTCGTCATATCTACACAAGTGGGTGGAGTTATCAGGCGAAACGAAGTCTTACGACAGTCTCCATGACCTGATCGTGAAGGAACAATTTCTCAATGCCTGTCACAAGGACTTAGCGACCCACTTAGAAGAACAAAAGCTGCAGACGCTTAAAGATGTGACTGAGGCTGCTGAAAGATATCTCATCGCTCATGGGAAAACCCTGGGGCCACCCAGCGCGACGAAACATTTTCAGAAGACTGGAAACCATGTGAACCAGATCCAGGGAAGCCAGACGAGCCAGAGACAGACAGACTCCACGCCTCCTCCCAGGGAAGGGCATTCAAGGGGTTGTTTCACCTGCAACGCTACAGACCACAGAGCGGCTAACTGTCCTCAAAACAAAAGTAGCGGACAGCGGAGCGGTACGGACAATTCAGCGGCGGGCAACCGGCAGAGGCGGTTCTCCAATCAACGGCAAACCAGTAGATCTGACCATCAGGTGTGCGGCGGGAGCGTCATTCTTCCGAGTGAGACCGAGCGCACAGCTACCCCTGCCGACGTGCAAGAGTGCATGACCGATGGCCAACTTCTCCTTGCCAACGGAAAATCCATCCCCGTCGTCGCCAGCGCAGCTGTGACCGTCCAGAACATGCCAGTTTCAAAGGGACGCGTACAATACAATACAATACAAGGTTATTGCTTTAGGTCCAGCGGACTCTTCCGAGCCAAATCAGGACCAGAGAGACGTTATCTTAAAATATTATAAAATGATTCAAGTCTTAAAAAACAAGCCTGTTACTCTTAAATACACAAACAAACTTTCACATGACACCTCTTTAAGAGACTTCTTTAAAACTGATGTATTAAAAATATATTCTCTTTCTTCAATCAAATCACTAAATTCAGTCCTAATAAAATCCAAACTAAACAAAACATGTCGATACAATTTATATGCGATAGAACAAACCAACATCATGTAAAAATTGAAACAGATGTTGACCATTACATACTTTAAAAATCTCTTTGAAAGGTATGGAACCAAAATATGTTTCCCTTTCCTCAATCAAATCAGCACATTCAGACATAAAATGGCGAACAGAAAAAGATTGATCACATGCAAAGCACCATGGTGGTTCTTCTCCTTTTAAAAGGAAACTGTGGGTGACATAAGTATGCCCAATATGAAGGCGAGATAACACTGTTTCCTCTCTGCGAGTGGACGCAAAGTTAGGCAAAGAAGTGGACAAATCGGGAAGAATTTGAAATAATTTGTTGTTGACATGGTTAGACCAGTCAATCTGCCACAGTCGTTTACAATAAGATCCAGTCATACAACGTAGGTCAGAGTAGGGCACAAACTGGAAAATCTCTGGAGGGAAATCGAGATGCAGAGCATCTTTAGCCGCCCTGTCTACTGCAATATTGCCGCGGATGCCCATGTGACCAGGGACCCACATAAAAACTATCTTTTTACCCTCAGAAACAAGTTGTGTATGGAGGTCATGGATCTCTGCCAGAAAAGGGTGTGATATCTTTCTCGTGGAAAGAGCCTGAAGTGCTGACAATGAATCAGACATGATTAAAAATGAGGTTCTTTTGGATTGATAAACTTGTTTCAGAGCTAAATGAATTGCCTTGAGCTCAGCTGTATAAACAGAACAAAAATCAGGTAAACGCTGTTGCAAAGGCTGGTCTAAGTGTCTTCCGCAGACCGATGCAGCAGCAACTGAATCTCCTTTCTTTGACCCGTCTGTAAAAAGTTGTTCATATCCTGGGTATAAAGCACACTGTTCTAAATAAAGTTGGTTATATACGGTTTCGGATGTATTGTTTTTAAGGAAAGCGGACAACTGCCAATTAATATTTGGGATACATAATTTCCATGGGGGAGCTTCAGTCCGAAGCTCATCGTCGTTGATGGAAGCAACATCAATGCCTGCTTTTTCCAGATGAGCTTGCATTCTGATGCCAAACGGAGGAATTGTGTTAGGTTTGGCTTCAAATTTCTGAACAAAATCTGGGTTGAAAACACAGTCATAAGCAGGGTTCATAGGATCAGTTTTTAATTTTAAATAGTAATTCATTGACAATTTTGTACGTCTCAGCTCCAGCGGAGGTTCGTTAGCTTCCACGTAAAGGCTTTCACAAGGGGAAGTGCGAAACGCACCCAAAGCAATGCGTAGTGCCTGATGGGCAACTGGATCTAGCATCTTAAGATAAGATTTTCTAGCAGAACCATAGACAATGCAACCATAGTCTAACTTGGATCTAATTAAAGAACGATATAACAGCAATAAAGTTTTCTTGTCAGCACCCCAGTCTGTACCACTGATAACCTTGAGCAAATTGCAGGCCTGTTGACATTTAGTTTTCAAAATTTTCAGATGAGGAATGAAAGATAGCTTTTGATCAAAAATAACACCCAAAAATTTGACTTGTTGGACCGCCTTTATTGGAGTTTTATTGAGGAGAATAGTAGGGTCTTGGATAATTCCCCGGTGCTGGGAAAAGTGAATACATTCAGTTTTTGCTTCAGAAAATTTAAAACCATTTTGTAAAACCCAGTCTTCAACGGCCTTGACACATAACTGTAGCTGACGTTCTGCAGATGCCAAAGTTTTACCTTTGGCTACTAACGCAAAATCGTCAACAAACAAAGAGTTGTCAATTCCCCGTTTAACGGAACGAACAATATTATTTATTTTAATATTAAACAGCAAGGGAGACAAGATGCTACCCTGAGGCACTCCCATCTCCTGTTCCCTCATATCTGACAAAGATCCCCCAACCTTAACCTGAAAGAGTCTGTCCGTTAGAAAATTGGATATAAACAGAGGTAAATGTCCCTTCAAACCCATTTCTTGTAAATCTGAAAGAATGCCATATTTCCATGTGGTATCATAAGCTTTTTCCAAATCAAACATGATGGCAACGACATGTTCACCCTGGACGAACGCGTTACGGATAAAAGTTTCCAGTCGCACCAGGTGGTCAACAGTACTTCGACCACTTCGAAAGCCACACTGAGTGTTGGATAACACATTATTGGTTTCTAGATACCACAGTAAACGAGAATAAACCATTCTTTCTAGCGTCTTGCATAAGCAAGACGTTAAGGCTATTGGTCTATAGTTTGTCGGGTTAGTATGGTCTTTGCCAGGTTTAGGGATGGGGACAATAATGGCCTTTCTCCAGGAGGGAGGAAAGGTGCCAGTGATCCAGAGCTGATTGAAGATGTCCAGCAGTTGAGACCGTGAGTACCTTGTTAAATGTCTGAGAAATTGATAATGTACATCATCCGGTCCAACTGCTGAATCTGCACTTTTGTTAATTGCATCATCAAGTTCGACTAATGAAAACGGAATGTTGTAATCTTCAGAATTATCGGAGGTAAAATGTAACTGTTGTTTTTCTTTACGGGTTTTAACTGTTTGAAAAGGGACAGAATAATTTTCAGAGGAAGAATTTGCAGCAAAAGAAGAAGCCAAAAGATCAGCTACTAATTTTTTATCTCCGATTACGTCACCCTGCACAGTAAGGCATGGGCTCACCTGTTTGTTACTTCTATTTTTGAGTTTGCGGAAATCATGAAGTGACTGTCTTAAGAGACTCTGGCTGCAGTGGGGTCATCGTCAAAGAAGACCTAATCGCTAAAGAACAGTTCACTGGCGATTTTAAATGGACACTCATGGCCGACAGCAAATGTGTGAGAGCGCCAGTTGCGAAGATTCAAGTCAGCACTCCTTTCTACATAGGCGAAGTCGAAGCGGTTTGCCTGAAGAAGCCGCTGTATGATTTGATGATCGGGAATATCGACGGCGCGAGACGACCCGACGACCCCGATCCAGAGTGGAGTCCTGCCTCAACTCAACACGTCGAAGTTGTGGGGGAGGATCCATTGCCATTTCCCGATGGAGACCTTACAGAGCTGCTACGGGACAATGTGGTTACTCCGGCTCAGCCCTGCCGACCAGAGATCGTCGGTGTTGTTACTACCAGGGCCCAGGCCAAGAGAGATAAGACGTCTATGCCACTGAAGGTCGCCGACAACTCAAAAGCTGCCATCGTGGACAGAGATAAGCTGATCCAGCTCCAGGAAGCTGATAGTACTTTAAACAAGTACAGGAACCGCCAAGACCACGTGACCAAAGGCAGTGGTACGGTCTATTTTGAGGTGAAGGCCAAGATCCTGTACCGAATCTTCCAGCACCCGAGGGTCAACGGAGGGAAACCACTACGTCAAGTCTTAGTACCGTTACCCCTAAGGCGACAGGTGATGGAAGTAGCGCATGACTCAATCATGGGAGGTCACCTAGGCATCAGAAAGACGTCAGACAGAATCCAGGCGGTGTTCTACTGGCCAGGGCTTCATGCGGACGTCAGCCGTTTCTGCCGATCATGTGACATTTGCCAGAAGACCATACCTCGAGGAAGGGTCCCGAAAGTGCCTATGCAGAGGATGCCTCTGATCGACCGACCTTTCAAGAGGGTGGCCTTAGACTTAATCGGCGAAATAAGACCTCCGAGTGAAGAGGGTCATCGATGGGTACTGACTTTAGTGGACTATGCGACTCGGTACCCAGAAGCAGTGCCTCTGAAGAAGATTGACACTGAAACTGTCGCTGAGGCGCTAGTGGACATGTTCAGTAGACTTGGAGTGCCTGAAGAGATCCTGACAGACCTCGGGACGCAGTTCGTCTCCGACTGCATGAAGGAGGTGAACAGACTGCTGAGCATCCGGCATTTGTCTACGACACCCTACCATCCGATGTGCAACGGGCTTGTCGAGAAGTTCAATGCTACGCTGAAGTCCACCCTGAAGAAACTGTGCAGCGAGCAGCCCAGACAATGGCATCGCTACATTAACGCCTTACTTTTCGCCTACAGAGAAGTACCGCAGGAGTCCACCGGCTTTTCTCCGTTCGAGCTGCTGTACGGAAGAACCATCCGAGGGCCGATGCACATCCTAAAAGAACTGTGGACGAAAGAAGTAGACACCCCAGAGGTGAAGAACAGCTACCAGTACGTGTTTGAGCTACGGGAGAAGCTGGAGCAGACTCTCGAGATAGCCAGAGAAAACCTGAAGAAATCCCAGGACTGTGGAAAGCACTACTATGACCGTAGGGCTGTGAACAGGAAGTTCAAACCTGGCAACAAAGTGCTGGTGCTGTTACCTACTGATCACAATAAGTTGCTGATGCAGTGGAAAGGCCCGTACGAAGTGGAGACCGTGGTGGGAATCAACGACTACAAGGTGAAGGTCGGCCAGCATTCCAAGATATACCACGCCAACCTCCTTAAGCTGTACGTGGAAAGGCCATCAGGGACTGTGCACGCAGCCACAGCAGCTGAGATCGACAACAGCTTTGACAGCGAGAAACTGTTAGAACTGGGAGACTTCCACAGCAAAGAAGGCATCGATGATGTTAAGCTAGGACCGAGCTTGACGGAAGGTCAAAAGTTGGAGCTCAAGGACCTTATGGGCGAATTTCCCCATAGCTTCAGCGATGTCCCAGGCTCTACGACTTTGGTCGAACATGAAGTCTACACCCAGACCTTGAGGGAGCTGTTCCACCGTCCCGCAGAAGCCAACCTGACCGTGAGACCCGGCGAATGCATTCTGAGAGCTGACAACGTCGACTGCGTCGGACATCCGATGGAAGAAGGAGACAACGGAGGACGCACTGATTCCAGGGAAGCCCACGTGATCATCGTCTTTGACCCTGGGCCGATGACGACTGCAACTGACGAGGGCGTCGTTTCCTTGCGAATGAAAGAACATTGACTGTGTGGACGAACTAAGAATATTGGTAATGACAGACTTGAAAATGAAAAACGTTGACTGGGTAAATGATCTGTGAACATTGACAGTATCCAGAAAGACTTGCAGATGAGAAACTTTGACTCTGTGTGAATGAACTGTGAACATTGACATTATCCAGGCAGATTTGAAGATGAAAACCATTGACTCTGTGTAGATAAGCTGAGCGCAATTACAGTATTCAGAAAGTCTTAAATAAGTTTTAATTCTGAACTTTGTTTGTGCATTACGTTTCAACGTTGTTGAAAGAAATTGGGTAAATTTCTTCTTGAGTGGGGGGTTATGTTACGTTGAAACGCGAACGAAAGTATGCCGGAAGCGTGTACGATAGATCTAATCGTTTCGATTTGCAAAGTATTCAATAATAGAGTTTATTTACCTTTGATTTGAGTTTGCATTGTTGTTAGGAAAGGCTTTGTATAACGTTGATAATTTCCGTTAGTCGATATTGTTGTAGAATCTTCTGGATCGGCTTATTTACTATCGATCGAAGATTCGGGATAATTGTAGAAATTTGAAGGAACGATCCGGAAGGAGAAGAAATGTGTAATGACGTAAGTCAGTGATGACGATCTTTTATTCGATTGGTGGCAGTGCGTCATTTCTACGGTATTCGAAATCTTTCCGGAAAAGAGAGAGGTTATTTAATCGTGTGCCGAATTGCTGTTGAGAAAAAAAGTTGTTGATAGTGATTTGGAAAGTTGCTGTGAAAGTTGTTGAGTTGAATTGAGAATTGTATGCAGTTGTTGGTGTGTGCTGAATAAAAGTGGAAAACTTCATACGTCGACTTTGTGACTTGTATGCTGTTTGGACGGGCTGTGTGAATAAACGAATCTGAGTTACACAACTATCAGGAATTCAAGCATCGGGGCTGAATCAGATACTGATAGAAAACATCATCATCAAACAGAGTGTAACACATGCCAAGTACCATGGAATACGTTCACCATATAAAATAGTTTTGAGGGTTTCAAGGTATCTAAACCTAACTTGAACGCATAATTATGATGGCAGTTTTCACACTATTATATATTAGAGCCAGCACTAAATTCTACATTTTGAACGAAGGAAGTGAAAAACACTGACCTATCCAATTCCTCCAATAGTCCCGCATTTGGATCAAACTGCTCAAACACTGAAGAAGTTTGTTTCTGCATAAATGTCTGAAAGAGAAGAAGAAAAAGGAAATTTATGGGCGAGACAAGTGTAGTCTGATGTTCGGCTCCTTGTACTGATTCCAAACAATTTGACCATGATGTGCCCTTTAGCTCAAGTTATTTTCCTCAGAACACAACAGCGACAACATGCAAACTCTTTCAAAATACAATCATTTTTTTTAAAGTTACACCTTCCCCTTCTCTCTCCTCCCCCCTCCCATCCCCTACCCCTCTTCCCTCCCTCGGCATATTCACATATACTGTATTATTCAAAGGAGATTCACAATGCACAAAAGAGTTCGTTGGAATCAAGATCAAATCTTTTTGCGCTCAAGTCGCACACTTGCTTCACTATTGTGCATGCTGAGCGCCATCAACCACTAAGCCACTCCCAACTCCAACCATTCAATTATTCAACCATTCATTTATACTTTCTGTTTCACTCACGTGATGATGATGGTGATGATGATGATGATGATGATGATGTTGTTGTTGATGATGATGATGATGATGATGATGATGATGATGATGATGATGATGTATGTAGCGCCATCGTCCACTTCGGAAGCATAAAGGTTTAAACAAATCTACCAGAAGGAGGTGGTTGGTAGTTGACTCCTCCTTCCTTCTTTCTTCCTTCTTTCTTCCTTCGTTCGTGGACTCACTCACGTGATTACACACACGTAATCCTATTCCATGAACGAACGAACATTGATATTTGACGTCTAGACCACCATTGACGATATGACAGACGGGGTCGGGATATGTGATGATCTTCACAAGGAAGAGAGGGTAGGGACCTAACAATCAACACTGCACCACCAGAGCAATCATGCAACAGACGGGGTCGGGATATGTGTTGATCTTCCCAGGGAAGAAAGGGTAGGGATATGTGATAATCTTCCCAGGGAAGAGAGGGTCGGGATATGTGATGATCTTCCCAGGGAATTCAGAGAGGGTAGGGATATGTGATCATCTTCCCAGGGAAGAGAGGGTAGGGATATGTGATCATCTTCCCAGAGAAGAGAGGGTAGGGATATGTGATCATCTTCCCAGGGAAGAGAGGGTAGGGATATGCGATGATCTTCCCAGGGAAGAGAGGGTAGGGATATGTGATCATCTTCCCAGGGAAGAGAGGGTAGGGATATGTGATAATCTTCCCAGAGAAGAGAGGGTAGGGATATGTGATAATCTTCCCAGAGAAGAGAGGGTAGGGATATGTGATAATCTTCCCAGGGAAGAGAGGGTAGGGATATGTGATAATCTTCCCAGGGAAGAGAGGGTAGGGATAGGTGATAATCTTCCCAGGGAAAGAGGGTAGGGATAGGTGATAATCTTCCCAGGGAAGAGAGGGTAGGGATATGTGATGATCTTCCAAGGGAAAGAGAGGGTAGGGATATGTGATGATCTTCCCAGGGAAGAGAGGGTAGGGATATGTGATGATCTTCTTAAGGAAGATAGGGTAGGGACCTAACAATCAACACAGCACCACCAGAGCAATCATACAAATTAGATGGACAGTGAAACATGGGCCATTTTATTTTATCCATCACCACGGGACTCGAACCTAGGCCATCGGTTTTTCAGACGAACCCATTCCATGAACTTACAGAGAAGAGATTGTAGACCGTGAGGTTGGATATGAGGAGGGGCCTCAACTGCTGCAGCTCCAGGAGAGCCGCCTTCCACGGGATGTACTGGGTCTCGTTCTGTAAGTACATCAGCGTCTCCAACGCTAGAGTGTAGTTCAGCCTGCCCGCTCTGTAGGGATCGCAAAGTGGTAAATATAGTAATAGGATTCCACCGAGTGTCTCAGCTTTAAACTGTTGCTTTATTGACCTCTGTTGGATAAGTGTTGTCAGTGTTGGTAAATAGTGTATAGTATAGTATTCATGTAATCTTTATTATTATTATTATTATTATTATTATTATTATTATTATTATTATTATTATTATTATTATTATTAATATTATTATTATTATTATTATTATTATAGTAATAATAATAGTAATAGTCACAGTAACGGTAGAAGTCATAGTAATAGGAATAGTATGAAGGCTACGTATCAATATGGCGGATAAACGCGCAGAGCGTCAGTGAATCAAAACTCCGTTATGGTACGGAGTCTTTTTTTGTTTGAAATAGTCTGGAATCAGAAAGAACCAAATGCCGGTCTGTCCGTCTGACCGTCTGTCCGTGTATCAGTGCGTTGAATTCCGTATTTCACGAACGGATTCTGACCAAACTTCATAGTTATGATGATGATGATGATGATGATGATGATGATGATGATGATGATGATGATGATGATTATGATTATTATTATTATTATTATTATTATTATTATTATCATTATTATTATTATTATTATCCGCTATTCACCTTGCGAGACTCCACGAATCCATGATTATCTGAGCCCTGTTCGCCGGGCCAATTTTCTGTGACAGAAAAGAAAAGAATTGAACAACAACCAAGGCAAAATTTTATGTTAAAAAAGAAAACAACAACCATTTTAAGGAAACCGAACAGAATTTCGGGCCACGAGAAGGAACAGTTTGAGATAATGAAAAAGAAAGAGAAGAATAAAAAAAGAAAGATAGAACAACAACAACAACAACGAACCGTGTGCTCTCTCTTCAGCTGCTTGATCAAGGCCCTCCAGTTGGCGTCGTCATAGTTCACCCTGTAGTAACCATAGCAACCCAAGTTGCCTAGCAACCATTGGTCCTCGTCACCAGGACGCGGAATGAGTGGGTTGGTGATGAATGCTGTAACAAAAAACGGTTCAATTTGTATCGTCACATCTTTACTTCCATCGTTAACCGAAGCAGCAACATCGCTGTCGTCGTTGCCAGTCTATATCATCGTCGTAGATCAATGTCGTCACCGTCGTAATCATCATCGTCGTCATCATCATGACTCATTGACAGAATGAATGAATGTCAAAGTACACAGCACGTAAAAATGTCCACCCCAGGAGGCGCGCTAACAGTGCGGATACCAACAGATCCACAACTCATCTTTCTGTCTGTCTGTCTCTGTCTGTCTGTCTGTCTCTCTATCTCAAACAAAACTTCCATGTAGGCTATAACATTAATTACTCACTGTTTTCTTGATGACGTGATAGCCAACTGTACTCACTTTTTTCTTGATGACGTGATAGCCAAATGACGTCATTAGGTGACGGGTCAGGCGTGATGTTACTGCTGGCAGCGAATGTAAAGGGAATATCCCATCGATACCTGCAATGCAACGTATTTCAGTAAACTAGAAGAAGGAAAAGAAGACGAGGAGGTGGTGATGTAAACAAAGAATAAAGAAGGAGGAGGAGGAGGAGGAGAAGAAGAAGAAGAAGAAGAAGAAGAAGAAGAAGAAGAAGAAGAAGAAGAAGAAGAAGAAGAAGAAGAAGAAGAAGAAGAAGAAGAAGAACAAGAACAAGAACAAGAACAAGAAGAAGAACAAGAACAAGAAGAACAAGAAGAAGAAGGAGAAGAAGAAGATGAAGAAGAAGAATCACCAATCACCAACACCATCACCACCACCCCAACAACCCTATTTCACTCACGCCTCGCTAGCGGGTCTGTCTTTGAAAGGAAAGCGTTCCTGTGTCACCGCCAAGCGACCTTGACGATCTCTGGTTACCGTGACAACGGGGAAGTTGCTTTGGACCGTCCAGGCCCTCATGACGTCAGACACATTGACCTGGCCTATAGTAGTAGTGGTTGCCTGCATGCGGACATCAGATGACCACATTCAGTTAAAAGTTTCAATCTTAAAGAAATAAAGCTTCTGAATAATGTTAAGACTTAAGACTGCACAATGCACCACTTATAAAAACTGTTCACGGACATGCAGAGAAAGTTACAAGCTTCTGATAAAAGATCTAATTTGAATAACCAATTGCGCAGGTAAGATGGCTGTCATAATTATATCCTCTAAGGCCTAATTACACGTATCATCGCATTTCATCACTGATTGTTTTCCTTCACACGCTTCAACCTATTCTTGCTTTGAGCGAACGTGACCTCGTTTTGAATTCATTTGACCTCTATTTTAACCAATCATAGCATTGCATCCTGGGTTGTGGTGGTGACAATAACGAAAGATGGCTGACTAGCTTTCAAATACGTCCATTCGACTTGGGAAAGAGAAGACATAGTCGCTGTCATTATTTGGAATGCCGACGGAAAACGAAAAAGGAGAGAATGTTGGGGGCAAAATTAGTTTTTGACCAAAACCAACAAAAACAAAAAAAAACCAAACAAACAAAAACAACAACATCAATAACAAAACTCTATCAGCTTCAGGCTACGTGGGTATTGTAGTTCATGTTATATGCTATTTCCAGCCCCGCCACATTGCCACTATACGCAAGTACCTCACCACAGACGCTTTAGCCAAACTTGTCACTTCTACCCATTCTCTCTCGTCTTGACAATTGTAACTCCATTCTTGCTATACTTCCCGCTTCTTCTATCTATCGTCTTCATCGCATTCAAAACAGCTCTGCCCGTCTTGTCCTTAAAAAGAAAAAAAAATAGACCACATCACTCCGCTGTTGCAACAACTCCACTGGCTACCCACAATCCCCCCCCCCCCCCCCCCACCCATCTCACGACTTTTTGGGGGTGCTTGAAATTCCCACTGTCGCTGTCTTTCTCCTTTGTTATTTCTCATTCCTGCTCTGTTCTATCAATCTATTATCTTCTTCGCTAGACCAGTTACATACCGTTTTTGTTGACAATTCTCCCAAAACTCCTTCTTTGCGTATGGGGTCAACTTGGGGATATTAGATGCTTTCTGCATCCAATATAAATATTATTAAATATTAACAAAACACACACATACACACTCACACGCACACACAGTACAGGTATACACTTATCAAATGGTTAAATAATTACAGTAAAACATGGCCATGCAAAACAACAGATAATATGAATACCAAGAACCGAGCCGGTGCCGCCACCATCCATGAACAGATGACGTGACTTGGTAAAAGATTACATATGGGGATGGAAGGGAGGAGGAGTGAAAATTATTGAGTTTGCATGTTAAAAAGGTGGGTCTTTAATTGGCGCTTGAAGGAAGAAAGTGATGGAGCATGTCGGAGTTGCATCGGTAGTGAGTTTCATGCAGTTGCAGCAGAGAAAGAGAAAGATCGTTCACCATAGGTCTTTGAGTGAACACGGGGGATAGAAAGCGGTCTTGTATCAGAAGAAGAGCGGAGTTGTCTTGCAGGAGAGTAGACAGAGAGAAGGTCAGTAAAGTATGAAGGGGCAGAACCAGTGAAGAATTTGAAAACAATAGTTGAGAGCTTGTACAAGATGCGAGCTCGAACAGGGAGCCAATGAAGAGATCGGAGTAGAGGGGTGGCATGGTCTCGTTTTTTAGCTTTAAGAACAAGGCGGGCGGCAGAGTTTTGGACTTTCTGAAGTTTTTCAAGAAGGTAGAGAGGGGAGCCAGAGAGGAGAGAGTTGCAGTAGTCAAGTTTGGATAGAACAAATGCACAGACAAGAGTGTTGGTTGTTTCGGTTGTAAGATATTGTCGGATGGAGCTAATGCGGTGAATTTCGAAATAGGCAGAGCGGCATATGTTGGAAATGTGTTGGTCAAGTGACATGTCAGAAGACAGAATGAAACCTAAGTTGCGGGCATGGTCAGAAAATGAAATGGATGAGGTTCCTACTGTGATGCTATTTGGTAAATCAGATTTGTCTGATTTCTTTTTGATCAAGAGCGCTTCATTTTGTCATCATTGAGCTTTAGACGGTTTTCGGACATCCATTGTTCAACATAGCTATCAGTATGTTATTGTATGCATATATCCTAAGCACTACCATAATAGTAATAATAATAATAATAATAATAATAATAATAATAATAATAATAATAATAATAATAATAATAATAATAATAATAATGGATGCTATATACGCGCCTTTCTCCAAATCAATCAGGCTCAAAGTGCGGCGATCTGTACCAACATACACGCTCACCTGTCTCGTCCACCCTCAAACACACACACACACACAACAAATACACATCTATCACTCAAACAGGTGGTGTAAAGGCAGGGAGATCGCTATTGGAAGACGGAAAGAAAATCTATATTTTTATTTCTGAACTTTTATATTGACTGCGTCCAGTACCATTGTTGAAGGGAGGGAGGAAACCGGAGTGCCTGGAGAAAACCCTCGGTGACTTAGTACAATTAAGAGAGAGAGAGAGAGCGCGCGAGATAGAGAGAGAGATAGGAGAGAGAGATAGGAGAGAGAGAGAGAGAGAGAGAGAGAGAGAGAGAGAGAGAGAGAGAGGGAGAGAAAGAGAGAGAGAACAACTAAATACGCCATCAAAGTTTACAATTAATTGTGTGACCACTCTGAGGAAAATGTAGCCGTCATGTATTCTTTGCCTGCAAGCTTGCAATGTCATTTGTATCGCGATTGGTAGTAGCACAGCTGAGGAAAATACGGATTATTACCGTTATACGGCCGGACGTAGTACTGCCAACTATTAAAAACTCAAACCTGTAACTTGCGTCACCCACACAAGTTTGCCAGGAAATTATCTGTTTCGTTAAGCTACCGGTATTTGTGTGCGTGTGCGTGTGTGTTTGCTGCTCTGTGTGTGTGCGTGTGTGTGTGTGTAAGTGAGAGAGAGAGGGAGGGAGGGAGAGGGAGTAGTTTGTAGTTTTCATTTATTTATTAACTGTGATCGTTCGTTGTGTGTTTGTCATGTGATTTTTAAAGCTGCCGTTGTAGTCAGGTTGAGGTGAATAAAGTTGTCTTGCCTTGTCTTGTCTAATTTTGTCTTGTATTGTATTGCATAGTATTGTATTGTAGCCCTTCTTCAGTTCCGAGCTAGGAACAGATGAAAGTAACGCGATGATAAAAATGACACAAAACCAATAACGTTGTTAATTCTACCTTGTTCAACGCGTTCCACAGACCGTCGTGCGTTGCAGTGCCGTATTGGAACTCCCTCACGTAGTTCTGAAATGAACATTATACCTATATTGATGTAATGCTGTAACGTTTAACCCACGCAGATAAAGCCTGTTTAAATATAGCTGTAAATGCGGAAATCGTGTACGATTTGTTTGATTTTCATTATTCCTTTTCTTATGTTAGTATTAAACTTTGTATAGTTTACCATTGATCTATACACATCCTAAAATATTCACGAGCAGCTTTTTGTATTTACAAAACAAAAGAAGAAAAAAAGGAAGGAAAAAACAAGAATACGAAATTCGCACTATTAACTTTGGTTTGAAAACTACGAGGACAAAGCCCATATGACTCACAAACACACATGCTCTTTATGGAACTTGCAATATTTAACATGAAAATGCCTGACCAGAAAACAACAACAACACACAAAAAACCCCACCATCAACCCCCTCCCCCCCCCCTCCAAAAAAAAAGAAAAAAAAAAGAAGAAAGTAACAGTGGCATTAAAATGCAAAGTAATGCCGACTTTGATCTTTCTACGCTCTTGACCTTGAGAGGAACTTGACGTGACCTCCGGCTGCAAATCCACTCATTTAATATCAAATAAACTACAGCAAAAGTTGTAATATGAAAAAAAAACAGTGACCTTGGGATGATCTTGACATTCAATTGACCTTGACTTGGGATAACCTTGACCTTCACGTGACCTCTCATGCTCATGTATCATCAAATAACTTAAATACTGTTGCATGCTATATGGGTCATTTTAGACCTGGCAAAAACATACAAAAAATAGATCGTCGTGTAGTGGAATCGCTCTATTTAACCTATTTTGTGTATGTGTTTGCATGGCCTAAAATGACCTTCAAGATAAACGCAAAAACGGAACATATATTACAGATCAATCTATCATCTCTAAAGTTTGAACTTTATATCTCTAACAGTTTAGGATCAAGGTCACTTCAAAGTACCTATATTAATTGGTTTTGAACAGTTCCAGTGACCTTGGAGCGAGTTTGACCAAATGTGCATAGTATGTGTGTCTCATTGATATATATCTCTATCTCTATCGATATCTATCATGCTTCAAAGAATCATTGGTTCAATATTAATAACTTAAAATAAAAGTGAAATTTTGTGAAAACGTATAGTTTTTTGACTAACATTTGTTGACCCTGTGACCTTGACCTTGAACTGAAATAATTCATTCACTGATAATTTATGAGGTATCATGGATATACACCATCTTACACAAGTTAGGTTGTGATAGTTGCAATAGATTCTGATATATTATTACTTGCAAGTTTTGCACGTCCAAACGGCGAATGGCGGACAGACAGACGGACGGACAATTTTTAAAAAATGTAGTTTTTGGACTACATAGGACTCATCTCGCACGAATGTAAAAAATTCTTGATTTTTGTTTTTTTTATTGGGGTGATGGGATGGGGCGGGGGGTGATGAGAACATAAACTCATAAATGCTATGCAAGTGAGTCGAAAAACGAAAAACGTTTATACCTGGATTCCTGTCTGAAAGGCGGTTTCGCCTAGGAAGAACTTGACCATACGAATTACACTGGCTCCCTATAAAACAGAGGATTGATGATACATTCAAACAACAGACGCATATAGCTGTAAAAGTCAACCAGACATGTTGAAGAATCAGAAATAACTAGTGCCGACAAATTTACCTGGACGCATTCGTTTTTCCACCAATGCTTGCCGTCAACCATGTTCGAATCACTGCTTATCGTTCCACGTTCCATGGTTCAAACTGTCTCGCTCACGCTCACCTTTCCATCATTAACACCATTACCATCATCACATACGTTTCCCGTGGGCGTGCCGGGGGTTTCAGTATAAAATAGTATCCCCACTTTCTGGAAATTTAGTGCTTTAAATTCCCACTGACGCTGTCTTTCTACTTTGTTCTTTCTCATTCTTACTCTGTTATATCAATCTACTATACTATCTTCTTCTTCGCTAGACCAGTCACCTACCTTTTTTCTTGAAAACCCTTCCGGGACAAAACTTCTCATTTGTGCGTGAGGTCTGTTGGATCAGCTTGGGAATATTGGACGATTTTCTGCCAGGTGGTCACTGGGGCCTCCTATGATGTTATTATTTGGCAAAGTAGGCATTTTATATGTACGTGTTTTGTTGATATTTTATAATGATATTTATATTCTATTTTGTTTTTGTAAACAGGGGTTCGATAAATTAGGGTATAGCCTCAGCGTCCCCTGCGTGGGATGTCTTTATTATAAAGTGACCGGTTGGTGGAGTGCCTTCAGTGTTACCACTAGGGTTATTTCTGCAGATCTTTTATGCGGATCAGGGGCGAGTCCCCTTTCAGCGAAGATGTGGTCTTGATTTTGTGGTCCTTATTCGGCTTTTTGCAATCCGCTGGACCCTGTAAGCAATGAACTAACTTCTTCCTCTTCACCATGACATAACACACCAAAATAGTAATAATAATAATAATAATAATAATAATAATAATAATAATAAAAAATTATAATAATAATAGACGCTATATTTGCGCTTTTCCCAAAAATAAAAATCTGACTCAAAGCGCGGCGATCTGTAACAAGATACACAACCACCTGTTTCACTCACCCTCATACACACAACACGCACACATCTATCGCTCAAACATTTGGAGGTCACTATTAGAAAAGAGTAAGGAATTCCAAATTTTATTTTTGAAATTTTAGACTGACTGCATCCAATACCATTATTGAAGGAAGGGAGGAAACCAGAGTACCCGGAGAAAACCTTGGGTGACCTGAAAGGTCTCGTACCCAAGTCACATACGTTCGTCCCCTTCGGGTTCCCACCCGCGACCTTCGGCATAAGAAATCAGCTGACTATCAACTGATCTACCACATGCAACACCCTCTTCTACCTCTCCTTCTCTCCTGCCTCCTCCATCCCCACTCATCACCCCCGTCAAATCATACTTCTTCTTCTTCTTCTTCTTCTTCTTCTTCTTCTTCTTCTTCTTCTTCTTCTTCTTCTTCTTCTCCTTCTTCTTCTTCTTCTTTTTCTTGTCTTCTTCTTCTTCTTCTTCCTCGCCTACTACTACTACTACTACTACTACTACTACTACTACTACTACTACTACTACTACTACTACTACTACTACTACTACTACTACTACTACTTCTTCTTCTTC
Organism: Oncomelania hupensis; assembly: GCA_036898135.1. Lineage (NCBI taxonomy): Eukaryota > Metazoa > Mollusca > Gastropoda > Littorinimorpha > Pomatiopsidae > Oncomelania > Oncomelania hupensis. The sequence continues at coordinate 18,661,277 of CM072520.1, forward strand.
TGCTTCTACTACTACTACTACTACTACTACTACTACTACTACTACTACTACTACTACTACTACTACTACTACTTCTTCTGCTTCTTCTTCTTCTTCGTCTTCTTCGCCTACTTCTTCTTCTTCTTCTTCTTCCATGTCTTCTTCTACGTCTTCGTCTTCGTCTTCTTCTTCTTCTTCTTCTTCTTCTTCTTCTTCTTCTTCTTCTTCTTCTTCTTCTTCTTCTTCGCATGCAGTTTACACTCGGTGTGCGTCAGGGATGTCTACTCTCTCTAATACCCTTCAACATCTTCCTAGAGCGCATCATGTCAGATGCACTTGCAGATCACGAAGGCACAGTCAGCATAGGGGGAAGAGCAACTGCAACCTTAGTTTTGCGGATGACATTGATGGATTGGCTAGAGAGGAACAAGAACTTGAACAGCTGGTACAGAGGTTTGACACCACCTCCAGAGCCTATGGAATGGAAATAAGTGCAGAGAAGACCAAAATGATGACCAACAACACCAATGGCATCAACATGGACATATAAGTCCAAGGCCAATCCCTAAACACAGTGCATAGCTTCAAATATTTAGGAGCCATTGTACAGTATTAGACAATGGGTCCCGACAGGAAATCCTCTCCAGGATCGCACAAACAACTGCTGCCCTGGCGAGTTTGAAGCCCATTTGGAAAGACAGGACCATCAGCCTACATTCCAAAGTAAGACTGCTGCGCTCCCTTGTCATCTCCATCTTCCTATACGCTTGCGAAACATGGACCCTCACAGCAGATCTACAACGAAGAATACAAAGCATGGAGATGAGGTGCTGCAGAAGACTTGTGGGCATTTCCTATACCCAGCACATCACCAACAACGAAGTCCGACAGACCATCACACAAGCCATTGGACAACACGATGACCTGCTCACAGTGGTGAAGATACGGAACTTCGGTGGTATGGCCACGTCACCAGATCATCAGGTCTTGCAAAGACCATTCTGCAGGGCACAACGCAAGGAGGTAGAAGAAGAGGGAGACCGAAAAAGAGGTGGGCGGACAACATTCGAGAATGGACTGGTTTGACGCTGAGCGAAACCATCAGGGTTGCTGAGGACAGGGAAAGATGGAGTACGCTGGTTAAACGATCATCTGTGGTGCCCCTACGACCTGCGAGTTACGGGATAGAATAGGATAGGATAGGACATGTAGTTTCACATTACCTTAAAATAGATTATACGGTCGTAGGCATTTAGCACGTCTTCCGTGTTGACAACAGGTTTGAACAGCGGCCTCGACTGCTCGAACGAGTCTATCTGCATGGCGTCACGGAATGTTACCGTCAAGAACAAATCCAGCTGTACGAACAGAAGAAATTCAAAATAGGCAAACAAACAACCAAAAACAAACACAAATTGAGCTGTAATATCTATTAGAAGATTCCAGGTTCGAATCCATGGCAGGCTGGTTAAATTCTCAAGAACGCTTGTGACCGTTTTGAATTAAAGTTAATAATGAATGTTGGGGCCAATGATCATGGTTGCATGTTATTTTCTATCAAATGTGTCTATATGTATTATTGTTTTATCATTATGTCTCTTCTAGAGCGCACGGAGCATTAACATGGCATAGATAAACGTGGTACACAAGTGGCTGCAACCTCATCATCATCATATGTTCCTCGTCGTCGCCAAAACCTGCCGCCATCAGTTCTCATTATTTACTTTTTTAAATTTATTATTATGATTTATTATTATTTATTATTCATCCTAATAGTATTGTTAGTGTGGTAATAGCCTCCGCCGTAGTCGTCATCATCATTATCCCTATCGTCGTCTTCGTCGTCATACTCGTCATCATCGTCGTAGTCACCATCCTCATCATCAACCTCATCATCATCATTATCCTAATTATTATTATCATCATCATCATCGTCATTATCATCATCATCATCATCATCATCATCATCATTATCGTCATCATCATCATCACAACCACCAACCTCTCCTCCACCATGATCACCATCATCACCCATAATCATGATGATGATGATGATGATGATGATGATGACCATTACTATCATCATGATCATCATGATTGTTATTATCATCATCATCATCGTCCTTGTCATGATCGTCACAATCATCATCGACCTGGTCGTAGCCGGCAACTGCTTCCACTGCAATCATCACTTCTATCATCATCATCATCATGACCGTCACAACCATCGCCGTGCTTTCACCGCAATCATCATCATCATCATCATCATCATCATCATCATCATCATCATCATCATCATCATCATCATCATCATCATCTTCACCATCATCGATAAATCAATAATCCAATACACCAATCAATAATCCAATGAATAATCCAATCAATCAATCAATCCTCCTCCTCATCATCATCCTCATCATGTCACTCACAAATTTCCATTGCGGGAAAGCGTTGTCGATGCCGAGGTACTGGACATAAGTTGCGAATCCTTCATTTAGCCACGTATCGTCCCACCATTTCATCGTTAGTAGGTCTCCAAACCACTGAGGGGAAAAACAAGGTAAGGTAATCCCTTGTTTTATACATAGCACGTTTACCAGCTCAAAGGGTTACTCAAGGCGCCAACCCGTCAGCATCAAAACCCACAACAGCCTAGAAATCAACAAAAACTCTGCAAGCTGTGAAAATAATGGACAGTGCACGGGTACAACGGATTGACTACAATCACCAGATTTGCGTCCTAATTTATTTTGATCCTATCACCTTAGACAAATGAATGAGACGTCTATCCGGGCAAACAGTCTTCAATTTCAAATAAATTACCGAAATGGGTTCACTCTGCCTTTTCTCTTGAAAGCAAATTAGTATAGTGTAGTGGAACAATAGTTAACAATGGTAAAATGGTTGAGGTGGCGCAAAGGTCCCACAGAGTCAAACTTGGCAACGCGTCGAATTTTAGACTTTTCAAAGGCCAACTGCAGTAGTGTAGAAATCGTAATTTGTTTTGTGTACAGTCAATTTTTATTCATTAGATTAACATAAGTTGTACTGGAAAAATCAAAAAGAAACAGCAAGCGATTCTGTCAAAAGGAGCAAGAAGTGACTGAAGTCAAAAATAATACCATGTGTCCAAGTTCATGAGCGATAACCTGGGCAATTCGCTGTCGATCTTCGGAAGATGGCAAAGCGTCAGAGTAGAGAAGTGTGGTCTCCTTGTAACCAACCAAGCCCCAGTGCTCCATGCCCCCATACTGATATTCAGGCAGCGCTATCATCTCTGCAACAACAGCAACCAACATTCTTAGACGAGGTCTAACGACGTTATCAACAACAGAACTCTTAAGCAGATAGAAGATAGTTCTAACACACATTAGATCATGTAGTGTAGAACTTCCATTTTATGTCAAAAACCTTCAATGTCCATCTACAACCTTGCACCAAGCACTCTCTTATTGTCTATGTTCAACTAAATGAATTCATTTAACATTGCAACAGTCGACTAACCATTTCAGTACAAGTCGATAAACCACAGAAACAGCATGTGCGGAAATGTGTACTGAATCTTTCCCACAAGATCAACGCAGGTAGGCTAAGGTTGCATGCCAGAAATGAAGACAACATTTATTTAGGACCCTTGAAGTAAAAGGGGGACTACAGAACGAGGCATACTATATAACTTGTCACCACCACCAAATTCTTCAAAAACACAAGCACAAGGTCTTCCAAAAGAGATAACTCCTTCCCCCACCCCTCTCTCCCTCACTCCCGCCCCTCATGCCCCTTTCCCACTCCTCTACTGGAAGGAAGAAGCTCTGTACAATATGTTCTACGCTTTTTGCCAGGTGGTCACTAGGGCTTCCTATGATGTTATTATTTAGCAATATAGGCATTTTATATGTATGTGTTTTGTTGATAATTTATAATAATGTTTGTATTCTATTTTGTTTTTGTAAACGGGGCGAACCCTTATCGAACATAAGTTGGGGTGAAACCTCCGCCGTCCCCTGCGTGGGATGTCTTTATTGTAAAGTGACTGGCTGGTGGAGAACTTTCGGTTTTACCACTAGGGTTGTTTCAGCAGATCTTTTATGCGGATTGGGGGTTGTCCGGTCCTGATTTGGCTCGGAAGAGTCCGCTGGACCTAAAGCAATAATAATGTAACTCATTCCAGAGTAATAGACCCTCTTCGGAAATGGGACTTAACTTGTCCTTTTGTTTTGTTTTCGGTTATATTAGAATTATCCGGGTGGATATCTCGTCTCAGAACACTATGAAGGCTACTCCGAGCTGTAAGCGTTTCTTCGGGAAGTTGGGGTTGTGGTTGCCTGGCAGTAGGATTGCAACTGAAATCAATCTTTTGGATGATCCGGAAGGTTTGGATGGAGGAAAAAGCACACATTGTAGGCGAGAAGCTGTGTTCGTTTGCAAAGAATGTCCGCTTGAACGTTAGACAACTGTGGCGTTACATGATGGCAAGCCGGGTAAATTTGTTTCCCCTCATGGTAGAAGAATAGGCGCAAATCTGATGCGAAAATGGCATATAAATAAATAAAAAAATAAATAAATAAATAAATAAGCACAAACCTTGCTCCGGAAGCGGAAATGCCACTCCAAAGTAGTCGTCAAAAAAGGGCATGACCTTGGTGCCGACCTCAAGGGCGTAGGCCGTCTGCTCAATACTCTCAGGGCGTGACCAGGCCTTGAACTGAATGAAGAAAGGTCAAGAAGCATTACTTATATAACTTTACATTACATTACATTATTATTGCTTTAGGTCCAGCGGACTCTTCCGAGCCAAATCAGGACCGGACAACCCCCGATCCGCATAAAAGATCTGCTGAAACAACCCTAGTGGTAAAACCGAAAGCTCTCCACCAGCCAGTCACTTTACAATAAAGACATCCCACGCAGGGGACGGCTGAGGCTTCACCCCAACTTATCGAACCCCCGTTTACAAAAACAAAATAGAATCCAAACATCATTATAAATTATAAACAAAACACATACATATAAAATGCCTACATTGCTAAATAATAACATCATAGGAAGCCCTAGTGACCACCTGGCAGAAAGCGTCCAATATTCCCAAGCTGATCCAACAGACCTCATACACAAACAAGGAGTCTTGTCCCAGAAGTTTTCAAGAAAAAGGGTAGGAGACTGATCTAGCGAAGAAGACGATAGTATAGCAGATTGATAGAACAGAGCAGGAATGAGAAAGAGCAAATGAGAAAGACAGCGACAGTGGGAATTTAAAGCATTAAATTTCCAGAAAGTGGGGATACTATTTATACTGAAACCCCCGGCACCCCAACGGGGGGACTTATATAACTTAGATCAATGTAAATCAATTAATTCTAAAGTGCTGACCGGTGCCTGAAGTTTGTTTGAATTTTTTTTAATCAATAGAATAAAAAACAAAATAACAACGCATTTTAATTGTAGGTCCCGGCGGTGTGTCGTTAAATCAGTGAATACAAAGGGGGATAGAAAAACATTGGACTTACAATGTATCCTCTGGAAGTGTTCTGTTGTTGGGATTTGAACTGGCAGACGGTGAATGTGAGCAGGTAGGTGGACATGGGAGGCGACGTTTGGAAGAGGTCAGCATGCCACTCCTCTCCGTCAATCGTCCTGATGTGACAATTTAAAAAAAGAAAAAAAAGAAGGCAATCCATTCAAATGTTATTCCAGAGACTCACTCACACACATAGCTCAAAATCAGCAAATCAACAATTTCAAAAAGTTTTAATTTGTAACATGTATTTTCAGACAACCACACTCATAGCTAAATAAATAAATAAATAAATAAATAAATAAAATTCTGCAATTTTTACAAAGTTTTCATTTCTTTGGACCGGGTGTTGCAACTTGGCTTTATGGTAAAGAAGCCAAAATCAACTTATGGAATGACGGAACACTATCTGAGAAACAAGATGGTTGGCCATTCAAATGTATTTCCAGACACTCACACCCATAGCTACAAAATACAAACAAACAAACAAAAAACAGAAGCAAAAAATAATAACACATAGCATGATGGACTACTATCTGAAAACAAGATGGTAGCCAATCAAATGTATTTCCAGACAACCGCACATCACACACACACACGCACACACACACACACACACACACACACACACACACACACACACCATACAAACACATACAAGGTCAAAATCAGCCATTTTCATAAGCGTTACTTTTCTTGGCGCTGTTGCAATTAACTCTCTCCCTCTCTCTCTCCCTCTCTCTCTCCCTCTCTCTCTCCCCTCTCTCTCTCTCCCCAACCCCTCCCCCTATTTCTCTATCTCAGCAACCCTCACCCACCCACCCTTCTTCACTTTCTCCATTCCCTCTTCCTTTACTCCCAAGCATCAAATCGCGTGCCTCAAGGACAGTCACCCCCCGTACACCAAGCTGAGACTAGTCGAGGCCTTCGCCTCCCGCTCCCAACAGTATTGTATTATACACGTGGAGAGATAAATGAAAGCCTTGTCCAGTCTCTCAGCCTCGCTGAATACAGACAATCCGATCACCATCGATTTCAGTAAGTTAGTTAGCTATTCACCTCGGTACATCGCGAAGCATAATCATGTCAAGACGAAGTCCATTTAGACTCTTCTTGTTCTTATTGTTCTTGTTCATGTTCTTCTCGTTCTTCTTCTTCTTCCTGGACCGTTCGTTCGTTATTTCTTCTTCGTCTTCTTCTAAACATATGTTTAAAAAAAAGTCAGTCCATTTAGATTCTTCCTCTAGTTGTTTCTTCTTCTTCTTCTTCTTCTTCTTCTTCTTCTTCTTCTTCTTCTTCTTCTTCTTCTTCTTCTTCTTCTTCTTCTTCTTCTTCTTCTTCTACTACTACTAACTAATCCTACTGTTCTTCTTCTTCTTCTTCTTCTTCTTCTTCTTCTTCTTCTTCTTCTTCTTCTTCTTCTTCTTCTTCTTCTTCTTCTTCTTCTTCTACTACTACTACTACTACTATTACTAACTACTACTACTCTACTACTACTGCTACTACTACTACTACTACTACTACTACTACTACTACTACTGCTGCTACTACTACTACTTCTTCTTCTTCTTCTTCTTCTTCTTCTTCTTCTTCTTCTAAACATTTTAATTCAAGACGAAATGGAAGTCAATTTAGATTCTGCTTCTACTTTATAAATCGTTCCTATTCAGCTTGTTGTTTCCAGCTGAAGAGCTCAAGGCGCTGGCCGATACAGGACCTAACTCAAACCTCCCGAGGCGCCCACCTGCAGCAGCCTTTGGGCGCATAGTCTGACGTCCAGACAACTGAGCACATTCCTGGCCGACCGGGTACGAAGGAGGGGAACGGACTTAGTGCTTGTTGGGTGTATTTGTGTAGCACTGGTACTCGCTGGTCTAGGACATGAGCGTCAGGATCTTTTTCTTCTTCTGCTTCTCCTAAACACATGTCAAAAAGAAATAAATAAAATGTCGAAGGAGGGGAAGAGACCTAGTGCTTGTTGGTGTATTTGTGTAGCACTGGTCTAGGACATGAGCGTCAGGATCTTTTTCTTCTTCCTTTTTCTTCTTCTTCTTCTTCTTCTTCTTCTTCTTCTTCTTCTTCTTCTTCAGCTTTTCTTTTTGTCTCTTTCTTTCTTTCTTTCTTTCTTTCTTTCTTTCTTTCTTTCTTTCTTTCTTTCTTTCTTTCTTTCTTTCTTTCTTTCTTTCTTGCTTTCTGTTTCTTTATTTTTCTTTCTTTCTTCTTCTTCTTTTTCTCCTTCATGTTCCGTCTTCCTTTAATCTTTGGCAGTTTTTGAAACTACATAACTTAGCAATCTTCACTCAGGTGTGGTCTTATCTCTCTGGCCCGTTGGAAACAAACATAACCCTAACATCCCCAACCGATTACAACCGATTAACCCTTAAAACCTCGAGTGGCAGAGACAGTCCACAAATGGCGTAACGATCTCCGAGACTGATAAACTAATTAGAGCCAGCACGGTCTTCTTTTAACTTTCCTCTCATCTTATCCATCCCACCCCCTGACTTGCATTCACGGAGTTTTGAAACAGCCAAATGTCATTTAGCTAGCCTTGTTGAGAGTTTGTAAAGTGAGTCCCAGGTATATCTTTCAAACTCTTTTACTAAATAGTGGTAAAATGTTGTGTTTTTTTTCCTCCTCAAACCTTTACACTAGATTCACTTGGTCACAGAAGAGTTTATAATTATTGAGGTAAAAAAGCTCTCAAATAAAGATATAGCCCGATGATTTAAGAATTTGTAATACAGTAAAACCTCCGTTTTGAGACCCTCTCTTAAACGACTTCCTCCAACATACGACCGGAAAAAAATTCACCGATGCTTTGTACTATATAAACGGCCTCTCTTAAACGACTACCTCTAAAACGCGACTTGCGACCTTCAAATAATTAAATTTTACGACCTAGCATCTGAAAAATTCAGATTCCAAAGCAATACTATATTTGTGCGCTTGAAGAAAACACTTTCGTTTACAACTTTTAACAGCAGGCGATGCATTAAAACAGCTTCAAATACTCTAAATAGCTGACCAGATTTACCCTGAGCAAGGGCCTGTCAGATCTTGCAGACACCATGTCTGGTGTTCAAAGTGACATACTAAGAGAACATGCACTGGTGGGGGGATCAAGCAAACAAACAGAAATAACCCCTTTTTAAAAAACAAAACACCAAACTATTCAATGATTGAACAAAAATAATAACAACAATATTAATGGGGTTATCTTATAAATAGTTATAACTCCAAACATGCACTCAGCACTTACATACACTTTTAAACAACTATGATACCAACATTGATTTTTGTATTTTGTAAATAATGAGGAACAGGAAGATATTGACTGTATTGGTTGTGAGACAGAGTTCAATCTATATTTCTAAAAGATGGTAGATGTTCCCTATACTTAATGGTATGTGTACTTTTTGTACATGTATTTATTTTACTTAATTAATTTTCTAAATCAGTAAATGTCTTTTTCGAAAATGTCATATCTCCTTTTTAAGACCCCTCCAATTTAAGACCTCGTTTTAATGGCAATTTAAAGGTCGTAAAACGGAGGTTTTACTGTACTAAAATTACGGAGGTGAATTTAAAGCTCTTAAATAAAAATATAACCTAATAATAGAAGAATTTATATAAACCAAAATTACTGATGTGAAAAAAGATTTCAAATAAAGAGTTATCCTGATGATAGAAGAGTTTGTAAAACCAAAATTATTGAGTTAAACAAAGCTCTCAAATAAAGATATAGCTTGATCATAGAAGAGTTTATATAAACCAAAATTACTGAGGTAAAAAAGCTCTTAAATAAAGAGAATGCCTGATGATAGAAGAGTTTATAAAACCAAAATAATTGAGGAGAATTAAAGCTCTCAAATAAAGATACAGCCTGATCATAGAAGAATTTATTTAAATCAAAATTATTGATGTGAAAAAAAAGCTATCAAATAAAGAGATGCCCTGATGATAGAAGAGTCTATAATACAAAAATTGTTGAGGTGAATTAAAGCTCTCAAATAAAGATATAGCCTGATCATAGAAGAATTTATTTAAATCAAAATTACTGAGGTAAAAACATCTCTCAAATAAAGGGATAGTCTGATCATAGATGAGTTGATAATAACAAAATTATTGAGGTGAAAAAAAGCTCTCAAATAAACGGATGATGCAAAAGTTTGTCAAACCAAAATTATTGAGGTGAATTAAAGCTCTTAAAGAAAAATATAGCCTCATGATAGAAGAGTTTATATAAAACAAAATTATTGAGGTGAAAGGTCTCCAATAAACGTCAGTGTTGATCTCGACCTCAAAGGCACTTTAAATACTATCTATTTCAATGGTACTTCAATGAAGAGACGGGGGCTATTTCAAGCCACGGTCATACGTCGTTATGAAAGTTTTGTTCCTACCTATTGTGATGGCTTGGTTTCCAAAAAGCACTAGTTAAACCTGACAGTACGAAATATTAACAGTGCCTTTAAAAAAGATCCGTTCAGTCATTGTTGAGTGCCTGAGCTGCCTTAAAAGCGGAGGTCATAACGTGAACTGTCATATGCGTTTATAATAGATTTAGTTCCCGCAGGTGGTACCCTTCTTTTTTTTTCCTAAAGTAAAACAGTAGTTAAACCTGACAGTACGAAATACTAACAGTACCTTTAAAAAAAATGTTCAGTCATTGTTGAGTTTCTAAACTACTTTAGAGACAGAGTCATAACTGTGAACTGTCATATGCGTTTATTATAGATTAGTTCCCACACGTGGTAAACTTTTGTTGTTGTTGTTTTCCCAAAGTAAAACAGTAAGAAAAATGAGCGGTATCTTAAAAAAAATATATGTTCACTTATTATAGAGTTTCTAAACTTCTTTAGAGACGGGGTCATAACTGTGAACTGCCATATGTTTGTGTTTTCATAGACTAGTTCCCACTCGCTGTAAAGTTTTTTTTAAATAAATTTATTTTATTATTATTGTTTATCCAAAGTAGAAACAGTAGCTAAACCCACAAGTAGAAAAGCAAAACTAACTAACAGTAATTAAAAAAATGTCATTCAGTTTTGAGTTTCTGAAGATCTTTTAGGGACGGGGTCATACTGTGAACTGTCATATGAGTGTAACGTTGTTTTGTTTTTTCCCCAAAGTAAATATAGTAATATAGGCAGCACCGGTACCTGACAGTTGTAGGAAAGCTAACAATTTCCTTTTGAAAAATCCTCTCAATGTTTTTGGGTTTGTAAACTACTAAAAAGGCGGGGTCATAACGTGAACTGAAATGTCATTTGAGTTTTTTACAAAACGTAAGTTCACACATTTTTCGATGCTGTGTTTTCTCAAGTCTTCTTAAATGCGTAGAGCTGTTGGATATATGCGCTATATTTAATTTAATTTAATTTAATCACTTTATTTATATAGCGCTTTACCAACTCATGCTCAAAGCGCTGGCCGATACAGGATCTAACTCAAACCGCCCGAGACGCCCACCCGCAGCCTTGGGGCGCATGGTCTGACGCCCGGACAACTGAGCACAATCCTGGGCAGCCAGGGATGGGGGAGAAGGACCAGGTGCATGCTGGGTGTGTTCTTGTTACCGGCATTCACCCGTCTAGGACATGAGCGTCAGGATCTTTAAATTCCGTTATGATGGAATGTATGCGACACACAGACAAGACCTCGGTTTATAAGTACTCTCATCCGAAGGAGTAGGAAAACAGGAGTAAAATGTCTTTCCCAGGGACACAACACAATGGCCCGGCCAGGGCTCGAACCCGGGACATTCAGATCCGCAAGCCGAAGCACTACCATTAGACCACCGTGCCTCCAACTCTATATCACATTGCCTGTAATAAATAAATAAATAAGTCCAAAGTAAAATCAGTAGCTGGACTCGAAAACTAGAAAACAAACGATACTTAGAACAACAACAACGATGACGACAACAACAACAAACAAACAACACAACCCAACAAAAACAACAACAACAACAAAAACAAATTTGGTCTTTATTGAGTTTTTGAATAAACTATTGAGAGTGGTCTGATTCGGCTTTTTGCAGTCCGCGGGACTGTCACGAATATAGGGGGTTGGGGGGATGAGGATCAGCAATTATTCCCCCGCGCTGTGTTGCCTCCCTTGACTAGGCCAACGTGCGGCGACATTCAGGGAAATAATGCTGGGAGTACTAAAGAATGATAGACAGGTAAAAGGCCAGAAAGAATGCAGACTAAACTAGTGGAGGATTTGAACAAGGGGGAAGTCGGGTGTTATAATATAATATAAGACAATTTATTTAATAGATATAGGTCAGGCGTAGGTAGTAGGCTTACGGCTGATTCACTAGTTAGAGTCTGTTAACGTCCAGAGTATCGTGGAGTTATTCGGGTTTAGCTATCTGGGAGTTACTGGGGCGATTGGGGACTGATGTCATCATATGGCAAAGGGGTATCTGACTGCTTTAGCGTGGTCAGCCAGATGTTCCGAGAATTGTGGTGTGCGCTGGGTGCGCACTTAGCTGCTATGGCGTGTGGGCGGTGGTTGCCTCAGGATTCTGGATGGCGATTGCGCAAGGGGTCCAGTCGCTTGGCGTCAGTCTTCCAATCCAGGTCACTAGGTCGAATTCTTGGGTAATCGGGGTTGTGATGCAAGCGGTCTACGGTGCTGACCGGTGGCTGTATTTCAGCTTTTACGCTTCACGGTGTCAACCAGGGTATAAGGGTTGCACGCAGCGGGTCTTCTCGTAGCAGCCCGGTATAAGGGCCCGTTCTGGAATGAAGTATTGACTCAGTATCAGAGGTGCACACACACACTCTGGATGCCGCGCCAGTTAGCGCGCATGCCAGTCAGATTTTCGAGTTTGGGAACACCGGCCAAGACTTGACCGGTTCGTTCCAACTGTCCAACAATTTCAACAATGGCTATTGGGGTTCGGTGGAGTTTACCGGCGGCCGCTAATAGATGATAGTTTCGGCGCCTAAGATGGGGTTATGGACAGCAGGGGCGGATATTTACTCAATAGGATCAGGGGAGAAGCAAAGGGGATAAATACAGGACAATGGGGATTAGGCAGGGTGCTTTACTGGGGGACTTTAATCTAAGAAACAGGACAACATGGCATGGGAGATTTATACAAGCAAGGGTCTAGGCAGGGGTATATACATGTATAACACAAGCATGGCATGAACAACAATCAAACTGCAGATAAAGGATACAAGAAGTAAAATGCATATCACAAGCAATACATCAAGACAAACCACAGACACGGACGTAAATATCTACAAGACATACGAACATGTTGGGGAAAATCGACGGGTGATGGGAATGCTAAATGATATGAAATAAGTCTCCACTCTTACCTTGACCAAGGAACGGGTAGAAACACAAGAATATTGTCGGAGCTCAGCGGTCGCAACGAAGGGGCAGACGTGTCTCGGAGCAGTGTGTTTACTCGGGCTGCCAGAAGAAGACTGACCCTTGGGTCTGACTCTTCCGAGGTTCCAAAGGGCTATCCCGAGGGGCGGGGCTTAGGTGGCTTGGCCAGCGGGCGAGAAAGTAGACGCAAGCAGCGCCAGGGCCAATCGTCCGCTTGTGACAGGGACCCTATAAACAATGACTACCTAGCAATCTACAGAGACCTGGTAGTACTGTGAACTATAATATGAGTTTATCAAACATTAGTTCACTTGTGTCGTAACTTTTTTGTTTATTTTCAAAGTAAATTCAGAAGCTGAACCTGAAAAACACAAACAAACCAGGTATTCCATTGCTGTTGCCATTGTAAACTCGTCTATGAGAACTGTAACAAGAGTAACCAAACGTCTGGCGGAAAATGAAAGGCATAGAAATTCACTATGCAGCAAATATCACCGACAGCCCTTTCACCACCCACTCCCACCAACCCCACCCACACCCCATACCACATCCTCCCTTTCTTTTACCTCCCGAAGACAAACTATACCCTCTTCCAAACACCCCTCCCACCACCACCACCACCACCACCACCACCACCACCACCTCTGCCTCCCTAAAATAAACAATTGTAGAGAGATTTTTTCGTGACTTCAAATTATTCGAGACGCATAAATAATGAACGAAAATTTTGAAAAAAATTTAAATAAAAATCAAAAAAACTTAGAGGACACATTATTATCAATAATTAATTCGTTCTTATATAGGCATATATTTTGTTTTTGTATAGAGCTCTTCCAGCTCCACAGCTGCTCAAGGCGCTGGTCGATACAGGATCTAACTCAAGCGAGCCGCCCGAAGCGCCCACATTGGCACACAAGGTCTATGTTTATCCCCTAACAAGAGGAGAGAGAAAGATGCACCTTTCTCGTTATCTCTAAAACCGAATTTGTCTATCAAACTGAATTTGCTTTCTAATCGCTTGTTAAACGATCATCTGTGGTGCCCCTACGACCGCCGGGTTTGTTACACTCGTTTGATGGTGGTGTTTTTCTTTATCAGTAGTTGATTCAGCCCCAATGCTGAAGTCCTGATAAAGTGTAACTCGGATTCGTTTATCCACGCAACCCGTTCAATCAGCAACAAGCCGCAGAGTCGTCGTATGAAGTTTTCAAACTTTATTCAGCGTTCATCAACAACTGCATGCAATCGCCTTTTCACTTTCTCTTCTTTCACAACACAGTGTGTCAATTATATAGTTTTTCTCTCAACTCGAGATAACCTCAGAATGTTCCCGATGACGCTTTACAACCAATCAATTTACAAAAGTTCGTCATCACTGACTTACGTCATACAACATTCTTTTCGTCCAAGAATGTTCTCTATCACGAAGCTCCGATCGACAGTAAACAAGCAGATCTAGAGAATTCTCCAATAATATCGACTAACGAAAATTATCAACGTTATACAAAGCTTCTTCTAACAGCAATGCAAACCCAAATCAAAGGTAAATACACTCTATTATTGAATACTTTGCAAAGCGAAACGATTAGATCTATCGTGCGCGTTTCAGACCACAGGCTGTGAAGTCCGTAGGCCTCGCCTCAACTACATACTATACATAGAAGGTCATCCACTCGTTCAACGTCCGGTTTACGACTGACCCCCAAAAAACACCTTTCCTACCTTTTGTGCCCACTTCAAACTCAAACGGAGGGGCCAGACGAATCGCAAACACTCATAGCAACACATTCGTTACACTTCCAACGATGTCGGCTCCAAATTCACTGCGAATTTGGTCAAAAACGCAGTCACATAAGCTGGTTCGAATTTGGACACCACGCCGCTAGTCGATCAAAATACATAGCAGTTCCTTTACGACCTTTCATTGGTCGCTAAGAATACGCGCTATTAGGCCTAATGAAGGGCAGACCACTCTAGCGATATTAACGAATTCGAAAGTCGCCAACGATCTTTTGTTTATATCGCTAGAGTGGTCTGCCCTTCATTAGGCCTAATAGCGCGTATTTTTAGGCGACCAATTAAATATCTTAAAGCAATTGCTTTATATATTAGGATCGACTAGCGGCGTGGTGTCCAAATTCGAACCAGCTTGTGTGACTGCGTTTTTGACCAAATTCGCAGTGAATTTGGAGCCGACATCGTTGAAAGTGTAACGAATGTGTTGCTATGAGTGTTTGTGATTCGTCTGGCCCCTCCGTTTGAGTTTGAAGTGTGCACAAAAGGTAGGAAAGTCGTTTTTGGGGGGTCAGTCGTAAACCGGACGTTGAACGAGTGGAGGACCTTCTATGTATAGTATGTAATTGAGGCGAGGCCTACGGACTTCACAGCCTGTGTTCAGACATACTATCCTTCGCGTTTCAACGTAACAGGGTTACGGGACAGGATAGGATATGATAGGATATGATTCTAATCGTTTTATACAGGATCAAGATTAGTTTTAATGTTTAATGTTTTTTTGGTCAAACGATCAGCATTATTTTCTTCTAATATTAATTTCTAAATCCTTGCTTCTAAAAACAATTTCACAGGTCGCATTTGCTGCACCCCACTTAACTCCAATCATCAGCAACACAAACCCTTGTCTTTTATCCTTCCAGCTAACGAATTCCCTGTTCAAACAACTCAAAACAAAAATTTGTCAAGTCCGATTTGCGCGTCATTAACTCGATTCGTCAAGGGGAACCCCTCTACTTTTATCTTGCCATTTAACAAATTACCTCCATACAGCGCATTTAAAAGGAAATTTTTTAGCGTGGTTCAAATACTGTCGCTCGCGCGATACTGTCATTGCAACTTGCAACAAAATTTCAGCAGACAACTGAGAAAGTTCTGAATGCAAAACATGTTTCTCTCTTTTTCTTTTCTTTCTTTCTTTAAATCGTTAGACTTTATACTGGAAACAGGTGGTATAATAATGATGGTTATGTTATCACAGCAGCGCCATCGAGAACTGGTTCAGAACAACAATAGATGTGCATCAAGGATGTCTATCCTCCCCAACTCTTCAACATCTTTCTAGAGCGCATTATGTCAGATGCCCTTGCAGATAATGAGGGCACAGTCAGCATAGGGGGTAGAGCAATCTCCAACCTCCGTTTTGCGGATGATATTGACGGATTGGCTAGAGAGGAACAAGAACTTGACATCACCTCCAGGGCCTTTGGAATGGAAATAAGTTCAGAGAAGATCAAAGTGATGACCAACAACACCAATGGCATCAACGCGGACATCAAAGTCCAAGGCCTATCTCTCAAAACGGTGCACAGCTTCAAATATTTAGGAGAAAAAGTATCGGACAATGGGTCCCAAGAGGAAGTCCCCTCCAGGATAGCACAAACAACTGCGGCCCTGACAAAGCAGAAGCCCATTTGGAAAGACAGAACCATCAGTCTGCACTCCAAGTGAAGGTTGCTGCGCTCCATTGTCATCTCCATCTTCCTCTACTCTTGTGAAACATGGACCCTCACAGCAGACCTACAGCGAAGAATACAAGGCATGGTGATGAGGTGCTACAGAAAACTTCTGGGCATTTCCTTTTCCCAGCATATTACATCGGACGAAGTCCGACAAACCATCACAAAAGCCATTGATCAATACGATGACACGCTCACAGTGGTAAAGAAACGGAAACTCTGATGGTATGGCCGCATCATCAGAGCATCAGACCTTGCAAAGACCATCCTGCAAGGCACGGTGCAAGGCAGAAGAAGAGGGAGACAGAAAAAGAGGTGGGAGGACAACATTCGAGAATGAACTGGCTTGACAGTGAGCGAAGCCAGGAGGGTTGCTAAGGACAGAGAAAGATGGATTAAGCTGGTTAAACTATGATCTGTGGTGCCTCAACGACCTACGAGTTACGGGATAGGATAAGATAGGAAATGGAGTTGTGTTGTGCTCGCTGGAATATAATTTTCCATGAATATTTGTCGCGCGTTGTGAACATATTTCACTGTCGGTGTTCCACGCAAACCGCACGTACATCTAGAACTTCAAAGTGACGATAAATGGGGTTCAACAATTTATCGCATAACTATGTACAAAAACGGGGTCAGACATGTGTTCCTGCAGGTCTATGGTATTTGTCCCTACAAGATTTTTCAATTCAATGTTCCTTTTAGATCTATATTCCCACAGGTCTAACTTCCCCCAAGTGTCTGTGATTATCCCAAGTATAAATTATGTTCCCATTGGCCCAGGATCTTGTTACACGACACAAGATACAAGACGAATGTTTGTCCCCAGTTTTACACAAAGAAATGTGACAATGTAGGCACTATAACATATAAGCATGAAACGTGACGTACGCCGAGGTTTGTTTGTTTGCTTATGTATGCGTGCGTGCGTGAGTGTGAGTGAATATTAGCGGTGTATTTATTACTGTTTTAGGCACCCTGCAGTTACCGTATGCTCACGAACGTAATATTAGGTGAATGAACATAGTTCTGGTGGGGGTGGGGTGGGGTGGAATGGAGGGAATATAGAAATGGGGAAGGAACTGAAGCATGGCCGAACAAAAGATTTGGGGAAATATAGGCTTAGAAGGGAAGATAGACCTAGGGGAAACATACGACATACTCCCACCAAAAGCGCTTTATCAATCATGCATCAGTTCCTTAGAAACTATGCCAGGATGCACAAGTCTAGAATTGGACACTTCCGATACAGAGGAAGATAATGGATGAATGAATGTAAGGAGTTTGTCAAGCGTCTTAAATCTCACCACACGCTGAAGAGCTCGATCGCGGCGCACCTCGCGAAGTTAGCACAATCATCTCCCGATAACAAGAGTCAAAACACAATTTTTCTTTTTGCAGGCTCCCTATTGATGAATTGCCGCCAGCGGATCTAGAGCAATTCGACCGAACCTCCGGAGCTCAGTGATGGTAGAGTGCTCGTCTAGTGGCCACACTTAGCGATGACCCAAGTTCGATTCGACTGGGGTGGGCAAAGATTTATTTTAAAAAAAAAGTGGCGTCTTCAATGTCCATAGGAGGCAGTCACTGCGCTAAACAAGGCCACCTTCTGGCTTTCAGCCCCACCCCCACTCCCCCTCCCCCTCACGTATTTAGGATACATAATTAAAAGACCCCGTTTGGAAGGCTTTGTTTACGTTTGGCGAAAACGGGTTTAGCCTAAAATTCGCATTGTTATTACTTGAAACAATGATAAAGTGGGCTTTCGTTGCTCAAACCGACCGCTACAATTTTGAATTCTCTATTTTAGTTCTGGAACTCTCTTCCCCTCTCTCTTCGCAGCTCTCAAAACATAGCTACTTTTAAATCCAACTTAAAAAAACTCATCTCCTCCTTAAATGTTTCTGATCTTGCCTCCCATCATCATCGTCGTCATTCCTCCATTTGTTTTGTTTTGGTTTTTTGGTTTTGATTCAGACCACCGTCACCACCCACCCCATCACCTATCCTTAGCTCTCCCCTCCTCCCTCCCTCCCTCTCTCCCTCGTCTCTTATTAGTTAGCAAGTTTTTGATTTTATTTTGTATGAAGCCGGATGTTTAGAATGAATGCGTGAGTACTGCGCTTTGAGATATTGGGAAAAAGCGCTATATAAATATCCTTATTATTATTTCTGACAGGGAGTGATTTCCCATGTTTTAACGAGGAAAAGCCTGCTAGTGTCAGTCACAGTCTGAGAGTCCGAAAATGTTATTGTCAGGCTCCAGGCCCGTAACAATGGAGTTCACATAATTGCGAAAATACAAATAAAAAATGAAACATTCGGAAAAAAAAAGGTAAGTAAGTAAACGAGAAAATGGATTATACAACATCAATATTTGACGCACTATGATACAAGCGGGACCTGAAAATTATATTTATTTTAATTACATTAATGATTACTTTCGTTTTGTACTGTTAAAAATACTGCTACTAATAGTAATACGATCGTAACCAAGGAACGGAATTAGGTAGTGGCAACGTTTTGGTTCATGGCTTTAGTAGCCTTAAATACGAAATTACACACGTTTATAATCAGCACGTTTATACAAAAAGCTTGCCAATGTGACAGGTGATAAGCGTGCTCAACAGTGCACGTCTCTATTTAGAGGGCAAAAGGATGATAACCTACGATGACATCACTGCTATTCTATACCACAGCAGTGTGACCTTTGACCCTATTTCTGAGCGAACCACGCGGCTTGAAGAATGTGTCTTTGGTGTCTGGGGTAGGACAGGATCTATTTTATCAACCTCAAACTAAAAACCTTAGGAGCAATTATTTTTACGGGTTATGTTTCTTACCGGGTTTGCAAGCTGCTATTTTTAGCTCCAGAAATGTTGGCTGGCCAGCCCACGGCTGTTGCTATTAATAGACACACACACAACTACGGAATGTATTCATTTTAAAAATAACTATGCGGTCGAAAGAGTAATTATTTCGTTGTTGGTTTTTTTTTTCAGTGGGTGTTACACTCGAATCGATGTTGGTGTTTTCTATCAGTAGTGGATTCAGCCCCAATGCTGAAGTACTGATGAGTGTAGCTCAGATTCGTTTATTCACGCAACCCGCTCAATCAGCATACAAGTCACAAAGTCGACGTATGAAGTTTTCCACTTTTATTCAGCACACATCAGCAACTGCAAACAATCGCTCAATCGCCTTTCCACTCTCAAGTTTTACTTTCCAACTCACTATCAACAACTTCCTTTACCCACACACAGGGCATCCATTTTATAATTTTTTCTCTCATTCGAGATGATGACAGGACGTTCTAGAAATGACGCATTACAACCAATCAGAATTAAAGATCGTCATCACTGACTTACGTCATACATATTTCTAAACATACCCGGAACGTTCTCTTACTTCGAAATTTATCGGGAAATTTCTATCGAGAGTAAACAGTGAAATCTAGAGAATTCTCCAACAATATCGACTAACGCAAATTATCAACGTTATACAAAGCCTCTCCTAACAACAATGCAAACTCAAATCAAAGGTAAATAAACTCCATTATTGAATACTTTGCAAAACGAAACGATTAGATCTTTCGTTCGCGTTTCAACGTAACAGTGGGACAACACTCACTGTGAATGTTAAAAGGATCTGTCGAGGAAGCCTGGTCACAGGGGGGTCCCTTTAAGCTACGCTACGCTTTAGCGACGTATGAAACTAACCTGAGGGTGGTCGTGCTCTTGGGCATGTTGGACAAAGCGATGAAGTCTGTCTTTCTCAGGACGGTAAGTGTGAAAGGAGCTTTCAGCGCTGGTTCGTCGTAGCACGGGAACGCCATCCGGGCATAAGTGGGAACAAAGATGCTGGCTACAAGATACCTGCAAAGTGGGAAATAAGCCTATTACCTGTGTACAGTTCAGGGGAGATAGAAAATAAGCCTATTACCTGTGTACAGTTCAGGGGAGACAAACAGTTTGTGTAGAACACAAAGGTGACTTTAGCCCAAAGGGATGGAACTGGAGATCACTGATAGTGTTACACTCGTTGTTGGTTTTTATCAGTAGTTGATTCAGCCCCAATGCTTGAATCCTGATAAGTATAACTCGGATTCGTTTATCCACGCAACCTGTTCACTCAGCAACAAGGCAGGAGTCGTCGTATGAAGTTTTCCAACTTTATTAAGCGTACATCAACAACTGCATACAATCCCTCAATCGCTTTTCACTTTCTCTCTCTTTTTCAGACACAGTGCATCAATTATATAGTTTTTCTGTACTCCAGATAACGTTAGACTATTCCAGCGTGGCGCATTACAACCAATCAAATTAAACTTCGTCATCACTGTCTTACGTCATACAACTTTCTTCATCATAAAAGAATCTCTCAGCTTCTAGTGGATCTATCTAGATGCTTCGATCGATAGTAAACAAGCAACCCTAGAGAATTCTCCAATAATATCGACAAACGAATATTATCAACATTATACCAAGCTTCTTCTAACAACAACGCAAAATCAAATCAAAGGTAAATACACTCTGTTATTGATTGCTTTGCAAAACGAAACGATCGGATCTATCGTGCGCGTCTCGCACGTACTATCGTGCGCGTCGCAAGCGTAACAGATAGCAACTTGGATATAACCTCTTTTTAGATGCTATCCTGCATGGAATGACGGAATGATAGAAAAGATCTCTCTCTCCCTCTATCTATCTATCTATCTCTTTCCCCCCATCCACCCCCCCCCTTTTTTAATCTGCTGTTAATCGTTTGTATTTTTGGATTTGTGCCATATAGACAACGAATGACCATTTCGCTAATGTTCTCAGCTTGTCAGTTTATCGGTTGAGCTTGGTAAAAACTCTAGGGGCTGGTTTTTCGAAGCATAAGAAAACGCCTGAATGAAGTTCTCAGGAAAAAAACCAACAACATCTTCATGCGAAAAAAACAACAACAATTTGCTGGTTGGCAACGGAAAAGGACAGGAACCTAACTGTTTAAAAGAGAATTCGTTGCCAAACAATAGTTTTAAAAATCTAAAGTTGCAGCCTTGGTAGTTCTAAACATAACACAACACAACTGAGTTCCATTTGGCCCCGAATCTGCTTACAATTTGCTTAGAACTCGTTTTTTTGTATCAGAAACTGTCAAGTTGGTCTAGACATTGAAAGGTTTCCTGCATAGCCCAGTGGTATGGTATGGTAGGTAAATTAACGTCCCCGGACACATTGCGTATAGGGGACAATACATAGCCCAGTTTTTTGGAGTAAAATTTACGTCCCCGGACACATCAAGCGTGTAGGGGACGGGTTCATCACCACATTTTAACTAGACGAATCACATCAAATAAATGGATTGTGATGGGAAATTGTCAGGTGTGGTGCAATATCATTATACTATTTGGTGCGCTTACTTCCGCAACTATAGAGTGCTTGAAAAGTAACTTAATATAGCAAACTGCTTCTAACCTTGTGTAAATAGTAAAGTATTGTGATCTTTATAGTGGCAGAATGTTCAGTACTCATCTTTGATTTCCTCTCATAGTGGTAACAGCGGCATATGATTGAGGGCCTCTCGCTTGACGCTGCCTGAGCGAGATCAGCTGACCTAAGACGACATATTAACTCATTGGCGGTGGAACTTTTTTGCCATGTTTATTTCCTCAAAGCGCACTATTTAGGCGTATTTCTTCAAAATTCAATTACCTACTATATATCAGATAAAACAGAGAAAAACAATATATTTTTTGTCAAGATCATGGCATGTTCTTTCAAGAAATAAACAATAGAAAATACACTTATTCGCCTACTAAAAGTTTTTTTTATATCCAGAATATATAGTACATTCACCACAAAACATGTCAGTTTTGCCATAATAAAAAAAATACATTCAGGATATGTATCAAAATGTTTATGAATGATTTTGCAGATCAGTACATATAAAATTGTTATATTAGAATTGGCTGCTATTTTAGAATTAAGGTAAAGCACGTGCATCACATGTACCCATGAAAATTACTCTCACAGCAAAAATACTCGGTTTTACAGGTGACTACTCAGTTTTACAGTTAAAGGGAGGTAACGAACCAATTAGGAATTTGTAGTCTTGCTCCCAATTGTACTCTTCCTTTAATAGTTGGGTTGCTTACAGCGGACACTACCGATCTTCCTATGACGTGATGCGCTGGAAACCCTACAAACGAATCGAACATCCTATGACGCGCATCGCCGGCAATGAGTTGAGAAGGCGTAAGACCAAGAATCAGGCAACTGCCTATTGCGGGCTGTTTTCATCACTGCGAGATCAAATCAGAGATCATGTAAGTGGAATTCCGCTACTATAACCACTACTATAAGGACCAAGGACCACTACTATAAGGACCAAGGACCACTACTATAAGGACCAAGGACCACTACTATAAGGACCAAGGACCACTACTATAACTACTATAAGGACCAAGGACCACTACTATAAGGACCAAGGACCACTACTATAAGGACCAAGGACCACTACTATAAGGACCACTATGCATTTTGTTTCATACAAATTCAGGACTATTTACAAAAGTTATAAATGACTTTCAATAAGGAGATACTTTCCAATTACCAGGTTTAGGAGGTTAGGAAAAGCGCATTAACACATCCAAGTATTTATTTTATTTTATTTTTTATTATTATTGAGGATTTTTATAGCGCTCATATCTCGCCGTACTTGACCAGACTCTAGGCGCTGGCCGATACAGGATCTAACTCAAACCGCCCGAGACGCCCACCCGAAGCCTTTGGGCTGCATGGTCCGACGCCCGGACAACTGAGAAAAATCCTTGCCAGCCAGGGATGTGGGAGAAGGACCAAGTGCATGCTGGTTGTGTTCTTGTTACCGGCACTCACCCGTCTAGGACATGAGCGTCAGGATCTTTGAAGTCCGTTATGATGGAATGTATGCGGCACACAGACTAGACCTCGGTTTATACTCTCATCTGAAGGAGTAGGAAACGGGAGTAAAGACTGAGCGAGAGATCGTGAACTACATGACACCTATATGTATGCGCCTTGATTTGAGCTTGTTGCCTCGCTTTTTGTTTTGTTTCGTTGTGGACAGATTGACCTGGCTCTTTGCCGTTTTACTGCAGCGACAACGCAGCACAGCACTCCATACTTACTTGGTTGTGCCGTTTTCCTTGTAAGTGGAATAGTGGACAGCTTGGAAGGTCTCTGTCAGCGGCGCTTGGAAAGAAAGATGCACGTTGTACGTCTGATTTTTCTTCAAGGTCGTATCCAAGCGCAAGGTCAAGGTCTGCTTGTCCTTGTCAACCTCCCATGACTGAAAACCAGAGAGAGAGAGAGAGAGAGAGAGAGAGAGAGAGAGAGAGAGAGAGAGAGAGAGAGAGAGAGAGAGAGAGAGAGAGATCCATCAGCTTGTGTTGCTGCGTGGGTTCCCACACATTTTTATTTTCACAATCAGCAACCTCGAAATGAGTACTATCGACACCAGGATCGGTATCGACATGTGGTCGTTATCATCATCATCATCATCATCATCATCATCATCATCATCATCATCATCATCATCATCATCATCATCACCATCATCATCATCATCGTCATCATCATCATCATCATCATCATCATTACGTGGGTGGCTGTGATGGAGTCAAATGAACATTCAAATGCAGATTCAGACTCAGATATTTAATTGCCAAGCGACATACAATGAACACAGGATTACATTTCCCCGTGAGACACAAACCCACTAATTCCATAAATTATATCCAAGGCATCAAAGTTATTCTTTTTATCAACATTAGGCTTGTCAGATCAAATCGACCGCGGTAAAAATTACGAATCCTTTCAGTAATTGTTGGTATTCTTCGCGAATGGAAAGGAAGGATTCATTATATTATAGTTACAAAGCCAAAATGTCTAGATCTAATGGAAGAAACAAAAACAAACCAATTACAATGACTTCCACGGCGTCACCCTCGGGGGCTGACGTCACCCGCATACTGTTACGTGACATCTCTAAGCCAACCGCGTGCAGGACGATATCTGAGGTTACTTCCTTGCACAGGACCCGGATGTCGACGGTGCCCTTGAGGCTGAACTGCTTTGGTGAGGCGCGATAAATGTCCGGAATCCATTCCAGTTCGTAATGAAGAGGTTGAAGATTCGGGGGGAGTCTGAAGACAGGTATTGCTTGTCCATTCTCTTCTGGTTCAACTGCAGAGAAATGGTTGATTGATTTATTGTTGCTTTAGGTCCAGCGGACTCTTCCGAGCCAAATCAGGACCGACTGCAGAGAAAGAATGAATGAGGAAAGAGTAGGCCTATAGCGCTGTTTCATAATGAAAGCGAAAGTGGCGGATCGGTTGCGGCCCTTGGGTTCGGCTAGTTCCGGTTGAAGCAAGAAAGATGGAGGGTTATATAAATTATATTTCTCTTGTACAATCGTTCAAATTTTACTCAGGATGGCTGCTTGCCTAAACATTGATTGCTGATTTGTTTGTTCAGTAGGCCTAATTCGTTTGTCAGTGACCTACATTCACGAGAAATTCGAAGTCTCTTTCTTTTTCTTTGCTTTAATTTTTTAATTGAGAAATTTTAATTTTGCAGTTTATCTAGAAGATAACATTATTATACAGTAGAATAATTTTTGTTTTTAAGTCAGTGAAGCAACTGCAATTATGTCTTATTATTTTCAGTCTTTCAGTTGTTATTATTATTAGTTGTAGTAGTATTGTTATTATTATTATCATTATAACCATATATTAATTATTAGTTGTCTGTTGGTGCTGCTGTTGTATTATTATTATTATTATTATTAGTTGTAGTTGCATTGTTATTATTATTATTTTTATAATTATTAATTACTCTAATGATTACGATTAATATTAATATTATGATGATTATTTTGTATTATTACTCTTATTATTATAATGATTATTATTATTATTATTATTATTATTATTATTATTATTATTATTATTATTATTATTATTATTATTATTATTAATATTATTAATGCTCTGTGGGTTCGGGCAAATAGAATAGACCCAACGTTTCCCGGCGTGTCGTAAGAGGCGACTAACAGGGGTGATGTTAGCACGGCATCACTGGGCGAAAGTCTTCTACACAGAAGTCACCGGCCAGGGCGGAGGAACCTCACGTTACTACAGGTTCAACGACCACGTGCTCAGGGCCAAGGCGAGCCACACTGTATTCGTGGATTTCGGCTGTGGCCAACAGCCTGGAGAGGATTGGGCCCTGCCAGGTCTTTTTTGCCCAAGACACACTACATGATGACACAATCCACTAATTCCATACCGGATCGGTCGTCGCCCGGGCCGTCACCCGGCACAAGGACCGCGCCTTCCGTTGGCCACCAGGACGGAGGTGTTAAGTATGCTACTGATGGACAATATAGCAAGATCCGCACGAGAAACAACATCGTCATAGGAACCTGGAACGTCAGGACCCTAACTGCGGAAGGAAAATTAGAAGAACTGGCCCACGAGCTGGACCACTATCGATGGAACGTTCTAGGTATCAGCGAACTGCGCTGGAAAGGCCTAGGTGAAACAACGACTGACAAAGGCCACAAGCTCTATTTCAGCGGTAGAGATGACAGGCACGAACACGGCGTTGGATTCTTGGTCCACAAGAACATTCTAGCCACTGTCATGGGTTGCCGCCCAGTCTCCAGTAGACTCATTACCATCCGTCTGAGAGCAACCCCTTTCAACATTACCATCATCCAGGCCTATGCCCCAACTTCAGACTATGAAGACAGCGAAGTGGAGGATTTTTATGAAAATATACAGGCGGTCCTTGACCAAGTGCCGAAGAAGGACATAGTCATAGTGCAAGGCGACTGGAATGCCAAGGTTGGCCAAGATGCGCACCGCAACTGGGGAGACACATGCGGACCCCACTGCAACAACGAGACAAATGACAGGGGTCTGAGGCTATTGGAGTTTGCCAGATACAACAATCTGGTACTGGCAAACACGCTTGGTCTCCACAAAAAATCCAGACGATGGACATGGCACAGTCCCGGCGGGGAACATCATAACCAGATCGACTACATCATGGTCAAGAAACGCTTCAGATCAAGCATCAACATTGGCAGGACACGCACTTTTCCAGGAGCAGACATTGGAAGTGACCACGATCTCGTGATGATGTCTTTCCGGCTCCATTTGAAGAGAGTAAATACAGCAAAGTGCACTAGGCTGAAGTTCGACCTGGACAAACTGCAAGACCCGGAGGTGGCAAAAATATTTCAGGCCACAATTGGAGGGAAATTTGCACCACTGCTTATTTTGGGGGCAGGCGAAGTAGATGTCAACACCATGACCAATACCTTCAACTCAGCTGTAACAGATGCCGCCACTGAGATCCTTGGCAAGCACCGACCAAAGAAGAAGCCGTGGATCACACCTGAACTTTTGGATCTGTGTGATAAACGAAGAGAGTTAAAAAAGAAAAAGAACACCTCACAGGGAGCTGATGTCTACCGAAAAATCAACAATGACATCCGAAAAGGCATGCGCACAGCAAAGGAGAACTGGATAGAAGATCAATGCCAGGAAATAGAGAACAATCTGAACAAGAACAACAGCAAGAAGGCCTACCAGACTGTGAAGCGGCTGACAAGTGTTAAACAGCCCAAAGTCTCCACTATCCAAAGCAAGTCTGGCATTTGCCTTACAGAAGAACAAGAAGTCTTGGACAGATGGACAGAGTACTGCTCTGACCTTTACAACCATACACCAAATGGAGACCCATCAGTTCTAGCATGTCCCGAGAGCAGAGAAGAAGATGAAATCCTCCCAATTCTCCGGGAAGAAGTTGAGGCAGCAGTGCAATCGCTGAAGAAAGGGAAGTCAGCGGGAGTGGACAACATACCAGCGGAACTGCTACAAGCAGGAGGAGAAGCGATGACTGATGCTCTCACCACTATCTGTAACAAGATCTGGCAGAGTGGGGAATGGCCTACACCATGGACCCAGTCGCTTGTCATCACTCTTCCTAAAAAAGGTAACCTTCAGGAGTGTGAAAATTACCGCACCATCAGCCTCATCAGCCATCCCAGCAAGGTCCTCCTGAAAATAATACTCAACAGGTTGAAACCACAAGCTGAACAAATCATAGCTGAAGAACAAGCAGGATTCATGGCAGGGCGAAGTACCACTGAACAGATTTTCAACCTCAGAATAATCTGTGAGAAATACCTACAGCACCAACAACATCTATATCATGTGTTCATAGACTTCAAGAAGGCATTTGACCGAGTCTGGCATGCAGCTCTATGGGCAACCATGAAAGTGTACAACATCAGCCCTAAAATCATAGAAGTCATCAAAAGCCTGTATGACAAGGCTACCAGTGCAGTCCTCCATAACAGCGTCATCGGGAACTGGTTCAGAACAACAATCGGTGTGCGTCAAGGATGCCTACTCTCTCCAACACTCTTCAACATCTTCCTAGAGCGCATCATGTCAGATGCTCTTGCAGATCACGAAGGCACAGTCAGCATAGGGGGCAGAGCAATCTCCAATCTTCGTTTTGCGGATGATATTGATGGATTGGCTGGAGAGGAACAAGAACTTGAACAGCTTGTACAGAGGCTTGACACCACCTCCAGAGCTTATGGAATGGAAATAAGTGCAGAGAAGACCAAAATGATGACCAACAACACCAATGGCATCAACACGGACATCAAAGTACAAGGCCAATCCCTCAACACAGTGCACAGCTTCAAATATTTAGGAGCCATTGTGTCAGACAATGGGTCTCGACAGGAAGTCCTCTCCAGGATCGCACAAACAACTGCTGCCCTGACAAGGTTGAAGCCCATTTGGAAAGACAGAACCATCAGTCTACATTCCAAAGTAAGACTGCTGCGATCTCTGGTCATCTCCATCTTCCTATATGCTTGCGAAGCATGGACCCTCACAGCAGATCTCCAACGAAGAATACAAAGCATGGAGATGAGGTGCTACAGAAGACTTCTGTGCATTTCCTATACCCAACACATCACCAACGTTGAAGTCCGACAGACCATCACACAAGCCATTGGACAACACGATGACCTGCTCACAGTGGTGAAGAAACGGAAACTCCGATGGTATGGCCACGTCACCAGATCATCAGGCCTTGCAAAGACCATTCTGCAAGGCACAGTGCAAGGAGGTAGAAGAAGGGGGAGACCGAAAAAGAGGTGGGAGGACAACATTCGAGAATGGACTGGTTTGACACTGAGCGAAGCCATGAGGGCTGCTGAGGACAGAGAAAGATGGAGTATGCTGGTTAAGCGATCATCTGTGGTGCCCCTACGACCTTCGGGTTATGGGACAGGATAGGATAGGAAGGATTATTATTATGATCTAGGATGGATCTATACATATACTGTGGAATAATTATCTGTGTGTTAAATGTGTACGCATGGGTATGTGGCTGGTTATCTGTTTATGCATGTGTGTTAGTGTTTATAGATTTGTATTTTGGTATGGAAGTTGTTTTTGATAGTATATCAAATGTATCAATATTGTATGTCCATGTTTGTAATAATTTTGATGTTGTTATTTCCTTCCTTATTGCACTGCTAAACAAATATCCATGCCTTGTGTTTGGACAATAAAGAATCTTGAATCTTGAATCTTATTTTACATTGTTGTAATCTTTCCGAATCAGTCGCAAACGTTGTTCCCACAGTGGTTTCAGTGTTTTGTTACTGGTAATGTGTGTAACTTGACAATGCGCCCTTCAATTACTTTTCCTGCGAAATTAGGGCAGCAAACGCAATACTGTTTTCCTCCGCCACAAGTCTTCCGTCTACGTTCGGCCATGCTTAATACTCAACCGGAACTAGCCGGTGTCCGTGGCATAGGTGAAGGCAGGGACGGATAAATCTATCTGCACTAGTTTTGCAACAGCGCTATAAGTATGAATGTTGTTTGAAGTTTGTTTCTATTAATTGCAATCGTCACTTACAGCAGCAGCAGCAGCAGCAGCAGCAACGCCATCATCAACCACATCATCAGTTTATGGCTTATCATCAGCAGCAGCAATATCATCATCAGCAACATCACCAGAATAGCTTAGTCATCATCATTATCGTATTCATCATCACAACGGCTTCTTCGTCATTATCATCAGCACCAGCAGCAGCAACACCATTATAATTATCATCATCATTAGCAGCAACAACTTCTCATCATCAGCAACATTAGCAGCTGAAAAATCATCGGTAGTTATGGCAATAACGGCTTCGTCATCATCACTAAAATCATCATCATCATCATCATCATCATCATCATCATCATCATCATCATCATCGTCGTCGTCGTCGTCGTCGTCATCGTCGTCTTCTTCGTTAGCTCTCACCTAAAACTTTGTTGGCATCTCTGTTGGAGAAGTAGATGATGACGGCGACGCTGACGCTCACGATGCAGATGACGATGAGGGCGACGATGACAATCTTGACTCTCTTTTGGCTGCACACTCCTTCCGACATTTTTTTTTTTTTTTTAGAAATATCGATGATTCTTAGTTACTGTCTGTCCTAGAAACAGATAACAGAAAGAACTTAAGAAGAAGAAGAAGAAGAAGAAGAAGAAGAAGAAGAAGAAGAAGAAGAAGAAGAAGAGAAGGAGAAGGAGGAGGAAGAGGAGGAGGAGAAGGAAAAGAAGAAGGAGAAGGAGGAAAAGGAGAAGAAGAAGAGGGGGAGGAGGAGGAGGAGGAGAAGAAGAAGAAGAAGAAGAAGAAGAAGAACTACATGAAGAAAAAGGACAAGAAGATGACCGTGCAACATCTAGCAGCAAGTTGGCATAGAAGAGGCAGGGGAGGGAAGAGGAAGAAAAACAACAAAAAGAACAACAACAACAAAATGAAGAAGGACAAGAAGATGAAGAAGGACCAGAAGATGAAGAAGGACAAGAAGATAGCCGTGCAACATCTAGCTAGCAACACGTTGATATACATGTAGAAGATGGAGGGGGAAGAAAGAAGAAGAAAAACGGCAACAAGAACACGAAGAGCAAGAGCAAAAAACAAGAAGAACAACAAAAACAAGAACAAGAAAAACAAGAACAAGAAGATGACTTTGCAACAGTTAGCAGCAAGTGGGCGTAGAAGAGGTTGGGGAAGAGGGTGAGGCTGGGAGTTGCGGGGGGGGGGGGGAGGTGGTGACTGGGGAAACAGGAGAGGGAGACAAAGGGAGAGAAGACAAGTGTGTGTGTGTGTGTGTGTGTGTGTGTGTGTGTGTGTGTGTGTGTGTGTGTGTGTGTGTGTGTTTGTGTGTGCGGGGTATGGGGTGAATGGAAGAAGTGTTGAAAACATTAGGGATTCAGCCGCCTGCAACTGACAGTACGTTTCTCGTCTGTAACATTAATAGGCTAACCCGAGTTCGACCCCTACAACATCAGACATAACAAGATAAAATATGCTATAGAAGAGTTGACTTTTTGTAACGTAACCAAACCCCGATTCATCTTACATCCTGTCGCCAATAGAGCACGGTAGTGAATCCAGTCTTTGGGTCAAGGTTATATACGCAGGAGAGACCATGCCAATAACAAGAGCTCTGGAATAGTTTGGCATGTGTCTCGTGCATTGTACGGCACTTGGCAATATAAAACATTTTGGAATCTGAATCTCAACATGTTTTATTTTGTTTATTTGTATTATTTGTATGTTTTTTTGTTGTTCTCGTGGATCTTTGAATGTGTATGGCGCAGTTAACTTGCGCATGCACCTACAAACAAATCACGAGCTGCAGCCAGCTACGCTTCACCGATCGCAGATAAACAGGATAAGCCGGTCGCTATTCCTACCATCCAGACGCTCATTTCACCGGTACATGTTTATCTCCGCACACTCAGATAACGGTATCTTTTCTTCAAACAGACTGCAAGTCAGTTATGACGTCGTAAGTGTGACGTGTGTGAGTGTGTGTGACGTTTAGACGTTCGAGTTAGAGGGTACTGTGGTAAACAGTATCCCCAGTCATAAAATACAATCGCTCAACATTATTTCACAAAACAAGGAACCTAACTTTCGTGAACTTGTTTTGTTCGTTCGAGACGGCATTTCACACTGTTAGGGAATAGTAAATATCTTATATATCCTATCCCATCCCGTAACTCCAAGGTCGTTGGGACACCCAAAATCCTAACCTGACTCTTAAAAAAAAAAATATGTCCGCAGTGACAAATTTCACATTATGGAAAACATGTCGCACCACATGAGATTGTATCGCCACCGTCACCGTATGTCACAGCGTCAAGAATTAGTCACTTTCGGCAACAATGTGTCACTAAAAAAGTATATATTGCGCGATAGGGCTTACCAAATACGACCATGAAATCGTGTCACATACTACAAAAATCATTGTTTTTGGTATGAAATATAGTGGCACCGTTTGAATCAATAGGAGAAATATGTCGTTGTGTGACAAGTTTCCACATGAAATGTCAGTCACAATAATTATGTGACCTTATGTCGCGCGCAGGAAAATTATTTCACGTGCAGCGCGTTCCATAGGAATGTATTACAGAGATGACATTTGTATTTGGTAATATTGTAAAATACTAACAATTATGATAACTCAAACGTTTCAATGAAAGAATTCTAAACCCATCAACATTATGTTATGACTCTGTGTGTGTAGGTGTGTGTGTGTGTGCGTGTGTGTTTGTGTGTGTGTGTGTGTGTGTGTGTGTGTGTGTGTTTGAAATGTGGTGGAGCGTCTAAATTTTACGTGAAAAAGGCCGCTGTGACAGAATTGTTCCTTGTGTAACAATATTTCAATGACCCATATCTCTTATGCCACAGCGGGACGTTCAGACTGCGATAAACAAAAGTAGAATGACGTTATCAGGGTATTGTAAACTTTTACAACGCAGACCGTAACGAGTCCTCGGTCTCGCTTTTGATATACGAGTAGTATTGGTACACTGCATTTGACCCGCAGGTGGTGAACTCCGGAGTTTGCTTTCTCAGAAAAAGTGCAATGCAGCGACATCAAAAATAAAGGGAGAATTAGATTCTCTCTCCCTCCACATTTGTCCCCGCCCCCTCCCCCGCTTCTTCCCTCCACCCCACCCCCTCATCCCACCTTCTCCATGAAGCGTTTGAAACCACTGTCATTTGTAGTCATGATCACATTGGCCTAAGTGATTTATGATATTGCTGGTAGGTTGGGTTAACACGATGCTATTATTTTGAGTTTCTGAACTTAGCATGCAAACAACAATGAAGAAAACTAGACAGAGATTTATCATAAATATATTTATTTAACTATGTTATCAGTGCTCAAGGCCCTGACCCATTGTTACGTTGAAACGCGAACGAAAGTATGTCGGAAGCGTGTACGATAGATCTAATCGTTTCGATTTGCAAAGTATTCAATAATGGAGTTTATTTACCTTTGATTTGAGTTTGCATTGTTGTTAGGAGAGGCTTTGTATAACGTTGATAATTTTCGTTGGTCGATATTGTCGGAGAATACTCTAGATTTCCTTGTTTACCATCGATCGAAGGTTCGGGACGATTGTCGAAGTAAGAGAAGGTTCGGGGTATGTGTGGAGAGATGAATGACGTAAGTCAGTGATGACGATCTTTTATTCGATTGGTGGCAGTGCGTCATTTCTACTGTATTCGAAATCTTTCCGGAAAAGAGAGAGGTTATTTAATCGTGTGCCGAGTTGCTGTTGAGAGATAGTAAAGTTGTTGATAGTGATTTGGAGAGTTGCTGTGAAAGTTGTTGAGTTGAGTTGAGAATTGTATGCAGTTGTTGGTGTGTGCTGAATAAAAGTGGAAAACTTCATACGTCGACTTTGTGACTTGTATGCTGTTTGGACGGGTTGCGTGGATAAACGAATCTGAGTTACACAACTATCAGGAATTCAAGCATCGGGGCTGAATCAGATACTGATAGAAAACACCAACATCGAACTGAGTGTAACATTTTGGGGGTCAAGCCGCGATTCACGCCATAGCCAAGGGTTCAACTGCTACAACAAGCGAGTCAACGTTACGAGAGGCAGTCATCGAGGGTAGCCGCCAACGAGTTGCGTCGAGAGGGGCCAACATACTGGGACTACATCACCGATAGGTTCGGGTTGACTGCAAGGGCGAGTAGTCGCTGAAGTGTTGCTTCGTGAGCGAACAACAGATCGGGACTACGTTGCTGCCGTAAGACTACGTCGAGGGACAGTCTCGGAGCTACATCGCCAGTGTTACAGAGAGCGGCGAGCGGACGTCGCGTCTACTTCAGCACAGGAGCGTATACATCAACACCAGCGTGGTGCAGCGTCGCATACGACGAGGACAGCGGGGCCTGCGTCAGCGAAGGCGACTAGTGACAAGCATCAGCGCTACTGCAGAAAGCGTGCTGTTCTAGAACAGTCTAGAAAAGTACAGCACAGTCAAGAACTTTCAAGAAAAAGAACTTTCCAGAAAAGAACTTTCTTGAAAAGAACTTTCCAGAAGCATCAAGATGGCTGACTTCTGGCAGAAAGGGGTTGAACTAAATCTAAAAGGCAAACAGCTGACGGAGTACGTAAAATTCCAGGAGAGAATATTGCGTGAAGAAAAAGAAGAGCAGCGTTGCCGCGAAGAAATAGAACTAGAACAGAAGCGTCTAGAAGTAGAAGAGCAGCGTCGCCGAGAAGAAAGAGAAGAGCGGCGTCTAGAAAGAGAAGAGCGGCGTCAAGAAAGAGAGATGGAAGAGAGACGATTAGAAGCTGAGCGTCAATACCAGCTAGAGTTGGCGCGTATCCAGAACAATCAGCATGCGCCACATGTTATCAGCAACTTCAAAGCTCCAAAATTGCCAGTGTTCGTCGACGAAAAGGACCAGATCGACAGCTATCTAGCGAGGTTTGAAAGGTTCGCCGAAAGCGCTAAATGGCAACGTCAAAACTGGGCGATCATACTCAGCGCACTACTGACGGGGAAGGCGCTCGATGTCTACAGTAGACTGTCGAATAATGACGCCAAAGACTACGTTTTGAAAGCGGCCCTATTGCAGTGCTACAACTTTACAGAAAAGGGCTACCGTCAACGCTTTCGTGAATGCCGGCCTTTGTCAGACGAGACACCAAAGCAATTTGTGGAGCGCCTTTCATCATACCTACACAAGTGGGTGGAATTATCAGGCAAAGGGAAGACTTACGAGAGTCTCCATGAGCTGATCGTGAGGGAACAATTACTCAACGCCTGCCCTAAGGACCTCGCGATCCACTTGGAAATACAAAAGTTGCAGACGCTAAAAAACGTTGCTGAGACTGCTGAAAGATATCTCATCGCTCATGAGAAAACGTTGGGGCCACCCAGCGCGACGAAACACTTTCAGAAGACGGCAAGCCATGGGAACCAGATCCAAGGGAGCCAGACGAGCCAGAGACAGACGGACTCCACGCCACCTCCCAGGGAAGGGCATTCAAGAGGCTGTTTCACCTGCAACGCTACAGACCACAGAGCGGCTAATTGTCCTCAAAACAAAAGTAGTGGACAGCGGAGCAGTACGGACAACGCAGCGGCGGGCAACCGGCAGAGACGGTTCTCCAATCAACGGCAAACCAGTAGATCTGACCATCAAGTGTGCGGCGGGAGCGTCATTCTTCCGAGTGAGACCAAGCGCACAGCTACTCCCGCGGACGTGCAAGAGTGCATGACCGATGGCCAACTTCTCCTTGCCAACGGAAAATCCACCCCCGTCGTCGCCAGCGCAGCTGTGACCGTCCAGAACATGCCTGTTTCAAAGGGACGCGTCGGAAATCATGAAGTGACTGTCTTAAGAGACTCTGGTTGCAGTGGGGTCATTGTCAGAGAAGATCTAATCGCTAAAGAACAGTTCACTGGCGATTCTAAATGGACACTCATGGCTGACAGCAAATGTGTGAAAGCGCCAGTTGCGAAGATTCATGTCAACACCCCTTTCTACATAGGCGAAGTCGAAGCGGTTTGCCTGAAGAAGCCGCTGTATGATTTGATGATCGGGAATATCGACGGCGCGAGACGACCCGACGACCCCGATCCAGAGTGGAGTCCTGCCTCAACTCAACACGTCGAAGTTGTGGAGGATGATCCATTGCCGTTTCCCGATGGAGACCTTACAGAGCTGCTACGGGACAATGTGGTTACTCCGGCTCAGCCCTGCCGACCAGAGATCGTCGGTGCCGTTACTACCAGGGCCCAGGCCGAGAGAGACAAGACGTCTACGCCACTGAAGGTCGCCGACAACTCTAAAGCTGCCATCATGGACAGAGATAAACTGATCCAGCTCCAGGAAGCTGATAGCACTTTAAACAAGTACAGGAACCGCCAAGACCACGTGACCAAAGGCAGTGGTACGGTCTATTTTGAGGTGAAGGCCAAGATCCTGTACCGAATCTTCCAGCACCCGAGGGTCAACGGAGGGAAACCACTACGTCAAGTCTTGGTACCGTTACCCCTAAGGCGCCAGGTGATGGAAGTAGCGCATGACTCAATCATGGGAGGTCACCTGGGCATCAGGAAGACGTCGGACAGAATCCAGGCGGTGTTCTACTGGCCAGGACTTCATGCGGACGTCAGCCGTTTCTGCCGATTATGTGACATTTGCCAGAAGACCATATCTCGAGGAAGGGTCCCGAAAGTGCCTATGCAGAGGATGCCTCTGATCGACCGACCTTTCAAGAGGGTGGCCTTAGACTTAATCGGCGAAATAAGACCTCCGAGTGAAGAAGGTCATCGATGGGTACTGACTTTAGTGGACTATGCAACTCGGTACCCAGAAGCAGTGCCGCTGAAGAAGATTGACACTGAAACTGTAGCAGAGGCACTAGTGGACATGTTCAGTAGACTTGGAGTGCCTGAAGAGATCCTGACAGACCTCGGGACGCAGTTCGTCTCTGACTGCATGAAGGAGGTCAACAGACTGCTGAGCATCCGGCATTTGACTACGACACCCTACCATCCGATGTGCAACGGGCTCGTCGAAAAGTTCAATGCTACGCTGAAGTCCACCCTGAAGAAACTGTGCAGCGAGCAGCCCAGACAATGGCATCGCTATATCAACGCCTTACTTTTCGCCTACAGAGAAGTACCGCAGGAGTCCACCGGCTTTTCTCCGTTCGAGCTGCTGTACGGAAGAACCAACCGAGGGCCGATGCACATCCTAAAAGAACTGTGGACGAAAGAAGTAGACACCCCAGAGGTGAAGAACAGCTACCAGTACGTGTTTGAGCTACGAGAGAAGCTGGAGCAGACTCTCGAGATAGCCAGAGAAAACCTGAAGAAGTCCCAAGACTGTGGAAAGCACTACTACGATCGTAGGGCCGTGAGCAGGAAGTTCAAACCTGGCAACAAAGTGCTGGTGCTGCTACCTACTGATCATAATAAGTTGCTGATGCAGTGGAAAGGCCCGTACGAAGTGGAGACCGTGGTGGGGATCAACGACTATAAGGTGAAGGTCGGCCAGCATTCCAAGATATACCACGCCAACCTCCTTAAGCTGTACGTGGAAAGGCCATCAGAGACTGTGCACGCAGCCACAGCAGCTGTGACCGACAACAGCTTTGACAGCGAAGAACTGTTGGAACTGGGAGACTTCCACAACAAAGAAGGCATCGATGATGTTAAACTAGGACCAAGCTTGACGGAAGGTCAAAAGTTGGAGCTTAAGGACCTTATGGGCGAATTTCCCCATAGCTTCAGTGATGTCCCAGGCTCTACGACTTTGGTCGAACATGAAGTCCACACCCAGACCTGGAAAGAGCATCTGCAGACCTTGAGGGAGCTGTTCCACCGTCCCGCAGAAGCCAACCCGGCCGTGAGACCCAGCGAATGCATTCTGGGAGCTGACAACGTCGACTGCGTCGGACATCCAATGGAAGAAGGAGACAACGGAGGACGCACTGATTCCAGGGAAGCCCACGTGATCATCGTCTTTGACCCTGGGCCGATGACGACCGCAACTGACAAGGGCGTCGTCTCCTTGCGAACGAAAGAACATTGACTGTGTGGACGAACTAAGAATATTGGTATGCGACTCGGTACCCTTGAAAATGAAAAACGTTGATTGGGTAAATGAACTGTGAACATTGACAGTATCCAGAAAGACTTGCAGATGAGAAACTTTGTGTGAATGAACTGAGAACGTTGATAGTGTTCAGATAGTCTGAAATAAGTTTTAATTCTGAACTTTGTTTGTGCATTACGTTTCAACGTTGTTGAAAGAAATTAGGTAAATTTCTTCTTGAGTGGGGGGTTATGTTACGTTGAAACGCGAACGAAAGTATGTCGGAAGCGTGTACGATAGATCTAATCGTTTCGATTTGCAAAGTATTCAATAATGGAGTTTATTTACCTTTGATTTGAGTTTGCATTGTTGTTAGGAGAGGCTTTGTATAACGTTGATAATTTTCGTTGGTCGATATTGTCGGAGAATACTCTAGATTTCCTTGTTTACCATCGATCGAAGGTTCGGGACGATTGTCGAAGTAAGAGAAGGTTCGGGGTATGTGTGGAGAGATGAATGACGTAAGTCAGTGATGACGATCTTTTATTCGATTGGTGGCAGTGCGTCATTTCTACTGTATTCGAAATCTTTCCGGAAAAGAGAGAGGTTATTTAATCGTGTGCCGAGTTGCTGTTGAGAGATAGTAAAGTTGTTGATAGTGATTTGGAGAGTTGCTGTGAAAGTTGTTGAGTTGAGTTGAGAATTGTATGCAGTTGTTGGTGTGTGCTGAATAAAAGTGGAAAACTTCATACGTCGACTTTGTGACTTGTATGCTGTTTGGACGGGTTGCGTGGATAAACGAATCTGAGTTACACAACTATCAGGAATTCAAGCATCGGGGCTGAATCAGATACTGATAG
Organism: Oncomelania hupensis; assembly: GCA_036898135.1. NCBI lineage: Eukaryota > Metazoa > Mollusca > Gastropoda > Littorinimorpha > Pomatiopsidae > Oncomelania > Oncomelania hupensis. Next base: position 18,699,466 of record CM072520.1, read on the forward strand.
AAAACACCAACATCGAACTGAGTGTAACACCCATACAGGATCTCGTTCAAGCCTCCCGAGGCGCCATTAGCTTGTCGCACTCTCCTGAAAACTGAACACAACTCTGGGCGATCTTCTAGGTATAGATTGGTAGATTAGTATTAATACGCCAAATGATAGGCTAGAAACTAGTAGAGCTGGATACCGTGGGTCAAAGTCGTACCGGTATTACCGCGGTATTTTTAGGTCGTATCGGTATTTCGTACCGGTATACCGCGATTTTAAGTGTTACAATCAAATGGGATATGGCACTGACAGTAGTGACCGACGCTAAAGAAAGATTGTCATACACTTCAAAACAGTTTCAAAGAACCACGTTTCCATAGAAATTGAAGCTTTATTTTTGCTTGAACGCCTTCAAACAAAATATGATAAATCACCATTTAGAACATCAGCAAACTTTAATCCACAAAATCAAAATAAAACAAAAACATTCAACGGGAACGGTCTTTAAGAACTTTAAGAGTTCAGAAGGATTGGCGACTGGTACCATGCTCAAACACGGGGCTAAGCTGCTGTTCTCATAAGTTCTTCTTCAAGAACTGCCTATCCACGTGCTTGGGCTTTGGCTCGCACTGTGGGCGGAAAAGATGTCGTCCACTGTCGCGTTATGTGTTGTCGAGATTTCCCAGTAAACAGGACCTTGGACAGCCGCACCGGTATACCGTGCCGTCGCGTTTCCGAACCTGAATACAGTTACGTATCGGTAAAACCGTCCAGACCTAGAAACTAGACAGAGATCTAGCTAGCATACGAGTAGCTTAACAACTATGGAAAGTATAGAGAGGGAAAGTGTCGCGCTTGCTAAGAACTAATAAACAGCGTCAAGTTAAAAATAACAGTAACAGGCTTATTAATAGTAACATGCGCGATAATGTGTTTTACACTAACCACTTTGTCTCCCTTTAATACTGGTAATTGCACATTGCGCCTGTGAAAAGAGGCGATGAACAAAAAGCTAAAGAAAACTAGTCTACCATGGTCTAAACATACTATATGGAAAATGAAATTATGGTGTTTGTTTAGGGCTTAATAAACAGAATAAAATTAGAAATAACAAACTAACAGGCTTCCTACTAGTCACGCGCATGTGGTGGGACTAATGACACTGTGGTATTATCGTGCGAGAGTAATCCAAATTAATAGTCACTCCCTTCCTGTCCGGAATTGGTCACAATTTTGGTTTGGGAAGAACACAAATTAAGCTAAAAACAAAACAACTATTATACGGATGCACAAGGTAAACTGAAAGGCTACTGCTGAAGCCTTGAAGTAAAATTGTAAAAGGATTGAAGTGGTTAAAACTATAGATCCAATAGAGTTAAACTTGGCAGCGGTGCCAGTCTTAAAATCTTCAAAGGTCAGCTGAAAGATTGCGAAAGATTCCGGAGTTTTGTTGTCTGGTGTATGAAGAACAGTGTGCAATAACTTGCAGAGGTTATTATTGTTGTTGTAATGACGAGAAATGTTATTATATAAATACTGAAAAGAAAAGTTTCATACCTTTCTAGCTCATCACATTGGCAGGTAAAAACGTAACCTGAGTTTATACCTCTGCCATAGAGTCAACAAAACCAAAGACATACAAATATTAGATCCGCAACTCGCGCTGGCTTTCTGTGCCATCCAATTTTATGCAATAAATAGATCACAATGTTTCTCATTCACTTAAAGTGAGTCTTGGGCCCTGGATCACAATACGAATTTGTTTTTTAAAATAAATAAAATGTTGCCGTCCGCCCTTTAAAGCTAAGGATACTGTAGTACCATAAATGCATGCAAGGTTAGCAGAAATCGCAAAGAAAGTTCACCTCCGGCTAATTTTGTTATGTCTCAAGTATGACCAAGTACGTTCATGCAATGTTCAAACTTTCTACGACAGAGTGGCGTACCAGGAGCGCAAAGGACAGAAACCAGACCTAGACGATAGGCGCCCTCGGACGCTCATGTGCTGACGCTCCGGAACTGTATACATCCTGAGAACAAAACCCAAACCAAACAACAGGACCTACGATGGTCGGACATCGTACATGCAAGCGGCTAAGCAAACAACTTTGAGCAAGGTTTCAATTGTAGTCTGACATGAGTCGCTCTTTCTGCCCTCTGAGCCCTGTCTGTCTGTTCTATACCTCAGGCTGAAACACACACGCTTACATACACACGCACACCCACACACATACGGCCCTCTTACACACGCCTACCCCTCTCTCTTCATCCGCGCACACAGTACACCGCAGGTGCCAGGAACCATTCTACATTGAAAGGCAACGTAATTATACATATACTTCCGTACATCGTCAACCAAATTGTCCCCTATACACAACGTGTCCGGGGACGTTAATTCACCCAACCAAACCAACCATCAACCAAAATCCATTATTCAAAAGCACCCTACCTCTTTCCCCACCTCCAAATTAAAGCTACAAAATAAGATCATAAAACATATATTACGCCTCAAATAATACACACACACACACACACACACACACACACACACACACATACACACACAAACCATGGCCATGGTTCATTCAAAAATTGTCAAAAAGAAGAGAGAAAGATCAAGATCAAGAAGAAGAACAAGAAGAGCCTTTGAAAGTGCAGCTTTCCACCTCGATAATAACCACTTCTCTAGCAGGCGTCAAAACTCCCACTAACCGACTCAAACCTCTTAAGGACGCTTAACTTTAAGACCAACACAATTAGATTGGCTTCTAAAAAAAGAAAAAGAAAAGAAAAGCAAGAGGCACGTACATACTACACTGATACAGCATAATGGGCTTGTGGATGACTCGTGCAGCAGGTGGTGTTCGAGAGCTAGGTTCAAAATAGCGATTGTGGTGGGTTCCAATCCCCTGCTGGTATACCTTCTTCAATTCTTTATTTATAGGTATAAGATTTTCAAGTTGCCAAAGGATGTTCCCTGGGTAAGCCTACTTCGGTTGTCTTTCCCTCCCTTATATGATGCTACAGGATGTAGGTAATCTATACAGTTTACCTAAAACTAATATAGTTTTCCTTTCCGTTTTCTAAACTATCAGTTACTATTATCTTAGATCAGCGCGCTTTGAATTTATCTGAGGGGAAACTACTCTTCTTGTTCTTGTTCTTGTACTTCAATATTAGATCTAAAATAAACTAAACATGTTTTAAAACCAATTGAACCTTTAATTAATAATTCTGACATACATTTTAGGTTAAAAAAAAAAAGAAGGTAAAGGTGGTCTCATAGCCTTGTGGCCGTAGGGGAGCGTGATGTTGGAGATCACACTTATCTTGGGCCAGCGTAATGAGGGTGATGCCCATCTCTCTTCCTCGCTGCTCTACCTTCCCCACCCTTAAGAGAGTAGGTACTCAATCACAGTTGAGTCAACTGGGGGCGTTGTTATTTGTCGTTTCACGGTTTGCGGTCACCCATCCAAGTGCTAACCGCACTGGACGGTGCTTAACTTGCGACACAGCAGCGAGTGCTCCAACCACTGCGCTATCCGACACCCCAACAATTTTAAAATATACAATAAAACTTTGATCACCCACGAATCTCAGTTTTGTTTTCTTTTATCAATTTTAATGAAACTGAAATATATATTTTTTTTCACCACCCATATTTCCACAATCAAGACTCCCAGGCATAAAGGGTGATAATACTAATAGAAAAAAACAAAACCGAAAGTACGCGAGCGTTGGTTACTTCCCTTATGTCACACTTATTATCTGATAAGAACAACCTTGATACACCAGTGTTCCGTTTGGGGTAGTGGAAGGACCTCGGGTCCGTTCCTGATGGCCACTTGTATAGAAAATAAATAGGAGAAGTGGGGATGGAGCCATTCGGGGATTTTTAGTAGGGCCAAGGAGACAACGCCTTGAGTTGGAAATGCACGCGCTATATAAGAAAGATAAAAACCAATCTGATAAGCATTTTTATTTTATTTTAAAACACAATAACAGATTATAAGACAATGTGCAAAATGAAGGAAGCCGAAAGCACTAAACTTAAATCAAGTGCTACTGGTACCCAAACAAGGAATAATAAATTAATACATCGATAATCATCGTGAAAAGTATATAAAAGAAAAAAAAACAACGAATCCTTCTACAACAGGCCTACTCTTCTTTAAAAGGGAAACGTCCTAGCAACAGCTTAAAATCACTTACAGCACAGCATAGCTATTAAAAACAAGAACATGTCCATCACGCGACATGTCTGTTGTTTAGAAATAAACCAACATGTCCATCACCTGACCTGTCCATTTAGTTATGCCTTGGCAGACGGCAGGCAGACAGAAATGACAAACGGTGCGCCGGTTGGCAGCATTGGTGTGACATTTTATTCGCCGTTATTCTCAAATTATTTATGCGTCAACGTTTGGAGAGAACATTGTACTTTTAAAAAAAAGAAAAGAAAAAGAAAGAAAGAAAGAAAGAAAGAAAGAAAGAAAGAAAGAAAGACAGAAAAGAAAACACTGGCATAGAATCTGCATTCTTCACACACCAAAAATGCCGTCACGACAACACACCACATGGCGCTAAAAAACACGTGCAGGCATTTTAGCAGAAGAGTTCTGTTTACATTGAACAGTTTACAGCTAACGTTTGTATCAACTCTTAATCTTATCTCTGAAACTACCACGCTAGCAAAGAAAAGAAGAAGAAGATGGACGGACGCAAGATTCGCATACGTCACTTCCAAACAGCAGCACACACACGCACACGCACACACACACACATACCCCCCCCCCCCCCACACACACACACCAGTGATTTGCTGCGGCTACCTGTCAGAATCAGAATGTTAAAAAGGCAATGACTGCTCTGATAATAATAATAATAATAATAATAATAATAATAATAATAATAATAATAATAATAATAATAATAATAATAATAATAATAATGAGGATGAGGCGGAGGAGTGGAAGGAGGAGGAAGAAGAGGAAGAAGAGAATGGTGGTGGTGATAGTGATGATGATGATGATGATGATGATGATGATGATGATGATGATGATGATGATGATGATGATGATGATGATGATGATGATGATGATGATGATGATGATGATGATGATACAGTTCAGTTCAGTTTGGCAGCCGGACAGGGAGTTGGGGAGACATGAGGGATGCCGACGAAGAGAGTTGTCGCCACTTCCATCTGTCTGCAGCTATTGTCAGGAGGCGCGGCATGTCTAGCGCCGTCCATGTTTTGACATCATCTGTCCAGCTCTTTCTTTGTCGTCCTCTGCGCCTGCCTGCCTGCCTGCTTCCACTGTTCTTT